>KV458788.1:0-408879 GCA_001662605.1 Pseudogymnoascus sp. 05NY08 | reverse complement strand
CCCTTCTCCCCCTTCTCCCCCCTCCCCTCCCTCCCCTCCTCCTTCCCCTCTATATAGAACAACCGATCGACGCGAACAGCTACATACATACACGAAACGGCAAGCTCGAACACCGGAACGAACACATAAAACGCAGGCTTACTATAATACCTACACAAAGTTAGCAACGCCCCCCCTCCCCCCCCTAACGCGAAAACGTACCATGGCGCCGCGTTCGCAGGAAGATGCTGCAGCATCGTCGCAGTCCTCATCCCCTAACAATATTAGCCACGCCTCAACCCATCAACGAAAACTCACAAGCTCCCAACACAGCAACGTCGTAGCAGCCACAATAACACCCACCTTCGTCCCCGTCTTCCCCCTCCCCTCGACCTCTCCCGGGATCAGCAGCGTAATGGCGAGCACGAGGAACGGCGAAAAAGTAAAGGCGAGGAAGAACGAAATGACAACTTTAAGGAGGATGTCTGTGGCAACGCGGATCTGCGGGTTCGTCGTTTTGAACTGCAGCACCATAGCGACGAGGACTGGGATGTTAGCTTGGCCGACAACCATAGACCGTACTCACCCATGGGAACGCAACATATGATGATAACATATGGCAGCCGGCGCAGGGAAAATTCAAAGACAGGCCTCGAGTACAGCCGGGGATGATATTCACCGAGAAGCCTCGTCGCGAAGACGCGGTTGATGCACCACTATTAAGTTAGAACTGCCAACTCATATCCCGACAAACTCACCAGCAAGATCACCCCCGCAGCAACCAGCGCGTTGGCGGCAATCATCACATCTGGATTGGTCGGTCTCGTTGCCCATACAATCCTCATGGTAAACGTCGCCACTCTCGCCATGCTGAATCCAAAGCAAAGCGCGCTCGGCGTGAATTTCCTCCCAGCTCTTCGATTCTTCTGGAATATGGTCATGTGTGTGGCGCCGATGGCAAGGTAGCATGCGATGACAACTGCGCTGATGGGAATATCAACCTGAAGTGAGGGGATGCCGCCGAATATGGCAGGCGGGACGCCCATAGGGCTTGAGGTGGACATGTCGTTGTAGTGGTTGTAAATGGATCGTAAAGAAATCAGAGGCGTCTCGCCGCAGTGGTTGTAAATGATCGTAGAAAAGTCGGGCGTCTCGTCTCAGAGAACAATGGGGCAGACGTCCCGTCGTAGTGAATTATATAGAAACCAGGTCGGTATATTATAGCCGCGAGGTGAACATCAGTCTCGATATTATAACAAAATTGGGCCTTTGCGATCGTCCAGTATGATAATTATAAGGCAGGACGGACTTTACGGAACCTCCGTGACCCAACGCCCCAACAACAACCAATCACACACGACTTCGGTAACAACGGGCTACAATATACTCCGTATAATTATCCTACACTACTTGGCCAAGAACTTCTGGAAAGCCTCCTGCTGAATCGTGATATTCCCCACCGCCTTCAGCTTCTTCCTTCCCTCCTTCTGCTTCTCCAACAACTTCTTTCGCCGCGAGATATCACTCGCATGCAGCTTCGCCAGCACATCCTTTCGGAACGGCTTAATCGTCTCTCGCGCAACAATCCTCCTCCCCGCCATCGCCTGGATGATCACCTCGTACATCTGACGATCTACATGCTCCTTGAACTTCTTCACCCACTGCCTGCCGACCCTATCCACCTGTGACGTGTGCACCACCCGCGAAACGGCATCTACCGGCACCTTGTTTACCAAGAGCTGCATTTTGACGATCTGACTCTTCCTCCACCCAGCATCTTCATAGTCAAGCGACGCATACCCCCGCGTCGCTCCCTTGAGCTTTCCGAAAAAGTCGTCAACAAGCTGCGCTAGCGGGATGAGATATTTCAGAATAACCTGCGTCGATGTAAAAAAGTTCAAACTCTGCTGTATCCCCCGATTGACCTCGCAAAGCTCAATCACCTTGCCAAGGTACTCCTCGGGCATTGTAACGGTCGCCTCCACGTATGGCTCCTGAAGCTCTGCGACCTTCGAAGTACCCACGTCGCCATCAGGAAACAATGCGGGATTCTGGATGATTGTTTCCTTGCCGGTATTCCAGATAACCTTGAAAGGCACAGTCGGCGGAGTAATGATGAGACTCGCTCCGTGCTCCTGCCTCAGCCGATCCTCAAACACAGAACAGTGAAGTGACCCCAAAAACCCAAGACGCCAGCCTGCGCCAAGTGCTTCCGACGACTCCTTTTGTAGCGTCACACTCCGGTCGTTGAGGACAATTTGGTTAATACTGTCCTCGAGATGTCCATGCTCTCCCTGATCAACGGGGAAGGCTGCCACAAAAACCATCGACTTTGGCTCTTCAAACCCCGGATACGGCTCCACAAGACGCTCAGATCCAACCGTCGTAAATGTATCACCAACCTTGGCGTCCTTACTCTGCTTCATGCCGGGATTAAAGTAGATATACCCCACCTGACCCGCGCGAAGTGATTTTTGCGGCGTCTCCAGCGGATGCATGATTCCAACCTCCCCAACAATATACTTGAGCCCAGTCGCAAACGACACAACGTGATCCCCAGCTTTGATTGTGCCGTCGAATATCCGGACGAGTAGAATGACACCCTTGTAGTTATCGTACCAAGAGTCGACGAGAAGCAGCCGCAATGGTTTCAGGTGATCCCCAACGGGCGCCGGGATTTGCTCGATGACCTTTGGCAGGATTTCCTCGACGTTAAGCCCGGTCTTGGCGGAGATGAGAACCGCGTTTTCCGGCTTGAGTTCAAACGTGCTCTCGAGCTGCTCAAGAGCCCTTGGTGGGTCGGCAGAGGGCAGATCGATCTTATTTACAACAGGGACGAGAGTCAAGCCCTGGGAAAACGCGAGATAGAAGTTTGCGACGGTCTGCGCCTGCACGCCCTGACTGGCATCCACAAGAAGCAGAGCCCCCCCACAGCTCGCATATGACCTGGTGACCTCTGCGCGAAAGTCGACGTGACCTGGCGTATCGACCAGATGAAGCATATAGTCCTCGCCCTTGTAATTATACAGCATGCTACATGTCTGCGCCTTGACAGTAATCCCCCTCTCCCTCTCGACGTCGAGCTTGTCTAGAATCTGCTTGTTCCCCCCCTTTTCGATCGTGCCGGTAAGCTCCAAGAGCCGGTCGCTGAGCGTGCTCTTTCCATGGTCGACGTGCGCCACGATACAGAAATTGCGGAACCGTTCGAGGGGTATCGCATCGATTCGCCGTTCCAAGTCGGTCTTGGGTTTCGAGGCGGGCGCCGCCCACCGCGCTATGGATGTCGTAAATGAGCGATTGAAGGCCAGGCAGGTGCCATCGCGACTACGCGGTGAGCTAATGAGCCTGATGAAAGGGCGGAGACATCGCCGCATTAAGGGCTGCTGGCGACGGGAATGTGCTTTTGTCGTGCTGATCCCTTGGGCGGTCGTCTCAAATAATTCTTGACCCTGCCGCGGTAGTTATTCCGCGCCGAGCCTGACGTTCCCGCGGCAACGATAATATATACACCACTCCCAAACGTCAATCGCAAACCAAACGGAACATCAACGGGTACCATGTCTGAAGCAAAGGATAAATCGAAGGTGCACAAGCTCAAGCTGAAAGGCTCGTCGAGGCTGGTCGCCGAGTTTTTTCAATACTCGATAAACACAATTCTGTTCCAGAGAGGCGTTTACCCCGCCGAAGACTTCAGCGCGTAAATACCACCCCCCTCACTACGATGGACACAGCTAACTCCTCACAGAGTCAAGAAATATGGTCTCAACATGCTGGTCTCCTCGGACGACCAAGTCAAAGCGTACATCAAGAAGATAATGTCGCAGCTCGACAAATGGATGGTCGGAGGCAAGATCTCCAAGCTGGTTGTCGTTATTACGAGCAAGGATACGGGCGAGCACATGGAGCGCTGGCAATTCGACGTCCAAATCTTCAACAAGAAGAAGTCGTCGTCATCATCCAAGAAGGCAGCCGATCAAGAGAACGCCGCGCCCGAGTAAGCATACACAGTCCGAAAACGAGATCAAAAGCTAACGAGAGACAGAGGATCTGAGCCCGCAGCGGAAAAGACGGAGAAGGAGATTCAAGACGAGATACAGTCCATCTTCCGACAGATTACCGCCTCGGTTACCTTCCTACCGCAGCTTGATGGCGACTGCACTTTCAACGTGCTTGTCTACGCAGACGCCGACTCCGAGGTGCCGATGGAATGGGGTGACAGCGACGCGAAGGAGATTAAGAATGCCGAGAAGGTGCAGCTGAGGAGCTTCAGCACGAGCAATCACAAGGTCGATACTCTGGTCAGCTACAGGCTCGCGGAGTGAGTGGGAAGGGTTTCAGTTGGTTTGGAGGTTCGGCAGGATATATCAGGAGTAAGGCGTTTATAAGGGAAGGGCGAGGGGTGTAAAGGGTCCTGATGATTGTACTAGCTGGGTGAAGCATCATATATGCTGTGGACCCGGACGTGGGGGGTGTAATATCACACTACATTCAATCCCAGACTACATACATTGCACGTGCAGTATCACAGCCTCAATTGCAAACATAACTCATTTAATTCTAAACCTATTTTTTTGCCTAACCCCGTCTAGATTGCCCCATAGCAACTCTCGCTGAGAAATGCATCGACTAACACCGAGCGCCCATGTTGAAGTATGCCACACCACGCTATCTACGCCGTTAAAGTGCGTGACCAATATATACAACGTTAGATTCCAAAGGAAACTATCTTGGATGATTGAAATTGTTGAAGGATTTGTTGAAAGATTGTACCCTCTGTACGACTTAGAAGAGACCATCGATCTCGCCAGTCTCCGTGTCGATATCGACGTTGATGTACCCCGGAGCTGTTGGCAGACCAGGGATCGTCTGGATATCGGCGGCAAGAGCATACAAATACCCAGCACCAACCGCCAGTCTGACATCGCGAATGGGCACAGTGAACCCGGTTGGGGCACCCTTCAGCTCGGGGTCGTGAGACAGCGAGTACTGAGTCTTGGCAATGCAGATGGGAAGGTTACCGAAGCCCTGCTTGGTGTATGTGTCAACCTTCTGCTGGGCGAGCTCGCTGAACTCCACCTTGTCGGCGCCGTACATCTTCTTGCAGATGGCCTCCATGCGTTCTTGAACAGTTCCCTCCGTCGTGTACAGGAGCTTGAAGTCCTTCTCCTTCTCGGAGGCAGCAATGACACCCTTAGCAAGATCAACGGCACCAGCTCCACCCTCAGCCCAGTGGTTGGCGGGGATGGCATCCTCGGCACCGGCAGCGATGGCCTCCTCACGGATAACCTGAACCTCGGCCTCGGTATCGGTCTCGAACTTGTTGATGGCAACAACGACTGGTACACCGTATTGCTTGGCGTTCTCAATGTGCTTCTTGAGGTTGACGCAGCCCTTGCGGAGGATGTCAACGTTCTCCTCGGTGTACACCTTATCAAGGGCGCCACCTGGGGATATTGGTGGTCCACCACCGTGCACCTTCAGTGCGCGGACAGTAGCGACGATGACAACGACGTCGGGAACAAGGCCAGAAGATCTGCACTTGATGTTGAAGAAACGCTCACCACCCATGGTGAAGTCAAATCCAGCCTCGGTGATGACGAAACCGGCCTTTGAGTTGTGGTCCTCGTCAGCCTCAGTACCTGCGAGCTTCAGGGCGAGCTTGTCGGCCAGGACAGACGAAGCACCAATGGAGATGTTGGCGAATGGGCCGGCGTGGACAAAGACTGGTGTGCCCTCCAGAGTCTGCATGAGGTTGGGCTTGATGGCATCCTTCATCAGGGCAGCCAAGGCTCCACCAGCACCCAGGTCATCAGCAGTGACTGGCTCGCCGCTCCTCGACGTACCAATGACCATTCGGCCAAGGCGTTCCCTCATATCAGCAAGACTGTTGCTGAGGGCAAGGATAGCCATACACTCCGAGGCCACGGAGATATCAAAGCCGGTCTCGCGGGTCTGGCCTCTCTCAGTCGCCGCAGTTCCGACAGTGATACCTCTGAGATGTCTGTCGTTGACGTCGAGAACGCGTCTCCAGGTGATGGTAGCAGGGTCAATATCCAGGCGAGCAAAGCGAGTGATCTCCTCTGGGGTAAGATCATCTGGGTTGGTCTTGTCGATGCCGAGCTTCTTGAGGCGGCGGTGCCAGATAGGCTGGAACTCGCGCTTGCCCTTCTTCACTGGTACGAGACGCTTGTAGAGTCCACCATCCTTCTGGGTGTTCTCGTGGAACATTCTCGTCTCAATGGCAGCGGCCAACAAGTTGTTCGCGGCGGTAACGGCGTGGATGTCGCCAGTCAAATGAAGGTTGAACTCATCCATGGGGATGACCTGGGAGTAGCCACCACCCGCGGCACCACCCTTGATACCAAAGGTTGGGCCCTGGGATGGCTGCCTGACGTTGGCAAAGGCAATGCGACCAAGGTGGGCACCAAGTGCTTGGGTTACGCCCATGGTTGTCGTGGACTTGCCCTCACCAAGAGGAGTTGGCGTGATACCAGTAACGACAACGTAGCGACCATTGCGACGGTGCTCCAGGCGCTTCAACAGCGACAGGTCAACCTTGGCCTTGTACGCTCCGTACGGCTCAAGCTCTCCACCGAGAACGCCGACCTCAGCCGCGACACGGGTGATCTGCTTTGGGTGCTGAGCCCGCGAGATGGCGATATCAGATGGGACTGGAGTGCGCAGCTTGAGAGGGAGCGGCAAGATGCGGCGGGCCCTCTCGCGCGCAAAGGAGGAAGTCGCAGCGTCAACGACGTTCTGGAGCAACATGGCGACGGTCATGGGACCGACTCCACCGGGAACTGGGGTGATGTGCGAGGCGACCTCGACGGCGGCATTGTAGTCGACATCTCCCACCAATCTCTGGCCCGACTTCTTGGTCTCATCGGGGATGAAGTTGGTGCCGACGTCAATCACGATTGCGCCTGGCTTGATCCACTCGCCCTTGACGAAGTGGGCCTTGCCAATGGCAGAGACAAGAACATCGGCCTCTTTGACGTAGCTCTCAATGTTCTGGGTCGCGCTGTGGCAGACGGTGACGGTCGCATCAGCATCCTTGAGGAGGTAGCTGACTGGGCTGCCAACGATATCGCTGCGCCCGAGGACAACAGCCTTCTTTCCCTTGAGATCCACACCGGTCGACTCGAGCAGCTTCATGACACCCTTTGGCGTACACGGGGTGAAGAGTGGGACGCCACCACGCTTGGCCAGCTCGCCAATGTTGATTGCGCCGAAGCCATCAACGTCCTTCTCGTTGGCTACAGAGGAGGTAACAGAGTACTCCGAGATGTGCTTTGGGACTGGCAGCTGGACGAGGATACCGTGGACGGTCGGGTCGTTGTTCAGGACATCGATCTGGTCGATGAGCTCGCCTTCGGTAGTGGACTCGGGGAAGTGAATGAGTTCACAGCTGATGCCGGCCTGCAGATAGTCAGTATGGTGCTATTTTTCAGTCCTTGGTGGGGCATACCTCTTCGGCAGCCTTCAGCTTCATCTTGACATAGGTGCTGGAGTCGGAGCGGTCGCCCACTATTCACCCAAAGGTCAGCTCAGATTCCCTTATCGCGCTGGATCTTTATCTCATACCTTGGATGATCTTCAGCGAGGGGTGGAATCGCGGGTTGGTCTTGAGCTGCTCGTCAATCTGAGCGTGCAGCTTCTCACGGATCTCCTTGGCGATGGCATTGCCATCAATCTTGATGCCAGCCATATCGACTGAAGAGGAGGAAAAGAGACGTGGGGTGGGTTTGCTGGTGATGAAGCTCAGGTTTCGGGAGAGAGGAGGGGTAGATGAGGACGAGGACGAGTAGCGCAGGGATGCAGCCCTTGGTAGGATCGGGAGAATGGTGCGGGCAGTGATAAACCCGAGACCGGTGCGGAGAGGGGCAGCAGCTCGCAAGGCTGAGGGGGGGAGGGAGGGAGCCACGGCGACCAGGTGAGGATGGTGAGACGGGTGATGAGGAGGGGTAATGCTGGCAGGAGTGATGCTGGTAGTATTCGTGACACGGCGCGTACGACCAGAAACAGCAGGAGGACCAGGAGCAGCTGCAGGAGGCGCTGGATAATCACAGAAGAAATAACTTTTGTGGCAGCCTCGCGGCCTGAGACTGGTTGACCTCGGTCGTGATTGCCCAGCTTGTCGTCCAAGTGGTTGCAGGAGTCGTGCGTGTGAGAGCCTCGCGGGTGTCCAAGTCCGTCGCGCAGCCATGGTGGGGTTCAGCATTGCCCAATTTTGACGGCCTCTGAGCCAATGAGATGCTGCCAATTCGTAAATGATAGATAAAACCGACTGATTTATCTCAATCGGGTATGGAGATGGCCTAAAATCGTACAGTAAATCCCACAAGCAGTATTATATACACTGATAAAATATAGAGATGTTGAATCACGGACGGTTTTTGAGGATTTTTGGTGTGGAGGGTTATGGGGATTATGAAGAGAATAAAAAATTGGGTGAGTCAACGGAAAAATCCATTTTTTGTGCGTGGCCTTTTCCTCTCAACACGCATATTACTGACTGTAACAAATTACTGATATTCCCCCACTTCCTCCCGCTCATCCCGCCTATCCTCTGCCTCAACTGGCTTCCTGCCCCTCAATACCAAGGCACCAAGTAACGTGACTGGCTTGACAGAGTATAGCTGCGGTTTTATCCAATGTTTGTTCCCTGTCAAAATAATACACGTCACGTGACTAGACCTTTTCACGATTTGCACAAAATCTTTGCCCTCTTAATACATCCAAGCGAGGGTTTGCATTTATCCTGGACAGACACCCACACGTGACTTGCTACAAGTCTTCGTAGGCCCGCCTAGCCGCGACAATAGCGGCTGTCCCAAAAAGAATATCAGTGGAGGGGTAGTACAGAGGCAGGCAAGGGATCGTAGCGGGGTCAGTCAGGATGCCACAAGAAGACGCTGATGGCACACAATGCACGTCCCCTTACGGTTGCATCTTCCCGCTTCACTATCATTGGCACATAGTCCCGAGAGGTTTTCAAACGGCTGCATCTCCCACCGTCAGATCTGTGGCACATCGTCCCAAGGGAGATTATAACGGCTGCATGTCCCACCGTCAATCAGAGCCACATCATCCCGAGAGAGATTCCCAGCGGTCACTCATCGTCACACAGAAACTCTCCCACATACGTTTTAAAACAGCTCTTCATGTCTAGCTGAGGAATCCTAAACACAGTGTAGCCCCAAGCACTTATTAAACGCCCGCAGATGCAACCCTCATTCTCTCCAACCCAGGCCCACCCATGTCATTCATCCCAACCCTTCAAGCACCAATCTGTTGCTTCTGCTGCCTCTCAACCTCGTACGTGAAGTCAAAGTAGGCCTTGTCAAACTGGTGCACGCGCACGTATCCGTCCTCACCGCCCGACGCATAACCCTTTCCGTTGGGGTCGACGGCGACAGTGTTGAGAGGGCCGAAGTGGCCACGCACGCGGCCAATCTCCTCCTCGAACACCTTGTGGTAGAAGCGAGCCTCGAATTTACCTTGGCGTGTCGAGGTGGTGGTGACGTCCATAGCGGCCTGGCCGCCACCGAGGATGACGAAGTCTTTCTTGGGGGTGATGGAGGCGGAGTTAAGGGGGGTGTCGGCAACAAAGGTCTTCATGACTTGGAGGTTGGTGGCATCGACGATCTGGGAATGTGAGTAGGGGAGTGATGGGGAGGCGAGCATGCTTTCGTACCTTGGCAGTCTTGTCTTTCGAGGCGGTGATGAAGTAGGTCCGGTCAGGGGCCCACTGCAGATCGGTGACCGGTGCATCCGGCTCGTGCACCTGCACATTGTCCAGTTGTTCGCCAGTCTATCTCGAAGTCAGCATTTTCCCATAGCACTGAATACGGGTTGACTCGCCTTCGCATCATATTGCGAAACGGTTCCGTCCTCGTGTCCTGCGATGATGTACTTCGACAGGAAACTCCATCCGGCAACCGTAGCCTTGCTCTCCTCGCATGTGATGGTCATGGCCTTCTCGTCGCGCTGCTCCGCGTTGACATCCAGGTTGATATCCAGGACGACGATCGTGCCCAGGAAACCCATGCGCATCTCGGTGACGGCGAGTAATTGTGATCCATCCTCGGAGAACTCCACACGCTTGACGGCAGTGTTGAAGTCCCAGGTCTTCAAGCACTTGCCGGTCTTGACATCCCATAGCCTGACGGTGTTATCGGCTGCGCCAGAGGCGAGAAGAGTGCTGGTGGGGTCGACATCGATGGTCCAGAGGGCTCCCTGGTGGCCGTGATAGCTGCCGAGGCGCTCGCCGTTGTGTGCGTACCACGCGCAGATGTGCTGATCCTTGGCGGTCGAGAAGATGATATCGCCGTCGCGGTTATATCTGGAGAGCAGTCAGTAGAGCTCAGAGTGTGGCGTATCGCATTGTCGGCGCTGGTCGTCGCGGGGGGGCATACTTGATTTGGGTGAGCGCACGCTCCTGTATTCTTGTTAGCAGCTGGATCCAGGTGAAAGTGGCGAGGCGATGCAACGTACGTGTCCTTGAAGAAGAATAGGTCTCATGTTGGCGGCTGATGGAGGACGTATGGAAGTTGTTGTCGAGGATAGCGGTTCTCCAAGCAGTTCTTAAGGTTGCCTTCCAAAAGTTCGCGGATGGCCTGTGTGTTGCCTTGTCGTGAATCACGAATTGTGCGCTGGTGGGGTAGCCAATCAGAAGAGGGGGAACGAGTCTGGCTATCATTTTTTGAGTTTGCGCTTGCTGGAAAGGCGCACGTGAGTCACTAGCTGAGTCATCTTGACATAAAATGAACTGATCCCACGTGACTCATATACCTACTTCCAAAGGCGTCTTAGCGTGGGGGGTTTGATCTTATCTGATCCGATACCCCACTAGTCTATCTTGGCAACCGTACTCCTCACTAAACCCACTGTTCCTCTGTTCCTGTACTGTACAGCATCCCCACAGGTCTCACTCTTTGTCGTCTCATCTATGTATACTTTCTATGATTTGAGTGAGAAATATTCATACAAGAATGAATAGATGAAGTATGAAATATGGAGCTTGTAATGATTCGCATCCCAATTCGCACTACATCTTATGAAAACAGGTTTTGAAATAGTACGCGTCTTCATATTCTAGACGCTGGCCCCACCTTTCGTCATCCAGGCCGAACGAAGTCCGCTGAATCCCCAGCAATCGCCGAGAATTGGCCGTGGCGCCTTAAATATTCCTTCCAAAATGAAGTCAACCCTATCTACACCCATTGCAACGCAGAATCATGGCATCCCGCAGCCATTTGACGTCGGTGGTGAGAGAGCTCGGACTTTTGTCGATATGGAATTCTCCTCTCGATGTTAAGCTGCTATGTATCCAGCGGTTCGTTAGGCTGTTCGCGTATGGCGCAACGACGCTGGTCCTTGTGCTGTATCTATCGGAATTGGGCATCTCAGATCAGCAGATTGGAGTTTTCATGACTCTGACACTCTTCGGGGATGTTTTTATTAGTCTCTTCCTCACCATGTTTGCGGACAGGATAGGGCGAAAGGATGTCCTCGCGCTTGGTGCCGTGATGATGACTGGAAGTGGCATTGCATTCGGTCTCAGCGGCAACTACTGGGTGCTGCTGGCGGCTGCCATATTTGGAGTCATCAGCCCAAGGTAAATCTCACGTCGCATCGTTAATAGTCATTGCTGATAAAGCGCTAGTGGAAAAGAGGTTGGCCCATTCCGTGCGATCGAGGAGTCAACCCTGGCGCACCTGACCGAGAAAGAAGTACGAGCGGATATATTCGCTTGGTACACTCTGATTGGGGCTGGGGGTTATGCATTCGGGCTGCTTGTCTGCGGATGGATCGTAGAGGTACTGAAAGCACTGGACGGGTGGGATGATATCCGTGCATACAGAGTCATTTTCTTCGCATACTCCGTGTTTGGTCTGATGAAACTTTTACTCGTCCTTGCTTTGAGCAAGGATTGCGAGGCCAAGCCTGAGCCACCTCAGGAGCGCCCCCACGAAGAAGCACCTCTGTTGGGCGCGGCAGAGCCAAGCAAGCCCCGTCGGTCGTTCTTTGGGGCCTTTGCTCACATCAGCCCCGAAAGCTTTGCTGTGCTGTTGCAGTTGTGTCTGCTGTTCGGGCTTGACTCCTTTGCAAGTGGCTTGATCCCGCTGTAAGTACCAACACTACTATGGGGAGTTAATTCTGACATCACGTACAGCTCTTGGGTCACAGTCTTTTTCCAGAGGAAGTTTGGCATCACAGATGGCTTCCTTGGGACTATATTCTTTACCACAAACATTATCGCGGCCCTTTCGACTCTAATCGCAGCTTCTCTTGCAAGGAGAATTGGCAATGTCAAGGTAAGTCTCGATTTTCAGGCCCACGGATCACAGCTGACACAGCGCGATATTAGACTATGGTATTCACCCACCTCCCTTCGGCTGTATTTGTCGCCTTCATCGCAATTCCCTCTCAAATGCCTCTTGCTCTGACTTTCCTTATCCTACGCTCATGCACCCAATCCATGGATGTGGCGCCCCGCTCCGCCTTCCTTGCTGCCATTATCCTCCCAAACGAGCGTACGGCAATAATGGGAATTTTAAATGTTGTCAAGACGTTTACGTCCGGGCTTGGCCCCGGCCTCACAGGAGTGCTCTTTGATCATAATCTGGCATGGATTGTATTTGTAATGGCTGGATCTCTAAAGGTTATTTATGATTTGGGTATGTTGGCAGTCTTCAAGGGTCATGAAAGCCGAGAAGACAAGCCGGTCAGGCCAGCCGACGAGGAGACATAGTGTTCAAGGGGATGGTTGTAGATGGAGGTTATTTGGCGGCTATTTTTGGTGCAATTTGTACGTATCATCTACGATGTATCTAGATTTCCTTATTATCAACGTTGTATTACAAGCTCTCCTTCACCAACCGGCTCTTCGAACCCACTGACATATCGATCAAATATTTCCGGTGTCATTTTGAACGCAGAGTCTGCGTCCAACCCCGCTGCAGCTCTCTCTTCAATCCTGCGCCTCAACTCTGAGATGTCAGTCTTAAGGTATACGAGGACCACCCGGGCTCCACCTGCTTCCACGATTGTCCTATACTCATCGCGGGATGCACGAAAAGCAAAGGATAAGTCAACTACAACATCGTTCTTGCCACCCTGGACAATCTCGTGCAGCCGCACCTTCAGTGCTTCGTTGGCTTCATCCTGATACTGGCTGTACTTTGATGCGGGATAGTCTGTGTCATAGGCGCCGTGCTTGTCATAGATGTAACCGTCGATGGAGAGGCGGATGAATGATGGAAACTTGGCAACTACTGCCTTTGCAAGCGTTGATTTCCCAGAACCTGATGTTCGTCAACAAACAATTCCTTTTGAAGGGGAGTTAGAGGCAACCAGAAATTCCGCATGTCATAACCACAACGCGGCGATTATCAGAATCTAGCGGTCGGAGAGCTGCCTCCAATTCGGTGGGCACCTGGGAGCTTATTTCGGCCATCATCCGATTTGTTTTTAGATTAATTCTGATGACTGTTTGTTAATAAATATATAGAACCATGGTTGAGTCATATTAGAAGGACGTCTATGTACATGTAACTCTGAGTCTTGATTTAGCGTAATGCGGGGGAGACTGGCGGGGATACGGCGGCTGTGCAACAAAAGCTTAACAAAAACAGAAGTTGGATTTATAACCTCAATCTATCAATTGGAAAAGTTAACCGCTCCGTCCTACAAAGTATTATCCGATTAAATGGCACTGTGTGCTCTCTCTAGGATATAAATAAAATATAATTAAACGCCATTTGCCATGTTCACGAATATATAACAACAAAAAATAGCGAGGCAAATTGGTATATCGATATAGGTTGCGCCAGACCTCCCTGGCAAAATGCATCAAACACGCTAGAGTCATAAAAAATAACTGAAAGTATGATAGGTGTTGGAAAGAGCCCGTAAATGAGAGAGAAGGGGATATGGTTTCATCTCTTGCTGAAGACGAATGTACGAGTGCCTAATTTATCACTTGAAGATCCTAGAACAAATATCATGGCGCATTGCCTCTTACGGAAAGCCGAAAAACTAAAGTCAGAAAAATAACCAGCAAAGATTGGCTGGTAAATATTTCATCTGCGTTCTCAGAATCGAACTAGCCAACACCAATATAAAACGAACAGGGCTAAAAAATGGTCCATCGAGCCGTCCTTCCTCATGAGCTCGTATCGCCAATACGAAAGAGAATCAAGTGCACGAACCTCTTGCCCCAAGTCATGTAAAGTGACACTACATGGCTCTCATGATATAGCTATTGCTGGCACTCAGGAGCCACTCCGGACTTCCACCCCTCAAAGACATTGAGCAAGTTCTCATGACTCGCTCCTGTCACCGTATGTCAGATCCCCAGCATCGTCACCGCACGTCAGGCATCAAGCAAGACCGTTCCTATGCTGCTCCCGGATGCCGTTGATCCCGGACGCCGTTGACGTCGAGCCGCTTCCAATGGAGCGCCGTACCGAGTCACATGGGCCGCATTACCGCCGATAATATGGTTTGCAATGGCACATCATGCACGCCGTCAATCTGACTACTACCACGGCGAGCACCAAATGCGTGATTTATCGGCGAGTCGCTATGCTACCGTCATGCCGTGCTCCGAAGGGGTCTGGATATATGCGAGATCTCATGTGAGACACGAGGAGATGGGGCGGAGCGTTGGCATGTGGTGCTGGCGGTTGGGTTTGGGGGGGTTGGGATGAAGCGAGGCGAAGCCCTCGGTCACTTCTCGATGAGGGACAGCTGGTCGGTGTAACATTCACTGACGGAACGTCTCATCAGAGCATGGGGGCAACCTTTGTTATCCGAGTCATGCTAAACCGCCCAGAGAGGGGAGGCAGTCGACAGTCAGGTATTGCTGTCGGCCTGAAGGAAGGTTGGATTAAGGTTCTTGCGACACAACAATCGCTACCAATGGAATGGAACAGACGGCCTTGTGAGAGGGGCCACGAGACTCAAACTGTGACAAGTCATATCTTCAGTAAGGGGCGCCGACAGGGCAGCATAAGGCGCCTGCAACAATGGAAATCCCAGTCAAACGCATCATCCGTGTACCCAAGTCTTCGTGGAACCGGAGAGTATGCCGCATCCGATGTTGATGGTCTTTCGTGGGGGGTGTTGTTAGACATCATTAGCTGATGGGATCAAAGCGGCCTGAAGTCAGACCTCGGTAGCTGAACCGAGAATGGGGCGCAATAAGCACGGTGGACTGTGGAGCATGCAGTCCATGGTGCATGTTGATCCTTGGCATGCGCGACCCTGACAGCTTCATTACAAGAGGTGTATGTCTTTTGTAACATTGGCGCGGGGATTGTTCACACTGATCGACAGGCTGCGATCTGCGCTGGTAACGACAGTGGCTTAGCCTGAAGCTGCTATAGCCAGGGTTATATAGCCCACCCATGGGATTGAGAAACCTGTGGTGCTCCTTGTCAACCAGTACTTCCTCGATGACCTATAAAGCAACCATGACCTGAAAAGTTGCGAATCCGACGCTAACGGAGATTGTTAGCACCAGAAAAACGCCAAGGATGCAGGATGATAAAAAATGCCGCTTGGTGAGATACGTTGGTGAGATACGTTGCTAGGCGCCCGGCTGACCAAGTTTGAAAGTGAGAAAATTGAGGATTGGCGTCTTGACAACTAACCCCCACTACCCAAAATAATTGTGGTTGGAAGCGGAGAAATGGGAGAGAGAAACTGAAGCAGCAGCCGGTATATCCGGCCTGGGCGATGCTATATAAGTACAGCCTCCTGTTCACTAAAATTCTATTGAAGATGGGTCACAGTCGAATTTGTTTTAAATACTGCCACCCTCATCCTCCTTTCATCAGCGGTTCATATCAGGCGAAACACTCTGCTTATCTCAAGTTGCACAAGAACAACCACAGCCATGGATGCCGACCATAGGTGCGTGGGAGGGGTAGTTTATGACACCTGCCCAGAATGTCGTTCACAGCCCCGGACGTAAGTTTTAGTATCCCTCCAAGAATTGTGGCTGGCGTCGTCGGCTTCATTCAGAGCAACCGACATATCCATTCAGGGCTGACACATTTATAGGGTCGAGGAATGCAGGCGTTGCACAGGCACAGGTGTAGTTTCAACAGACTGCCAGATTTGTCTTCTCCGGGTGACGACAACAGCGGGCGAGTAAACCTCAGCAACACCACAATCAATACATATTGAAGATTGGGCAAATATTTCGAAAGAGCGCTTTGGCTGCTGCGGCTATTGTATTCGGAATCTCGCCTTTTTCAGTTTCAGAAGATCTTTTTTCCACGAACGGCGGTAGTTTTGATGCATGTTACTATCGTTACTAGACATTGGTGCTAGATAGAGGAATTGCAGGATTGCCGGCCCGCAAGCCGTATAAGCCGAGGATATGGTGTTTCGCTGTACAGAGCCAGAGTCGTTAGGTTGTTGTTTTCACATGTACTTACTGTTTTGAATAGAATCCAAACTGACTTTCTGAACGAACATATTGGTTGACACTCGCCTGTGAAGCTGTGTTAATGGCATCCTGCCACAACCCAGGACAACTTTCCCATCCATGAGGAAGCCCATTCAAAGGCATATCTCCGTGTCTACATCCCCTCGAAAAACAAGCCAGCAATTAACCAGCCATCCACACTGCTAGCCGGCTACGACCACCTAGGATATCTTTAAGCCTCCTACGTGGCCATCATAAATTCGAAAAAGGATAACCCTTTCTGGCAACCCGACCCAGCTACCCCCCTCCCAACTTCGCCCGCAGGAGCAACGCTCACACTTCCGCTACGACCATTCGGGTAATGCGATGGGATTCACCGAAGCCGAGCTTAACGTGGAGAGGTGGTCAGAGCTGCCAGGGTAGCTGTGACGGGGATCTGAGCAGGAGGCATGAGCAAATATGCGTCATGCAGTGTTGCTGTTGGTGCTTGATAGGGGTGTCCAACGCCATGCAATGCACACTCGGCTGCTCACCAGTAGTGTTGGCAGCCCTCAGCTTGCGAGCTCATGTTGGTCTGGGTGAACGGCTCGCTGACGGAACAAAGGGCCAAAATAGAGATAGGATGAGACCGAGTCATGGAGCCATAATATCTGACTGACTCGTGGGAGCGTTGGGTAGGCATGCACTGCACACACAGGCGGTGAGACGTCGCAAGGGTTCCCTGTTATCTTCTGGAAGGAGGTTGTGCTCGTCTCCAATGCCAGCCTTCACACTATCCTCCTTTTGGGTTGACAGTTTCGTGGCGAATGGTGTGCTTCATATAAACGCCTGGATTTCTAGGATGCGTTTCACTAGGGAGGAATTCTCCGGATATAAGGTGTGGGGGGCGGGGTCTGTTGCGGTTGAGCTTCCCCAAATCGTCTTATTTCCTGTCCGATTCCTTGATTGCAACACTATTATGCAGAGCTCGAGGCGAATGAAAGCTGATGTTAAACGAATGTTACCTTGTTGCCATGCCCAGCCTCAACACTTGGACCAAGAGAATGTACGTGGCTAAAAGTATGTGACTGGGATAATTGCATTTATCTCTCCTATTGTACGAGTGTCAAAAGCCAATTCTAAAAAGATCCAATATCACAAGGAAAGAGTCTCATAATCAAAAGCATACTAATTTCCAAATTTATACTCCTAACCTCTCGCGGTAGCATATTATTATAGACAATCCAACTGAGCCCGCCGCCTGCCTCCGCCTTGTTTGAGTTAGTTCCGCGCGTGATATCTTCCCCAAACTTTCTCACGCGCTGCCCTAGCAACGCCACAAATCGCAGGCGTGACCAACGTCTGTTCTCACACTCCTCCCGCTTTCCAAAATACGGGATATCCAAATACCACTACCACGCGCCTCATTTCACATATGCGTTGCCCATATTTGGAATTCCACATCTCTGATTTGTCAAAAGAGCGATGGCGACACAGATGACGGCTTCAACTTCCCCTATCCAATTAATATCCAATATACGCGAATCAATGTGAGTGATGGCCACATAGAAGGCGGTGTTGGCCTCTGGTGTTTAATATCGCCCATCTGACTCGACTGCGCAGGTAAATAAAGCCGTAAACCTTTGCCACGCGTTGTCGGATACCGACACATTCCAATTCCACGTGGGGGTTCCAAATCCAAATCCAAATTCCCCCCCCCCAAAAAAAAACAAAAAGACACAGCAGCCTTCGATAACACCAGACTGGTGCAAACGACAGCCTTCACGAATCCCAAACTGGCCCAAATGCAGGGACGCCGCGAGATTCCATGGCATACACAATCTGCTTTGTCACACGAGGGTTGCTAATAACAAACACCGCCTCCGCGCCAGAATCAATATACATCTGGTACGCCAAAGCCGCCAGGTCCTGACGTCCCGACGACTCCGTGTCAACCACCATGGCGTTGGGATCGACCTTTGTAACCGCGTCGCAAATATCCTTTCCGTAGTTGGCCCACGGGTTTGGCGCCGACCAGATCATGCGGCAGGTGCCTTGCTTCCCAATCCCAGCGAGATACGAAAGGCATGGCCCAATTCCGGAACCAGTGGTTACGATGATAGCGAGTCGGAAAGCCTGTGCCATATTCAAAACACCAGTGACGGGGATGCCCTTGACGTAGTAGTACGGTCTCGGGTTGGCGATGCAGTCTCGGGTCCAGTCTCCTCCGCTGGAGATCAGGACTGAGCCGCCGTTGTCATTGGCAATACAGGCAAAGGCATGCCATTCGAGGAGTGGAGACTTGGACAGGCGGATACCACAGAATGGGGGGACTTTATATCCCGAAAAGTGTAGCCGAATGGCGCGGTTTGAGAACTTCTCTGGCTTTATCGCCAGCTTTCGAAGGAACAACCAGGGCCAGATGATGAAGGCGGTGGTCACAGCGAGAAGCCAAAAGGCGGGCTCGCGGATCAGGATCAGGCCATAGGCTGGGGCATCGGAGGTGTAGATCTGCTGGACGGCGACGGCATAGAGAAAGAGCTCGGCCCAAAAGAGGGCTAAAGCTGTCCAGCCAACAAGACGATGGATGACCTCGAACGAATTGTGGTGGGCCATGCGAAACATCGGCATAGCAGTCGCGATGATCAATACAAGCAGGAATACAAGAATCCACGCCACTGCCAACATTGCTGGAAAACGCATGGCGCCGTTGACCATGTCTTTGGTCAGGACGGCGCTATAGGCAATGAACCAAACAGTAGAACAGAACGCGGCTCCGCTGTGCACTCCGCCAAACTCATACACCTTGGCCAACATCCTTCTGACGCGGAGCGGGGCCCAATGAGGAATCATCCAACATGTCTTGAATATGAAGTTGATGACATACTCCTGACGCATCAGGATGGCGACCAGGATATTGGCCGCTGCTGCGGTAGCGAGGGAGGACAACAGTTGAGGCTTGTTCAAATCCACCATGGTGAGGATGCACACAAACGCAATAGCGTTCAGAATGGTCACAACAGAGAAGAGGCGTTGATACACTGCCATATATGTGTGTCTGAGGTTGCGAACAAGGGGATGCTGGCGCTTTTCTGGCAGGGGGTGAAGAGCTTTGGGCACTGGGGTAGAAACAGCAGTACAGGCTTGAGACGACTCGGCGACAGAAGCGTCACCAGCTGTTGAGTCGGCCATATGAAGTGTTGTTACGCTGCCGACGTTGAATTCTTCGTCACCTTGGCCTGGAGAGGCAAATGTGTGGTGCTGAGTAGCACTGTTCTTGGGGACAGAGCCCGACATGGCTGTCTGTTGAAGCTGCGGGGAGCTTGTATCGATCTGTGGAAGAGGTATACCAGCTTCACTGTCGCTTGGCTGAGTCTGTCGTGACAGACGAGGAGAAAAGTTGTCCATGTTGAGGACGGACAAGGGTTTAATGAGTGTATTACCCAGGGCCCAGAAAAGTATGTGTGGAAAGAAGAAGGTTTTATAGTATATAGCAATGAGAGATTCAAAGGTTCCGGGAATGCGGGACGGGGAATTACCCTTAGTGCATCGATGTGAATGGATCAAATGTGAATCGTTAGATTCAAGAAGTAGCACGTATCAGCCCGTCTCAATCTTGTGAGACTCATGCTTGAAACATAACACACATGTTAACAGAGAATGTCTCAAAGGCATTCTTTTTCTACGCCTTTTTTTCTAACAGAGTTAGTACAGACACACTTATGCCCGTTGGCCGTTCTCATCCGTTCTCATCTGTCGTTACTTGTTGCATACCAGATCTCCAACACCATGAGACCACGAGGTATGTAACCCTACGTACGTGGTGGCGGCTGCTGGAGGCCCCTTGCATCCCGGTCCCCGCACTTACCTGCGTATAGTTGGAAGTCTGTAGTTGTCTTTGTATAATCCTGTGCTCGGCCGCACTTTCCTTTATATGATTTGTGTCCCAGCCGCACTTTCCGTGGTAGAGCTACGTGCCTGGGTGCCGTTTCCATTGACCGCTCCTCTGGATAGTTGTGTGCCGGCCTGCACTTACCTTTTTGCATAGCTGATTTGCATAACTGATTTGTATAGTTGATTTGAATTTCTCAACTGGAAAGTGTAGCTTTGTCTTTGTCGTGAGACAATATAACTGAGATAGTCTTGTTTCTGTTCGAGTACTAGTGGGATCGTAGACGCCAAGATCGAGGCAAGCGCGGATACCCACGTGCTTTAGCTCCAACGCACGCTCCCCGCCAATGTCCTCGATATAGCTTAGCGCCTAGCGTGTACCGTTTACCGTTTAGCGTCTACATGGTTCCAGTCCAGCCTCTCTTACTCCACACACCCAAGAAAGAACAGAACCTCCTTTCCCTCCATTAACCACGCACCCCCACAGTTCCTGTTTGGACTTTTGAGATCGTCGTCTTCGTCGTCGCCTTCAATCTCCCTTCTTCCTCTTTGTCGTTAAATTTGTTGTTTATGTATTTACAAGGCTTCTTTTGTTAACCGCCGCTCTTTCTACTGTATATTCTTCTGCATTCTGCATGGCGTCTTGAGGTATTACTTTGTTTGTCCTTCTGTGCGACGATCCCTGGACCCTGGCTTGACCTCTTTGATCGTGGTTGCGAGCTGGAGATACACCGTTGCCCACACATACACAACACAACCACATTATGTCGTCGGGATTGAGTAAACGCCAGCAGGCGCGCAATGAGCGTACACTGCAGAACCTCGTCAAGAGCGTTCCGGGCAATTCGACATGCGCCGACTGCGGAGCGAGGAACCCAGGTGAGCCGCCGCAATCAATCCGCACATGAGATCCCAGGACCCTAACCCGTACACCAGGCTGGGCGAGTTGGAGTGTAAGTCGAGCGCCAGAACCGTCTGTGGTATTGTCCATGAATCATCAGTGCTAAGTCTATGTAGTTGGGCATTTTTCTGTGTGTGCGATGCGCCGCCGTGCACCGAGGGTTGGGTACCCATATTTCGAAGGTCAAGTCGCTGAGCATGGATTCCTGGTCTGATGAGCAAGTCGAGGTATGCCGAGTCCTTCGTAGTGATGCGCAATCGGCTCTAACACAAACCAGAATATGAAGGCGAGGGGAAATACGATGTCGAACCTGATTTATAATCCGAAGAATACGAGGCCACCAGTTCCAGTTGACGCGGACGAGGCCGACTCGGCGGTGGAGCGATTCATCCGAAACAAATACAAGAATAGCGCACCAGCTACGAACTACGACGATAGTCGCGACTATGAGACATCAACGGCTTACCGTGAACCTGAGTCAAACCGCCGGGATCCCGAGCCGGTCCGCCGCGAGACTACCTCGAACCACCACCGGAGGACTGGTAGCGTAGATTCTGACGACGAGCATCCCCTCCCGGCACCCCCTCCGAAGACGAGCAGGTTTGGATTTAGGTCGGCATCGTCCATTTTCCCCATGTCATCGAAGGCAAAGCGTGAGGCAGCTGCAAGAGTATATCTAGAGAACCAAAACCAGAACGACAATGCTAGGCGGGACGACGATGAGGGTCCGCCGCCACCAAGGAAAGGGAAGCCCGCACGCATATTTGGGAACTCCAATACATCCGATCGATCTGCGGATGAATGGGAGAAGAAACTAGGCCAACTTCGTGAGATGGGCTTCAAGAACGACAGGCGGAATTCCACGGTGTTGAAGGGATTCAATGGCAATATGGACAAGACACTTGAAACATTAGTACGGCTTGGAGAACGTGAGGCGCCGTCAAGGTCAAGGACGCCTTCGACTGCACCAGTAAGCGCGGGACTCTCGATAAAGCCCTCGAAAGACTCACCTGTTTCTCCAACTCCATCAAAGAACCCCTGGGATATGCCACCTGCCCCGCCACAATCTTCGCAGTCCACAGGTGCTCTTTCTCTCCAGGACCAGCAAAGCAAGATCAATCCCCAGCAGGCTTCCCTCAATCCATTTGGGTTTGCAACTTCCAAGTCGCAGTATAATCTGAACCAGCAGTATACCAATGTCGAACAGCCATTCCAGAATATGTCAATCTCCCCAAACCAGCCGCTGTTTCCGCACCACACGGGTGGGACCGCTCAGAGACAGCCGTTCATGGCTGCTGCTGCTCCATCCATGCCGTCTATCCCACAAGGACAATATGCCTCTTCGCCCTATGGCGCGCAACTGCAGACCCAATATTCACCCACCACGAACCCAGGATATAACCCTTTCGTACAGCAGCAGCCGACTGGGCAGACTCAAAGCTTGAATGTGACGCCGATTACTGCGACTGCGCCAAACCCATTCCATACCCTGACACGCAACCAAACGTTTCCGATGCAGCAGGGTAGCCAGGCGCAGCCCCAGATGTCGATGCAAGACTACTTCAATTCGGGTCAGCAACAGCAGCAACCGCAGCTTAATCGATATGGTCAACAGCAAACGCCACAGCAGCCGAATCCGTTTAACCAGATGCAGCAGCCCCAACAGCAGCCACAGCTTCAACAGCTGAATCCATATAACCAGCCTCAGCAAATGCAGCAGCAGTTGAATCCTTACAACAACTTCCAGCAACAGCCGCAGCTAGTTCCTCAACAAACAGGTCGAGCTGATAAAACGAGCATTATGGCGCTATACGGCAGCAACCCTCAGTCACCACCGCTGCCCTCGCCACAGCCGCAACAACAGCCACAATTTGCGAACCAACCACAACAACTAACTCAAAACCCGTACCAACCCCAACCCGTGAATACCAACCAACAATTCGGTAACCCCAACCCACAACAGCCGAGCCTATCTAGCCCCCTCTCCTCCAGCGTTGGCTTTGGTGGCTCCAAAAACCCCTTCATGCACGGCTCCACCACCACCCCCTCTCCTTTTACCCAAAACAACCAAAACAACAGCGCACCGCAGGGCGGTCTCCTAGCCGCTAGCGGCATCGGTGGGATCGGGAGCGTGAATGGTGGGAACCCGTCTAGACATGTCAGCCATGAGAGCATGAGCGTTGATCCAAATGGGTGGCACGCGCACAGTGGGCGCCACAGCCCGGATGCGTTCGCCAGCTTGAGTTCGAGAGCTGTGCGGTGAGGGGTGAACGATGAAAGGGATATTTGGTTTATGGGATAGAAATGGGATATGGCAGATTATAACGTGTCATGCAGTTATATGGATAGAAATGCGGGATCAAGGTTTGAAGTTGGAATGTCATGAAGGATGCAGAAGATAGGCAAGCCAAGATGGGTTGAGAAAGAGGAGTAATGGATGAAGAGGGCACATACTGCTCTATAACGAAAGTGAACAATACCAATAAGTTTTATTGAGTCCCTCAACTATAAATTCCTCGCAGCACACCTCAACATATAAAATCAGCGCACAGTCGCAATTCAACCCCCCACAATGTCCAACCACCTTAAGACCCAAACCACCCAAGAAGCCTACTCCCTCTCCGTTTCCCCTTCCCTTTGTTCTTCCCTTTACGCCCGTCTCCGCTATCTGTATCCACTCTCCCATCTACTTCCCACGGTCGCGGTGGAAGGGGCCCTAGATCTATAACCTCGTGTCTGCTCTTGAGTCGCGGGAATGGCGTGTATCCATGTCCATAATCATCGTACTCACTATTCCCTCCCCTATCATCACGCAGCTGACGTGGTGGTAGGTGTGCGATACCAATAGGCGCCCTTCGCTCAACCACCCCTCGGTGCAACTCCCCCCCACCATTCTCATGCGTCGCAAATCTTCGTGAGCTCGGCTCACTGAGCGGGATCCCCCTCTCTGCCGCGTCCTCGAGGCACCCGAGCAGTGCGTCAGGGCTCATCGGTGGATTGGCGCGGAGGGAGGACGCGAGTGACTTGGGGAGGGCAGCTGAGACTCCGCTAGGTGATGTGAATGCCCGGGTTGATGGGTTGGGGTTGTAGGTGTTGTAGAGGCTGTAGGGGTATGAAGGGGTTTGTGGTTTGCTTGTCTCTAAATAATGTGGGATTTCTAAGGGAGAGTTTTCAGCACCCTCACCAGCGCCAAAGATAGTCCACCCACCCGTCTCTTTGCGGGTTTCTCGAGTGCTACTTCCGTTCATGCCGGAAAGCTGGCTATCGCGCGTCAGTTACCCAACATCCTACTGAGAACATGAGAGTTCAATGATGAAAAATAGAAAGAGAACTTACTTTGCCCCTTCCCGCACCAGCTGCATTATAGGCCACCCCACCCTTCCCATCCAGTCCCTCAAAATCCCATGTTGGTTTTCCAGTCCCCTCCTCAAACTCTCTTATTTCATCTTCGCGCTTCTGTTTCGCTGCTGCTTCCATCCTCGCAGCTGCCGCTGCCGCTGCCGCAGAACGAGGGTTTGGAGGTTCAGGGGGTGAGGGTTTATCCAGTTTCGTCTTCGAGGCAGCTGGTGCTGGCTTCGGTGGTGGCGCCGATGTTTTGGCGGCGGGTTTGGGTTTCTCTTTGACCGCTGCTTGCTTCGGGGGCGTTAGTTTAGGCGCAGGTGCCGATTTTGATGAAGCGGGTTTAGACGCCGCAGCTGGGGTTTTCGGAGCAGGCTTTGCTGCGGGTTTCGCTATTTTAGCAGCTTTTGCAGCTTTTGCAGCCTCTTTTTCTTCCTCGGCTTGTTGCTTTCGCGCCGCTTCTTCGCGTCGACGCGCTGCTGCTGCGACCGCTTCACGAGGGTTGAGGGGTTGCTCGGGTTCAGGTTCAGGCTCGGGATGTTTGGGGGGCGCTGGTTTCGCAGCTGGTTTAGGTATTGTAGGCTCGGCGAAAGTGACGTTTGGCTTTTTGGCAGGTGCAGAGGCCGGTGCGGATTTAAGGGCTGGTTTGGCAGGTTGCTTCTGCGTAGTGACAGGTGGTTTTGTAGGAGGTTTGGCAGTGCTTGGTGGATCTTTGGAAATCGCCTTGCTAGGCTTCATCTTCGCATCCTTCTTGGCCTTGGCCTCTTCCTCCCTCTTCACCCTCTCCCCCTCAACCCTTCTCCTCTCAGCCGCCTCTGCCGCCGCGCTCCTAACACCCCTTGTTTTCCCTCTTGCTTCCATCTCCCTCCTCTCTCTTGCTTCCCTATCCCTCATCAGCTTCTCCACCCCATCCCTTTCCATTCTAGCTTTTTCCTCCGCAGCCCTTTGACGTACTTCTCGAACTCGATCAGCTTTCTCCCTCTCCCATCTTGCTGCCTCCTCTCTCTGTCTCTCTCCCTCCTTCCCCTGTCTCCCTTTCGAGCCCTCATCCCTCTTCCTCGCCGCCTCCGCAGCTGCTCTTTTAACTTTCTCAGCTTTCACCCTATCCTCTCGCTCCCTCTTATCCCTCGCCTCCCTATCCCTAGCCAACTTCTCTTCTGCAGCCCTCTCTAACTCCTCCCTCTCCCGAATCGCCTTCTCCCTTCTCTCCCTATCACGTTCTCTCTTTTCCCTTTCCCTCCTCTCCTCCTCCCTCCTCAACTGCTCCCCCCTCCGCAGCTGCGCGTCCTTACTCCCCTCATCCCTTCTACTCGCCGCCTCTGCCGCCTTCTCCCTAGCAAATGCAGCTTTATCCTTGTCCTCCCTTGCTCTCCGCTCTCTAGCCTCTCTCCCCCTCTCTAACCTCTCCCTCTCCTCGCGCTCTTTATCCCTCTTCTCCCTGTCTGCCTTCTCCTTCGCGATAAGGTTCTTATTTTTCTTCTCCCACGCCTTCCGCGCCTCTTCTTCATTCATAGCCCGTTTCTTGCGCTCTTGCTCACCCTTCGTAGCTGCATCTCGACGAGCTGCTGCTTCGGCTGCTGCGGTTCTACTTGCTCTTCCAGCGTCGAATCCACGGGATGTGGTACTGTCGCCTAGAGTGCGACTACTGCCCGCAGCGTCGAACCCACGTGCCACAACACCGGTGCGGGCGCGTGTTGTAGTACCGAGGGCAGCGGGTTTAGGTTTAGACGCAGAACTCGGCACGGATGAGGAGCGCACGGGGATAGGGGCCCTGCCCATAGCCGCTTTGGCAATGGCCTCCTGTGCGGGCGTCCGCGATGGCCCAGCAGTCGCGACACCGTCCTCACGACGCGATCTTGTGCATCTCCCCCTTGCAGTGCTACCAGTTCGTTTACCCCCAGCTGCTTTTGCTTGCAGAGCCATAGCCTCGAATCTGCGAGACCAAGGAAGTTTCGAGATGTCCAGCTTCTGTTTCCCCTGGGCGTCTTTCCCCTTCCCAGTAGAGGACCGGCGGATGAGGAAGGGGAGTCCATCAAGCTGGGAGGTGTTGATTAGGTCTGGGTCATGGTCGGGGTAGAACTGGATGTAATTCCCACGGCCGGTGCTTTGGTCGCCTTGGGGTTGGTCTTGTTGGAAGGGGGGGAGGCCGCCGTAGTCTCCTGTGTTGACGCCTCCTCTATCTCCTCCGCCGCCGCCGCCTCCACTGCCTGGTGGGCCGTCCCAGCCATCGTCGTAGCCGCCTTGCGGGGGGTAGGAAGGGGGATATGAGGGGGTTTGAGAAGGAGGGTAAGACGGAGGGTAAGACGGGGGGTAGGATGGGGGATAAGACGGGGGGTAAGGAGAGGGATATCCTGTTGTGAGGAAGGGGGGGTAGGATGAGTCGAAGAAGTCCAAGAAGTTGAAGCCGGGGAACCAGGAGTCGAAGGATGACCAGAAGTCTGGATTGTATGCCATCTTGTAGATAGTGGTTTGTGTCGATGGTGCGGGTGTCGTGTGTGAAGGATTTCCCGGAAGAAATAGAGCGGGAAAGGAGAGGGTGGGCTATATGAGATGTTTGGTAGAGAAGTGATTGAGTGGCAGTGAGTGGTAATGGTTCCGGATTCGGGGACGGTGTTATAAATAGAAGGACTGGGAAGGCAGGTTGGACGAGCACATGATTCTATCATGATTGCGCTTGCACTTTCATTGACAGTTCGTCTACATCCTCACTCTCATGCGGCTACCAAAGGTAGTGTTTTTATTTGATTGTATTCTTGCTATAAAACTCTTGCGATGGTGATCCCTCTTTGATATCTAACGTCTGTCCTTACCCCCAAGTGACAAACTATTTCTACTACACTAAATCTACTCCTCCGAATCGAGACCGCCAAACATGGTCTCCATCATTATACCCGTAATCTGATACGGGTCCGCGTTACTCGCGGGCCTCCTGTCCTCGAAGTATCCGAAACCCTTGCTACCACATTCCCTGGGAATCCTGACCGACGCACCACGGTCCGCAACACCATACGAAAATGTGTCAATGCTGCCGGTCTCGTGACGGCCCGTCAGGCGCAGCGTGTTGTCCTCGCCATAGACGGCGATGTGCTCCTTATGGCGGAGCTCGAGCTTCTTGATCGCGGCCTCGATGAACTTCATGCCACCGGGCTTGCGCATATCGGCAGACGAGAAGTTGGAGTGAAGGCCGGCTCCGTTCCAGTCACCGGGGATGGGCTTGGGGTGGAAAGAGATCTTGGCGCCGAACTCCTCCGCGATGCGGTGCAGGAGGAAACGGGCAATCCAGAGGTGGTCACCCACTGCGTTTTTGTTAGTATTGATTATGATGCAATGTATGGACGTATGGACTTACTCTCAATTCCGTCGCAGGGGCCGACCTGGAACTCCCACTGGGCGGGCATGACCTCGGCGTTGGTACCGGAGATCTTGACGCCGGCATTGAGGCAGGCCTTGTAATGCGCCTCGACGATGTCACGGCAGAAGACCTTGCCAGTGCCGACACCACAGTAATACGGGCCCTGGGGTCCAGGGTAGCCGTTGACGGGCCATCCGTAAGGACGATCCGACATATCGAGCAGGGTGTACTCCTGCTCGAGACCGAACCACGGCTCCTGGGCCTTATGGGTCTCCATCAGCTTCGCCGCCTCGTGGCGGTGGTTGTACTTGTTTGGGGTTCCATCAGGGTCCCAGCACTCGCAGAGAACGAGGATGTTGGGGTCGCCGCGCATTGGGTCGGGGAAGATGGCGACGGGGCGGAGGTAGATGTCGGAGTCGCCACCGGGGGCCTGACCGGTCGACGAGCCGTCAAAGTTCCATTCGGGCAGGTCGGCGAGGTTGATCTTGCCATCGTCGGGGACCTTGAGGATGGTCTTGTGTGTGACGCGGTTAGCACAAAGTTGTGTGGTGGGGGTGGGGCAAATCGGGGGGGAAGCGACTCACCTTTGATTTCGAGCGCACGCCGCCGAAAGAATCAATCCAGATGTACTCGGCCATCGCCGTGCCCTTCTGGTCGAGGCTCATGTACTTGAGCAACTATAACGGCAGTTGTCAGTAAACCATTTTTATTTCATCTTCTGTTTCGTGGGGTTGCGGAATCGGTGGTCGGGCGGGGTCGGAGTGAAGGCCGTGATCGCAGCAGCAGCAGATAAAACTCACATTTGCCGTATATGACACCGTTGATGATGGGTTCGCCTGGGGAGTCATTGTCAGTCCAAATCCTGAAAAAGAGGTGATAATGGGGTCCATTGAGGGCATTGGGAGTATATCGTGCCGGGTTAAACTCACCATGACTGCGGTTGTGTGTGAAGAAACGGAAAACGCGTGTGGAGAGGGTTTATGAGAGAGGGCGACAAAAAAGTCTTTGGTTGTAAGCTGGAGAAGTCAAACCGGTGGGTTGAAGAGTGTCGACTGTGCCGACAAAGAGGTTGATTTAGTGTATTAAGAGTATAGAAATCAAGGATAGGATGAGTAAGAGGTTGGTGACAGTTATCGAGTTAGAAAGAGTTGAGGGAATGAATCATCTTTAAGTGGGAAGTGGGAAGTGGGATGGGATGGGGATGGATTGGTAGTGTGTGTGGGATAGTGGGATGAGGGAAATACTGGTGTGAGTACTGGGAATTGTACTGGTTGTACTGGTAGTACTGGCAGTACTGGTAGTACTGGGAATAGTGGGAGTTAGTGGTAGTGATACTTTGCCCGTGGTGGGCGTGGTACGGCGAGTGGTACGCCAGGAATACCGTAGTACGTACCGAGGGAAGAGGGAATTTCTGGTTCTTCTCTCTGGAATTTCTTGTGCCGTTGGCGCAGTAAATACCGTAGTCCAGGATCTAGTTCGAGGTACAGTAACATGGGCATCCACCATGAAGCGTACCTGCGCTGTGGTACCAGTACTAGATTACGGTAGGCGGTGTCCCAGACAGGAGAGCCACAGTACAAATGGAGTGCAAAGAGTGCAAAAGAGTCAAAATGTGTATCGTGAGGCGTATCTGAGGCGTATCGCACTCCGTATCGCACAGGGCGCAATCCCGAGTACTTCCACTAAATGTACTGTACAGAATGTACTGTACAGTACAAAGAAAACGCCCCGCCGCCACCGGCTTATCGAACCAATCACGGTCATCCCACAAACTAAATCGCCCAACTAACCTAATCTCTACCTAGAAAACTTTGGTATACTGATCTATTCCTGGTATCGCTCCCACTTCACTCCACTTCTCTGCCACTTCTCTGCCACTTTCTTGCCGTATCGGAGGTGTGTAGCACGTGACACTTACACAGTTTGCTTTGCTCGAGATAGAGTATGTACCGTATAGTGTGTATAGTGTGTATCTTAATATAGTATGCGATACCAACTGTATAGCCACTATATAGCCACTATGGAGTTACTCGTTGGGATTTCTAGTCTGGCTGAGAGTGCGGGTTGGGGTTGGGGAGTCTAGTTGACAGTTTGCTATTGTCGAAGATCAATCTATATTTATTTCTCGTATATAAAATCGTATACATATATAAAAAACCTTTCCTAAACGAGAACATCAACCGTAGACATGTTTGCTCTCGATCCGTCCATCTCATCCAGAACGAGCATGTGCTATTCTGTACTACGCTACACACACACACGTATACACGTAACTAACTCTAACGCGTTTCTTTTTCTGAGCGCTATGAAGACGTACGCACATGGTGGTCACTACCGTCAAACGGGCGCTGCCGACGAGGCGAGGCGAAAAATGACGACTCAAGAGACCGAGGCACATGGCTAATATAGCGTGGGACATGAAACTAAAAAGAGCTATTATATTCGAGCACTCCTAAAAGTATCTACGCAATCTGCATCGTGGACGGTGATCAAACATAGCGAACAAGCGGTCAGTCGAGAATGCAAATATTTTATCACTTCGCGACGCGACCGGCTTCATGAGCCGCAGGGACCACGGTGAACCTTGCTAGATAGACGGTGGTGGTGCTGAGTCAACCCAATTCAATTTTACCACCTCTCCCAACTCCACCACTTAAATGACTTCAATCAAACCCAATAGAGCTTGCTGCCTCACCGAAGGTTTCTTCAGCTCTTCTTCAGACATCGTACCCTTCATCGCACTCTTCATGCGAAATTTCGATTCCCAGCATACTCCACAAATGTAACCCTTCAATCTGGCCCGTTCCAGCCCAATAGGACCGTGTCCCCTGGCAACGCAATAGCAGCCCAAACCAATCCGAATGAGTCGATAGTAATCTCAACGACCCTTGAGGAGTCCGGCCAGAGGGAAGGTACACTTTTCCAAAGAGGTACTCCCCAAAAAGAAACGATAACCCAGACAGAGACCGTGTATCTATGTAGCCTCGTCAACTCCCTCGTCAGCCAGGTCCCCTCCTTCCCCAGACCCTCGCGCTCCCCCAGAGGCCCCCACTTACTTATCACTTATCAGAGCCAACAACACCCCCACTCCCCCTTTAGTCGATCTGACAGCCACAAATCCGTGATCAAAGAAACTCAAGCTCACCCCCCGCAGTCTTCGGATCCTCGTCCGAGCTCTTACCATGACCTCGCTACAGACGCATAGAGTCTATATCTGCGTCTAGCCCGCGCGCGACGACGCGATTCCCGCTCGATCGGCGCTCGCCTAGGGTTATGGCGCCAGCGACCTGCGTGGTCTCGCGCGGTCGGGTGTGCTCCTTGCGGCGTAGAGAGGAATCCTGCGGGATATACTGCGTGGGCTTTGAGTGTCCCATGACAGGAACATGTTTTATTTTGGTCGGTTCCTGGCATTGAGAATCCCACGCCCTGACGCATATGGTGATATTCGACCCGCTCAGAAATACAAAAATAAAGTGGAATCCAACGGATCGGCGACAGGATCCGGTGGTGGGGTGAGAGAGGTCCATTATGTCCTAGAGTTTGATGATGGTTTTAAGGGTCTAGTGGCGAGTAGGTGTAATTTATATCCCGAGGGACGGATGGCGGCGATGAAGTCTTTGGATCATAAGTGGTTTCTGACGCCGAAAGGTGAGAAAGGGGTGTTATAAAATCATTGTTATAAAATCACTGCTTGGATTATACAAAGCTTAACCTATCTATAATCCATATACTGCTTCAAATCAACCAAAGCTAATTGTACATCTCATCATAACCCTACAACCCCCTCAATCCCAACCGCTGCACCAGATCCACGTGCATATCGCGCAACAACTCAAAAGCCACCATCAACCGTACCATCTGCTCCTCAACTAATCGAGATTCATGTTCGCGGGATGAAGGGCCCTGAGGAGCTGGCTGCGGGACCGTTGCTTGCGTGATATACGCCGAATTTTGCGGGGCAGTGGGAGTCGCGGGTTCGTGGTTGCTGCCGGATTGCTGTTGCCCGGCAGCTTGGTCAGGTGGCGTCGGGAAGCGGAGTCTTGCAGGTCGGCCGTCGGGGTAGAAGTAGTTGCTCTCTGGGATTTCAGGCAAGGTGGAGAGGGGTTGGTGGACTGCTTGGGGGTGGTTGTGGGGGTACAGGTTTTGGGGATGCGGGATAAAGGGGTTGTAGTGCGTCAATTGAGGGTGGGGTGTTGGAGGAGGATGTTGGTAATAGATATTTGGGAATTCGTGGGGTGGGAAGAATTGAATCGTGGTGATGGTAGGCTGTCCTGGAAAGTGAAAGGGTGAGAGAGGGGGGTGGGGAGAATAGAATGTAGAGGGATGGGAAGGCCCCTGAAATGGAAGAAACCCATGAGCATGCCTATCACCATAGACTTGCGCCTGCCCTCTTTGTGTAGTATTTCTTCCTGCAGTATTTTCTCCTGTAGTATTTCTTTCCACAGTATTTCTTCCTGTAGTGTTTCGTTCTGCAATATTTTCTCTTGGAGTTTTTTCACCTACGTTTGCAGAGCTGTTGCCGTTATCCTCGACATTTCCGTGCCGACTGGAATGTGCATGAGAGATATTCCGGGGACCTTCAGGTGTAGCACCTTCAGATGGCCCTTCTAGCCCATTGATGGGAGCTGAACCATCCTGACCCTTCATCTGTTGTCTGCCATCATTACCACGCTGCCTTTTCGGTGAATCCCCGCTTGGAGAACCCAAAGGCTTCGGCACCGATGAGGCTCCATTGGGAGGAGCTTCATCTTCTGGAACCTTGGAGCTTGAAGCATGGTTTGCAATATTTTCTTCCAAGTTTCTCCTCACCTCACTAACCCATTCGCCATGGGGTTCTGAGTGTGCCGTACACGAATGGCTGTACGGCGGCTCGTTCGGTGGCCCATTACGGAGGAACTCCTGGTACCGAGGGCTGAAGTAGCCACCAGTCCAGGGCTCTGGGATAGGGCGTTCTGGAGTAGCGGGGCGGATGCAGGTACACTGCGGGGGATCTGCATTGGCATCGGCGTCAGTGATGGGACGGTCAAGACAAGGACAGCTTCCGAGAACATAGTCAGGTTCTGGATTCTCGATGCGGTGTGGTGGACCGACTGTCTGGACATAGTCGGCTGGGGATTCATAGCATAGTGGGATGGAGCCATGGCTTTCGGAGTCAGAGTGGTAATGATTTCGAGGGGTAGCATCGCCATCTTCAACTGCCTTCCCTTTGCCCTTGTCATGTCGTGTCTTCTGTGGCACCTCTTCTTCGCTTTCGTCGTTTCTGTGGAGACTCCCAGAAGTCCCCACAGCCGAAGAGTCAGTTGTTGCTCGTCCTTTTCCTTTATCTGTTCCGATATTCTCGGGACCCTTTTCTCCTTGGCTAGATCCATTCCCATTGTCCTTATCACCACCCCCTCTCAAATCAACACCTCTACCAGTCATCTCAGCACCATCATCCTCACTCCCTAGCCCACTATCTGCATCGATCTCAATTACCACCCCTCCCACAAGCACAATCTCAACCCTGGCAACCCTCTGCCACATAATCACTAGAGAACCTCTGATGTCTCTCAAACGCACCGTAAAGCTATCCCCCTTCTCAGCGCCTCGCAAATCGACGCTGTAGTCCGCGACATCAGTGTATCTCGACACCGCCTTGTTGGGATCATCGTGGATCACATCAAGAATATACGGCCTGGTCTCACCAGGCCCAAGAACAAAATCTTGGTTTGCTGGTTGGGCTTTAAGCTGGGCTACTGCGTCTTCAGCATCTGATGCAGCCCCTATCGTGCCCTCGTCGTCGCCGTCATAGAAGCCACTCGGTGAATCTCTTCCCACCTTGCCCGCCTTGTTTAATTCGGCATTTTTCCCCTTCAAGTTGAGCTCCCATTTATCACCCCCTTTAAACTCGATAACAGAGCCCTTGACTCCGCCCCACCCGCGCCCCACCCCGTCACACCCGCCGTTACTCCTGATCTCCCTCACCCCATAACCACCACCTAGCAACCCAATCTCAGTCGTCACCTGCACATCCGCCACGTTGTTAAACTGTGCACCGACTGTGCCGTGTGGCGTGAGGAGCTGTATGACGGAGGGATCAGGAACAAATTCCGGGGAGCTGCTCCTATGGCGGCGACGACCGCGATAGGACGCAGCTCTAGCAGGCGGCTTCCGAATACATACCGGCACCGGGGCTGGCAAGCGGTGGATCTCCCTCTCTGATCTAGGGGGCACAAACCTCGCACCATCATCATTGCCTCGTCGATTCTCGCTCCCCCCCGGCGCCAAGGGAAACTCGAGTTCACAACCAACGGGCACTTTCACCTCATCCTCGCCATCACCTCCTCTCTCATGAATATCCCCATTTTCAGCCTCGTCGCCGTTACGAAACACAAAACTCCCCCGCTTCACAGGCTTGGCTTGCGAGTCATGGAATGAAGGCACGAATGGCCCGGCTCGTCGAGGCCCCTCGTCTCCTGTCGCTGTCCCAGAATCGCTGAAATATCCGTCATGATGGGGGTCTGAGTCAGGATCGCAGTACGCACAATCGCATGCCTTGCGTTTGCCCTTCTTTTCTTCACCTGTGGCATTGTTGTCGCTACTGCCTTGGTGCTCTTGGTCAGGAGGTCCGTTCTGCGCAATTTCACACAAATCTCCGCTTCCCCGGTTGAGGTAGGCCCGACTTGCCCATAGCGAACTGAGGGAACTGGCTTCGCTCCCCGACCCAACATCACCGTCTGCGTAGAAATCCTCATCGGCTGGATCGCCTATCTGAAATCCACCTGAGTTCACAATCTCATCTAGCGACCCCATCACACTGTGTCTTTCCACGTCGCCATGTGGTTCTCCCACCACGGTCTCGGGACGGAGACGTAGAACCGGGCGTGATGCCCCAGAATTGTCTTTCGGCGGTTCGAAGATATCCGGGAGTGGACTGGCCGGGGTGCCATCACTGACAGGATTCGAAAGGGGTAAGTTAGAGTGGTTGTTGGGGAAGGGGTATGCAGAAAGTGGTTGCTGTGGGAAGCTGGAACCAGCGATAGGGGAATCCGGTGGCGTCTCCGCGCCGTCCAAGCCTAATACCCGGTCTGGGAGAGGTAGCGGAGGCCTTGGCGTAGGTGGGCGAGGCCAAGGGGCCCCTGATAAGTCTGACATTACGGCGATGGGCGTGGTGGGAGGGCTGGGTGGACAGATTGCGGCTGGGACGCCGGTTGCTGCGATGGGCGTGGCTGCTGGGGCAGCGAGAGGAGCGGTGGTGATGACAGAGGTTGTCAGTGGAGCTGCGGGTGAGGAGTCGGTCTCATGTCCTCCCGCTGGAGGATGTGGTGCGGGATCATGAGGATCCATTGCGCCGTTTAGTGGATGAGGTTTTCAAGGCGGCGTGTGCATAGATAGATGCTTTAAATATATGGGTATCTTCAAGCCCTTGCGATGGTAGGTGTACTGAAGGCGATATAAAAATATGTGAGCAGCGTTTTCTGGGCTTCAAGTCGACGTTGGGATGCAGAAAATATAATAATGAACCAAGCTCACCAAGAGCCAGGACCAAGAAAAGAGGTGGTATATAACCTACCCTCCACCACCCGTCCACTCTGAATCTTTGACGTGGATGAATGGGTTGTCAGTGAATGGTTTCGTGAGACAAAAATAGCAAGCATGGTGAATGAGCACTTAGCTATGATGATTCCTTTGGAATAAAAGAGTCAGACATGAGGCATACTATTTTTTCCCTCGGTCTATAGGGTAGCAGGTGGATAAACACTGTATGTAGATGTAATTTATTATTATATATATTATTTTTGGGAGAGGGATATTTGAAGCGTTGGCACTTATTTATCCCTTTTTTATTTTCCATCCTCTCAACCAGAACGACGAAACCACAATGGCAAACGAATACTCTCCCCTCAAAATAAACGCATAACAACGCATCTCAATAAAATTTCATAATCATATTAATCATCTACCCCACCTCATCACCGACCCAAACCCCAAAGGCAAGCTAAAGCTCAAGCCCCATCCTACACTCCCCGAAAAATAGTGACCCATAACGCTTGATATCCCCTCCCTCGCCATAATAAACGCCCTAAACACCCAAATACCCCATTTCAAAGAATCGCTGTAGATATCAAGCCCCCTCTCACAACACATAAAAAATATAATAAGGGCCGTTATTCGTTCACGCGCGTGCGAACGTGCATGCGTACATGCGTACATGCGTACAAGCGTGCAACTGTTTCCAGCCGATCCGACGTCAAGAGTCTCACTTCACACGAACCCCCCGAAATCCGGTGCTGTTGCCACCAGGGCAGCAAACAAACCCGCACCAGCCAGGAAGCCGCTAAATGTTGCATATGCGAATCGTTTTGCAGGCTTCGTTGCTTCCTGCTTCTGGCGTTTTGCAGGTCGTTCTTGGTCTTGTTGCGTGGGCTCGACAGTGGTTGCCGATGTCGCTGAGGTTGCGGCTGCAGTTGTGGATTTGACAGTAGGTGTAGGCGTAGGTGTGGGTTTGACAGCAGGTGTAGGCGCAGGTGTGGGTTTGTCTGTCTTTTCGAGTGTGTTTGAGACTGTAGCTGTAGTGGTAGTCGTTGTCATATGTATGTTCGCAGCCCCGATTGCCTTATTATGCCCATAAACAGCTGTAAGTGCTTGTGCTCTCCTCATAGCCCTCGCATCAGATATGGCCTTGATATTCCTCGCAGAAGCAATAGCCTGCGCTGTCTCAGGGGCCTTGGTAACTTCGAGAGGTTCGTCAACCGTAATTTCATCCCTCTTGCGCTTCAGGGGTAGCTCCTTCGGCGACTCCAATAACATCGCCTGGACGGACGGCTTCTCTCGCAGTGACACGACGCCCTCCGGGATTATGCTATTGCTGGTAGAATCAGGCTTCTTCTGCTCATTATATGAATTTAGCTGAGACGCAAAACCTCCCAAAGAGTCACTTGCAGCAGACGACTCGCCTCCCACAACTGTGTGTTTCAGCGGCCCCACGTCCATCCAATGCGTCGCAAACCTAGCACGATTATCTACGCGCGCGGCGAGGAACTCTTGTTTCTCCGTCCGCCACGGCGGCGTCGCCGACCGAGGGCCCTTGAGGGCTGCGTCAGAAGGGCTCGGCATGGAAAAGGGTTGGACGGGGGTTGGATTCCAGTCGGCCTCTAGATCGATAGGCTTCGGGACCGCGGACTCAACTCGAACTGGGACGAGGGGGGGGAACATGAGCGCCATCGGGGCTTGCGTGTCTGGAACGATGACATCTTTGATTTGTGGGAGGTGGGTGCTTGGTTTTGGGTTCATCAACTGGGGCTGGCTTTCAGTCGTTGAGCCATAATGAGACGGATTGGATAGGTTGGTTGCGGGTACGGTTGACACAGACGTATCGAAACCAGGGTTAGGGGATTCATAGGCCGCCAGAAAGTCGTCGTCTAACAAGCCGCCAATGTCTTCGTCAGAGTTGTCGGAGTCAGGCCAAGAAGCTTCATCATCAGAGAAGTCGATGCCAGAGTCGCTTGAAATTTCAAGATTATTATCTTCGGCTTCAATGCTTGCTCTGATAGATGCGCGTTCTGCCGTGATGTCCACGGAAGAGCCTCGTCCAATTGGTCGCTCAGATGGTTCACAGTCACTTGAGGCAATAGAATCGCCGTCTGAATCCGAGACCTCCATTGACTCGTTGACGGATTCGACATCAGCCTGGAGGGGCTTTGCTGTCTCGGCGGGGAGCCTCGAAAACTCGTAGACAGGTGGGTCGACCTCGACGACATCGTCATCGTCTGCTGGGGCACCCAAAGCCCCCGGCATCGTATTCGGCTTCGCTTCAGGAGTGGAGGTGGAGGGACTGTCTTCTCCTTGGATATCTTCGTCATCATCGGAAACATCAAAGGGCTCGTCATCTGAAATCTCAAAGGGTTCATCGTCGGAGAGGAGCTGGTAGGTGCGTCCTGTGGAAGGGCTGATACAAGTCAGTCTATGAGCATGGCATGTGTGGATGAGTGAACTTACAAATAAGGCAGAAGCTCATAATTGACACGGAAGCGGCACTCTGGGTAGGTCTCGATGCCTCGCTTGACCTCTGCACCGAGTGATATAACGTCGTTGTTGGCCAGGGGGATAGGGTCGTTCTTGGGGATCTGTTTGTTGTTGATGCGGGTGCCATGCATGGAATTGGTGTCCTCGATGAATACTCTCTGCATTATGTCAGTTCGGTTTAGTATCACAATGGAGAGAGAGGGTATATTCCAACTGACCTTCAGATCCGAGTCAAAATTGAGGCTTGCATGGTCGCGGGACACGACATCGCTATCAACCCAGCAGTTGTCTGTAGCTGCGACGAGGTGCTTCTGAGGGTTCTTGGACGATCGCCCGATCGGGATGGCCTCATTATATTCGTGTAGATGGATGATACGAATCAAGGGGAAGATGCCTGCCGTCAAGGCTGTGAGGGTGACCTTGGCTGCGAGTGAGTTAGCAGGTGTAGAATATCATGAAGACAAACGCAGAAATGAGCGGCCTCGTTATCGTAAGATCTAGAGTGATCATGAAGCAACAGGCTGCCGACCTCACTTGCAGATCGGACGATGAGGCTTTGGGGAATTTCATAGAAATGCATACCTTGAATAGTATCCGACATGGTGATACCAGTGGTGTTCTCTATGAACTGCCTTGAAAGACAAGTGTGGACCTTCTTCAAGGGTGAAGTTGATGTTTGATGTTCGATGATGGATTCAGCCCCGCACCCGCCGTGGACTTGATAGACAGGCAGGTGACGGATGAATGAATGTAGATAAGATAGCGAGCCTTGCCTTGGCTTTTGCTAGAATGTAAGTTTGACAGGCTGTCACAGGTTTCACGATGTTTTGGTGAAGTTGGTAGAAGGATGTTCAGGTATGAAGCCTTGAACGTTGTTTTATTTTATTGGTATAGTGCCGCCTTGTAGTGGCTTTCTTATGGAGGGGAAGAGGGATGAGGTGACCTTGATGGTCGGTCGGGCGAGGCAAGGGAGAGGAGAGGAGGGGAAGTACGACCCACGCCAGTTGCAGCCAGTGTAGTAGAGACAGGCAGCCAGATACGCTACGGCGGGGCACTCGGACAATCAACCCAGAGGGAAGCAGAGGAAGTGGACTCGCTAAGGCTGTTGGCGGGATAATGGCGGGTTGTTGGTGGTCTGTTGGCGATGGAAGCTGCGTCTAAGTGGCCGCAAGTGGCCGTGGGTGGCAGATACAGATAGGTATACCATGTAGTAGTGCTTTATAAAGGCTTATAGGGGATTATAAGTGGTTATAAGTGGTTATAAGTGGCGATTAGTGACTACAAGTGCATCAAATAAGGTTTCATAGGACAGAAAGTCAGACAGTTGTGCCCGTGAAAGGCCGACAGGTTTATGTTCCAATATCCTATGCTTACTGTGCTGTACTGTGCTGTACTGTGCTGTACTCTGGTGCTCTTGCTGTTACACACCGAGGAAGGCATTAGATACGTGAAAAACACACATAAAATGCGCCTGAATCCTCATAACATGCCTTTTGACACATACAATATATTATATACTGCCTAACCATTATTTATTGCTTCATCTTGCGCCTTATTGCTCCATCTTTGTTTGCTTATCAAGTGAACTCACGCTTCGCTATCACTGCCTGATGTCTACCGTACCCACTTTCACCGCACTCCCGTCCCGCACTAAACCCGATCGGGCACCTATGATTCACCCCTCCATGGCATGCCCACACTATGGCCAAGAGTATCTTGGTACTTTGCCACACTGCAAATTCACGGTATAAATACAAGTATCTTCTGCCCGCCTGCCACCTGGTTGGCACCTGACCCTGCCTGACCCCTCATTCGCCCACGTCGGCCCACAAAGACAGCGAATTCTTGACGCTGGTCATCACTTTTCCTGCCCTGCCCCGGATAATTATCTCCACCAAGCTTCACACTCTCTCTCCGGCTCGACAACACCACACACAACATCATCCTTCCATCCCATACCGAGTACACACGTACATATACGCACCTCGACCCCAGAGCCAGCGCCCTCAGACTTATGGAGTTCGCATCCTCGACGACCTTTTTCCGCTACATGTACCACAAAGCTCTACGATAGCATTCAGCACACCCTCAGCGAAAAAGGTGGACCACACCGCTAGATCAACACACACGTGTACAACTCATATACTGCCCATCGCCCTTCCCTCCCCGGGCACCAAACTTCTTCCTTCAGCCTCGATAAGCTTGCAAGAGACGAAAACCGCAACTATGCGCGACCTCAGACGCCAAGCTCTCGAGAGCCACAAGACCGTGTCGCGAAAGGCCCAGTCCAAGGTCTCCTCGCGTGCCTCCTCCGCTGCCGGTTCCCGCGCATCATCTCACGCAGGTTCGAGAAATGCGAGCAGGCACGGCTCAGATGAAGATGATGAGAACCTAAGTGACAGCACGAACTGGAGGTTTGTACCCCGCGCCTACCCCGCCAACCCCGACCAAGAAATGAAAGCTAACCTCTTACCCAGCACAAACTCGATCGACGACCTACTCTCCGCCGAAGGCGTTGAGGACGACGGCACAGACGCCTGGAAACAGACCCTTAGTGCCCGCATCGAAGAGATCATCGACCGCAAGCGCAGCAGCATCCAAGGCCGCGAGCTTGCCTACGCAGTCTATGTACACCTCCTCACTACACACTACGCCTTCGATACCATCTCGTCCCAAAAATCAGATCTCCTCGCCGCCTTTCTCAAAAGCATCAAGGCTGAGAGCAGCGAGAAGGAGACCCAGCTCGCCATCCGCGCCATCGCCGTAACCCTCATCACTTCGCCGTCCGACACGGCCTACGCCACCGTCTTCCCAGCCATCAAGCGCACCTACACGAGCTCCGAGTCTATTGCCGCGAAGACAACGGCGATTTCCTCTCTCGGTTCGATCCTCATGTACGGTGGCGCAGCGGATGAGGCCACTGAGGAACTCCTTGACGAGCTCCTCGAGATTATCGAATCCGACGGCACCTCCATCGACGCAGCCGACGAAGCATCCGTCGTTGTCGCTGCACTGGAGTCCTGGGGCTTCCTGGCTACCTCCCTCGACGATATGGAAGACCGTACTGAAGACGCCATAGAAGCCTTTGTCGAGCAGCTCGAGAGCACTGACGCCGCCGTCCAGATCGCCGCGGGCGAGAACATCGCCTTGCTGTTCGAGAAGTCGTACACCGATCGCGAAGAAGATGACGGGCCGCCTGAGGAAATAGAGGATGAGGAGGGGTTTCCCTTGGATACCTCCCTCGTCAAGCGGTACAACGTCTACCGCCAGACCAACCAGCTCCAGCACACCCTGCGCCAGCTCGCAGCCGTCTCCTCCAAGTCCATCAGCCGCAAGGACCGCAAGCACCTGCACGCCAGCTTCGGCGATATCCTATGCACCGTCGAGCACCCACAGCGCGGGCCACGCTACCAGAAGGCGATTGACCAGGAGACTGGTAAGCGATACGGGAGCCGGATGAAGGTTAAAGTCCATGGCGGGGGTTCGATGACGATTGACCGCTGGTGGAAGTTGATGCGGCTGCATGAGCTGAGGCGTGTCTTGGGAGGTGGCTTTGTTGTGCATTACGAACATAACGAGGTGGTGTTTGATAGCTTACCGTGAGTTTCTCTCTTTAATCTTCGGTGGAGGCAAGATGCTAATGTGGTGTAGGATTATGATGTCTCTACAAGACGATTAAATGCAGACTTCGTTCCCAAAGGCGGACTCCTGAGTCAACTCATTAGATGTCTCTTGGCCTACTTCAACTAAACACATATTCGGGAAGCATACGATACCCTGGCGTTTATCATTTACGGCCCACGGACAAGACACAAACCGTGGTGCTTGGAGGTTTTCTATCATTTATCTATCTCTTGATTTAATATTTGGTTTTGGGGCGGTGGTCGTGCAGGATGCGTAAAAATGGGGTGGAACTCTTTAGAGAATCTTAAGTGATCTTTCGGCGGGTGGCCTACTGGGTTGATAGTTTATTTATCTTTGTTTTATAAGACGATTTTACGCATGGCGTGCGCGAGAATATAACAGACGTTCTCCCCAACTTGATAGATGAGCTTGAAAACCCCTGAGTGATGTGTTACGTTTTTGATCAAGCTGCATGAGATTCCCTCGGCTACTTCAGAAATACCTTCTTCGCACCGTCACTAATACTGTAGTCTGCTGTCACTACTCACCCCTGATGTCGCTGATAGTCTGCTGTCGCTACTCATCCCTGCTGTCGCTGAGATTACCGACCTGCATGGCAGGGTGACGGCAAACTCGGCGGCGGCGGAATGAGTAGTGGCAGCAGAGTATGGACAACGGTGACAAGCTCGCGCTTGGTATCCTTCTCCTTCGTATCCTGCCCCTTCTTGATATCCTCGACGGCGGCAATATGTAACAAGTCGACTTCCTTGGCCTGTACGCTAAAGTCACCCCTCGCCTTCTGAAGAGCAATTGCATGTTCTCGCTCGGTGTCCTTCTCCTTCATACTATATTTAGTCTTAGCCTCTGCGAGGGCGGCAGCGTGCCAGGCTTCGGTATCCTTTACTTTCATATCATATTCAGTCTTCGTTTTCATAAGAGAAGCGGTGTGCTCCTGTCTCCCCTCCTTCGCCTTCATGGAATATTCCCTCTTAACAACTTCGAGGGCCTCATTGTGTTCTTTAATCAGGGCGGCCCGAACCTCCTCGAGCTTGGTCGCATAACGGGTGGGTGGAGACCGCACGCGTCGACGAGCGCTATGATCTTATTGCTCTCTTTGTGCTTGTGGTGATTTTCGAGGCGGGGCGTGAGGTTGATCGAGAAGCCGACTTCACTAATGCTGCCCAGAATAAAGCCATCCGGCTCGCCGCCTAGTATTTCTCTGATCCGATCAATGAACCGCTATGCTCCATGTTGTTTAAGTGGATGTTCTTAGTCAAGACTTCATAATCAATGCGGGCTACGACTACTACATCAAGGGCCGTTGTTGGAGTTAATCCCATGTAAAACTGAACAGATGAATGCATGCTTCAGTGGCCTCCGATTTCATTTCGTTATTATTTACACCTTATCGGACTGTTCTATAATGTTGCTGCTGCCTCAATGGCCCCGGCCGTTCTAAACGCCGCCTTATTCGTATATCTCACTTCAACTGCGTACATCCATTCCATGTATTTCGCCCAGCCTGTATTGTGGTCAGTAACTATTCCCAAACCCCGTCTGTATCGCCGTCCCCAAATAAACGCAGCAAAAGAAAGCGGACTCACTCCAATAAGCACACTTCCTCCCGAAATATTTCCCCACGTACGGCACCACAACCATTGTGAGCAGGAGCTCGATCTGTTGCAGGCTGGCCTCCCACTCCTTCTGCGCATCGGAGCTGTATTCCGAGCTCTCCTCCGAGCTGTCTATCGATGATGGTAGGGAGTCGAGGTCGTCATTATCTGATGCGAGCTCATCATGAGCATCTGTTGCAGTGGCTGGCGTCGACCATTGTTCGGATGGGAAGACGTATGAGGAAGATGTTGAGGTCGACATTGCGAGTTGGGCGGCTCCGGAAGCGTGAAGCGCGATGTGCTTCCAAGGCACAGATAACGTCTTTGTGAACCCAGCCTACAGTAGCAGGTCGTGCACTGGAGGAATCAAATATCTGGCATGCCAATGTGTGGTAATCGTGAGTTGCGCGCCGTCAGTTGTGCTTTACCCGTAGCTCCCAGGAGCTTTCCCAGTTCACGTGGGGAGCGGCCTTCCCCACGCTCTCGGCAACGAATAAATGTTGCTTACATAAGCTGCATTTTGACTCACGAAGCCCACCTTGGAATTTGAACGGCGAATATCGAATCGACCTTACCTACCCAAGACAACAACAAGGTTCCATAACGACTACGACGAGACCACACACCTGATCGCGTCGATATTACCAGTGGAGGGATTTTCATAGGGTTGCAATCATGGCGGGCGAGGTAAATACAAACCCACGCTGGGTGAGGGGCGAAATGCCACATCAGGTCAGACTAACACGTTTGCGACAGGATACTATCGCAGAGCGCAAACCGCGCAAGTCTGTCGCGTTCAGCGAGGGAGCAACTATTGTGGATGAGAATGGAGATGTCTCCACCGAGGGAGCCGACGGATCGAAGGACACAGCCATGTCGCACTCGAGTTTGTCACCCCACATTCCACCTGCAAATTCACCTGTGGCGACTAACAATATACCAGACCCTGACGGAGAGGAGCCAAAAGAGGATGACGACGATGTCGCCAACATGCTCAAGGGCATGAAGAAGAAGAAGGCCAAGAAACCAAAGGCCGATGACGAAGCCGGCGATGCTGATGCGGCTGCTGACGGTGGTCTCGACCTCACAATGAAGAAGAAGAAGAAGAAGAAGGTGCCGAAAGAGGGAGAGGATGACTTTGCCGCCAAGCTCGCTGCTCTGGATATGGATAAGGAGGAGGGAGATGAGGAAGCCGTTGCCAAGCCCGAGAAGGTCGAGGATTCAGGCGACATGAAGAAGGGAACCGGTATCTGGGCGCACAACGACATCAAGCCGATCGGATACGAGCTCCTCCTCACCCGCTTCTTCAGCCTACTGGCCCAAAAGAACCCAGACCACGCCAGCAGCGGCTCGAGATCATACAAGATCCCCCCACCACAGTGTCTCCGTGAAGGAAACAAGAAGACCATTTTCGCCAACCTGAACGAGATCTGCAAGAGGATGAAGAGGACCGACGAGCACGTCACATCATACCTGTTCGCCGAGTTGGGTACGAGCGGTTCCGTGGACGGAAGCAGGAGATTGGTTATCAAGGGTCGCTTCCAGCAGAAGCAGATCGAGAACGTCTTGAGGAGATATATCAGTGAGTTTTCCCAGGAGCGAGCCGCGTTTGCATAAAAAATCAGAAACTAATAAATAATAGTGGAATACGTCACCTGCAAAACTTGCAGATCCCCGGATACGGAGCTCAACAAGGGAGAGAACAGACTGTACTTCATCACCTGCAACTCCTGTGGATCGCGTCGTTCGGTTACGGCTATCAAGACTGGTTTCTCCGCACAGGTCGGAAAGCGCAAGAGACAACAGGGTTAGAGTGTGCCTTGGGGTATTTCCTCGGCTTCTTGTTTGGTGTTCTTGGCTTTTTACGGGCGGAGAGGAATCAAGATCAAGGATGCTTTCATGTAGGGTACGGATTACAAGGGACGGGAAACTAAAATATGATGTTCATGATGCATGGATAGGTTATATATGTTCTGGCAGAGAGAATGATGCGATGCGATGCGATGACGAGAAAGTGACTTTTTCGCAAACTTGCTTGAGCCTTTTAGAGACAGACAGCTCGTAGTGGTATAGACACAAAATTGCAAGATCATAAAAACATTTCCAAATTGACAATATTATTGTGCGTGATGTATGATGTCCCTAATTGCCTGTGTAGCGTTTGGTGAGTGATCGTCGACATGTTGTGCCCAGAGAGTACTATACGGACTCTGCCGTTGTGTCTCTTTTCGCGCTGCCGAGCACCAGGGCTCATCAATCTCTCCACCTGTAAGCGCCCACGGCACTCCCAAGCGGAAGCGGGCCCAATTGACGGCGCTGATAGCCACCGATCCCGCAACCACACAACCCTCGTCAATACGTCGATACCGACAAGATGGCTGGCAGGAATGGCGCTATTGGTCGCATGCTGGCGACCGTCTGCCACAGTGTTACTATGTAAGGATGTTTCGAGGGAGTTGATCGCTGGCGCTAGAAATAGATGCAGTCTCCAATTACTGGGCATGGGCCATTCAGCGTCAAGCGCAGCTGCAGGTAGGTGAGCGGGTATATAGATGTGCCTGCTTCCCCGATACACGTTGCTGCTTCATTTCTACAATTTCTGCATTTCTTGTCTTGCTATTTGGAACTGATTGTCGCTATTGAATCAAGGTTTGTGTCCCTTTGTTGTTTGTGGCGGTGCGGGGTAAAGCTGGGGAATAGAGAGCTGACAACAACAAGGTAGCATTGTCCACGAAGCGTCAATCCACACTCTCCATATCCTACGTATAGCTTCAAATCTATACTCTGTCCTTTTCTATCGCTGTTGGCATTGTGTTCCGAAAACTGTCGCCATGTCTGGCTACTATCCCCGTAAGGATCCCATTCCTCTACCCCGCTCCTTTGTGATCCTTCAAGCTCCACCGTCATTTCACTCTGAAGCTAACAGCATTTAATTACAGCTCCCCCGGGCAGTCAACCAGCCCAGCAGCAACAACAGCATTTTGCCCCGCCCCCGACAACTCCTACTCCTCCGGCCCCAGCTCAGGGGCAATACTACCCGCCGCCCCCAACTGGTGCTGCGCCTTCAAACACGCAATCATACCCTCCACCCCCTGCCCCAGGCCAGCAAGCACAAAAACAATATGCGCCGCCCCCAAACTTCTCTCACCGCACATCGTACCAGAAGCCCTCCAGTCCGCCTGCTCCGGCGGCTCTTCCGCAATATGCGCCCCCACCGGGGATAGCCGCCGACCAGTATCCCGATGAGAAACAAGAGTATGAAGAGGAGGAGCAGCAGCAGCAACAAGGCGTGAACATGCATGCCGGTGCGCCGGCGGCGGGGCAGTTTATGGGAGCGGTAGCCACGCAAGATGATGTCGGGACGTTCAATGGAGGGAGTTACAGGATCAGCCACAGGGATACGAATAGTATCATTACTCTGCAGCTGGCATTTGGCTGCCCTTTGACCGTTAAGCCCGGTAGGTTCTGGCGAATTGCTTCTATTTTGCATCTAAGAGCGGGAACTGATGGCGAACAGGCTGTATGATTGCCATGTCTCCAACTGTAACGCTCAAGGGAAACATGAAATTTAGCATGACGAAAATCTTGGCTGGCCATATTTCACACTCGACGTTCACAGGCCCAGGAGAACTTCTTCTAGCCCCACAAGCTCTTGGTGATATAACTTCGATTCGCCTCACCGGAAGCGAGCAGTGGAGCGTGGGCAAGGATGCCCTACTTGCATCGACGCAAGGCGTGGTGAAGGACTTCAAGCGCCAGGGCCTGGGGAAGGCCATGTTCTCAGGCGAAGGTCTTTTCGTGTTCAAGATTTCTGGAACCGGAATTATGTGGATTACCAGCTTCGGCGCTATTATTCGGAAAGATGTAAGTTATCTGCCATAGCTCCATCATGGGGGGCATGCTGACACAGTAATAGCTCCAAGAAGGAGAGCGATATGTTGTCGATAACGGCCATCTCGTTGCATGGAATACGAAGTACGTCCTTGAGCGCATCGCCTCCGGGGGTATTATGTCCGGTGTGGCATCTGGAGAAGGACTGGTGTGCAAATTTACCGGTCCCGGGACCGTCTTCCTGCAGACAAGGAACCCGGCCGGATTCGCCCAATGGATGGCTGCTCAGGCTGCTGCTAGCGGTATGTGAGGCTGCGCCTGTACTTCTTTTTAGTTGGTTTTGGGGACAAGAACAGGCGGTCATGATTTATGCCCATGGTGGTTTTTGGATAGTTGAAGCGTTTGGGTCGCCATTTATTGCAAGCAATCAATGTACCTGATTTTATCATTGCTGGTATTTTATCAACTATGAGAAGGGGGAGGGTGTGTGAATTCTTCACTATCGTTTCATGGTCGTTCCTTCCGAAAAGATTGCTCCAGGGTACTTTCCAACTCCATCGGCTTCACAGCCCAGGTAAGGGAATCTCTGATACCCTCAATATGTCTACTTGATTCTTTAGCATTTCTATTTCTTCTCCTTATCTAGTTTCTGAAGTATAAGACGTTCTCCATTCATTACCACCTGTACCTAGATCTATTCGCAGGCGGCGCGGATGATGCTTTAAATATGGCAAGAACGCGGGTCGCTCCTTCCGCACGGTGGCATCCAGACCCGACAAGCTCCAAAACCTCGGAGCTTGCCATCTTCTTTTCCTTGTCTTTTCTCTTTCAAACCATGAAGCGACCTCACTGGCCTTCGCAGCGTTACAGCATCTCGAAGCGTATTATATAGCCACAGCTTCATTCTGATACGATCATCTACTCTTCGTGGAGTGCTTGGATTCACTCATCCCCCGCATGGATATGAGCAAATTATCTGAACGTCTCGAACTTCCAAACTGGTATGCTTAGATTAAGTTGGAACGAGAGACCTCATTCACGCGGCGCCATTGGAAAGGCAAGGTGGGTTCCATCCTTCAAGATACAGTGGGTGGCATACGAACTGAACAACTCAGGCATATATCCCTCTCCAGTTCTATTGATCGCCGCCTAAACTCCCGGCTCGCCGGCAGCTAGATATTAGCTGCGTATAAGTAGCAAGCCCCAAGATGTCGAAACCTCCGCCACATAGCGGCCGTGGGAAGATGCCTGAATTGTCGCCAACACCCGAACAAACCCCACGGCAGAAGGCTGCAAAACAACCCCGGCCCTGGAATTCGGGGATTTCGCCAGCAGAAAAAGGTAAATCTGCGGCATCTCCATCGAAGCAGTCATTGAAGGAGCCATCGAAGGAGTTATCGAAGCAAACACTGAGGCAGCCACAACAGCAGCTACCAAAGCAGCCATCAAAACAGACTCCAAGGCAGGCTCCAAAACAGACTCCAAGGCAGGCCCCAAAGCAGACTCCAAATCAGACGCAAAAGCAGGCAAAGCAGACGCCAACGGAACTGCCAAAGCAGATGTCAAAACAGCCAACAAAAGCCAATTCATGGCGCAGTAGCGCATCTCGAAATAGAGGTGACAGCCCGCATGTTTCTTCGGTGAGGGATGTCCACAAACGGAGCCTATTTCATAAACATGGTTACGAAACTACGACAACTTTAGGCTCCCCTTCAAAGAATCTACCTACGCCTGTTCTTAAAGAGAGCAACGTTGGCCCATTGCTCAGTAGTTACCGCTCTCCTGGCAAAGATGATGAGTACTTCTCATCTCTACTCAAGAGAAGCAGCCTAAATTTAGGTGTTCCATCGAAAGCCCCAAATGCTTTTGAAATACCGTCGCAAAATGATAAGGGCCCTGGTTTTGACCAGATATGCGACAACAAATCCCCTGTATCTGGGGTGTGCTCCTCCGGCATCAAAGCCAGATGTCTCTTTCCGCCAGGTTTCATCGCGGAAAGAGATGAGGAACAGGATATACCTTCGAGATTTGCTAACGAAACTATTATTTGTGAACGCATGCAAGCCAGTAGACGCACCGGGAAGCTCAGAAGCCCTGTAGGGACGCCAGTGGATGAAAGTCAGGAATCATGGCTGCCAGCAGATATTACTTGGGGTGACTGGCAGGCATGGAGGCCACCACAGAGTCTCAGGAGTACCCCGGAGCCAATCCCGGATCCAGAAGTACTATCGAGGCAATTGAGGCAGAGGCTTCTCAATTTCACCAGTGACAGTGTCGACGAGCTTCGCGGTGTGCCTATGAGAGCCACGTTTGTACCAGGAGGTGGAGCGCCTCCAGCTCTGCGAATGGAAGCTGTACACCCAAACCCCGAAGCACATATCTTGGCGATAGATCCAAACATAACGCTCCACACACCTAGATCGAGGAGGTCGGCAACTGTGAGCGACCCAGTACATCCTACAGTGGCAACACACGGGGAGAGCCTCAATAGCCAAGCGAGGCAATATGTCACTGGAAATTTCAGAGCTCAAATGATACAAAACGACGATCATGCATTCCAAATGATCCCAAAATCAGGCTCGCAGCATTATGACGATCTGGAGCCTCAAAATTCGAAGGGCGTATGCGAACCTTCCGATCGAGAGTTCGCGTATCAAGCAATGCTAAGAAAGGCTCATTACAAACCTAATCAGATCCACCAACCCAGGCCTCTACGTGGCGTGGATGGGAGGGAGCATCGTAAGAGCGAGAGCGGAGAGAAGGATGCGCCCTTCTCGCGCATAGTGATACGGAAGGATGCACTCGAGGAGGATCCAGAGATTGTCTTGGAACCCACTCCTACCACTATCGGCCGCTATCTTCAACCCTCGAGTCGGAATATTATTCGGAAAAATGGCTCAATCGTCAACGGAGTTTCTGGCAAGCCTCAAAAAGCAGAGCCAAAGAAGGACGATACCACTCGTAATTCCAGACTACAGCGAGAAACCCCTCCGATATATAAGCCAATTCGTGAGCCCATATCTCCAAATAAACACAACTCTCCCGGTCGCGCAGGGAACTCTTACACGCCTGACGGATGGTTTGTGGACCAAGAAAGACAACAAAATCAAGATAACAAGGCAGATCCTCCACAGCCTAACTCGACTAGCAAGTCGGCACTGGATTCCATGGAAAATGGTCACCCTTCGGCACCACCTGTCGTACTTACAGCAGTCGGCCATAGTCCATCGATTAGTTCGCCACGCCGTACGCACAATAAAAGCGTTTCATGGGACCCTGCTATCACCCTTATTGGCCCGGTCATTAACCCTGTAAGCGAAAGGCCAACTGCAGAAGCGATGTTTGAGAGGCTCTTTGTGAAAGATGGGGGGAAAGAGGCTGCAGAGCGGCAAGAAACGGGCGGTGATAAAGATGTCGATGCCTTTGTGTCGACTTTCAAGCGATGGAAGAAGGGAGACAGGAACAAGTTGGACTCTCTGTTGAAGGCATTGAGAGATATCGAGACAGATAACGACACTGATTCTGAAAATGGAGAGAAAGTTGACGAGAATATGCAAAACAGTGCCCTAGGTCAGGACACAACTACTGGGTTTGATCCCAGAGTGCCTGATTTTAAGCCGTTAATTTTCAGAGAAAACGAGATCTGGGTACAAAAAGTCCGCTCCCATACTCGTCCAACATTGTCGGCATCAGCTATACCAACAGCTCCTGCAACCATCAATATCCCATTTCGTGCCGCACCACCAGGCCATCCACCATGGCCTATCCCTGGCAAGTTTGGAAATACCTTGCCGTATCAGCGTCCACTAAGAGCCAATACACGACCCAATTCACAGGATGATTCGCAACCTACCAAGAAACGGGTGATCTGGGACAATCCGGAAGATCCGGGGGGCAGAGAAGCTGTCATGCAGTCTCAGCGCTGGGCAGGAGAGCTTCTGGAGCGGTTTACTAAGAAATATCCATTAACTGGCCAGAAGGCTGCTGTCGTTCCCAAGAAACGCCTCGCGGACCTGCCATTATCAAGATCAAATAGCAATACTTTGAAAGTGGCGAAGATGGTGTCTGATGCAGCAGACATCCAGCAAAAGTTGGAAGTATTATTGATGCAGAAGAAGGAGGCGAAGGCTAGGGGAATTCGGTGAGAAGGACGCGGGTTTCATGATATATGTTCGGTCACAAAACGTCGGTAGCGAACGGGAGGATAGAGGTATTATTATCAGATGGTAGGCCCTCAAGCAGCGCATCAGAGGTATTATTTGTTATTGTTTAGCGGTTTGTTAGGACTTTGGTGGTAGTTTGTCCTTGAGCTGGATAGCAATACATGTTTTAGTCATTCGGTGTGTGCCTCATCAGCTTGTCTCATCGACATCATAAGCCCAAATCTGCCATTTTCGGCACAACAGAGCTGTAAAAAAAATGGGTTAAGGACATTGTATCCATATGCAAAAATGCATATTGCCGAAGTTGTTGTGGGCACCGTTGAACATACTGAGTATGGTAGAAAATTATAGGATAGGCGAGGTGACGTTGACTTGAACCAAAGCGGCTTGGCCAGCCTGTTTGCAAGGCTGAACAATTTGTTCACACTCCACTCAATAACAGCGCCTATTAAACTGTGCAATACAGCTCCAACTATAATTGCGAATTGAGCAACACTCTCGAATAAATTGCCTTATTTCCCAAGATCGTCTCTCACGCCACTATCCACGCGTCGTCTCCTCACAAGCGATTGAAGCGACACAGGATCGAATGTTAACGACAAAGCGTCAACAACCGCCCCGAAACGATATCCAACTCCACGACACGTCAAAGCATTGAGCGTGTCCAATGGCTACCCCGACGCCTGTCGGAAAGCACCCCGCCGGCCTCGGGGCAGGCTTGACGCCACCTGTCTCCACGCCTTTCTCGGCGAGCAAATCAGTCAATCTCTCGCCTCAGCAGTACAAGAAAAGCCCCGCAAACTCGAACCAGTACGCGCACCCAACAGCCTCCTCGTTCGGCGGGATAAATTTTGACAGCCCGACCACAGCAGCGGCTTTGGCGACACTGCCGCTGGGAGACCTGGGACTCGACGCATCGGCTGGTGGATTGGGGGGTGGGCTGGGACACCTGGGCGGGGGGTTGGGGCTAGGGGCTGGACTGGGCGGGCTACAAGGGATCGGAAGGCTTGATGAGGATGAGCGAAAGAGGAGGAAATTGATGCAGATTGTTGATACCCTAAAGGCAGTGAAAGGCAGGGTCAGCGAGGATGGCATCGAGAGACTGGCGCGATCAGTGGGTTTAGAGTGTTTATGGGAAACCGGGATGGGAAGGGGAGGGAAGTCAAAGACTCTCATTATCGCTGGGACCGGATTGTCCATTGATATAGAGTTTACGGATAATGTCGTCGAGACGGTAACGCTCGGATTCCCAGAGAGCCCAGAGAGCGTGACGCGACATGCAGACCAAGCGGGGAAGATTCTACTCGACGATCTGAAGCTCGGCAAGGACGAAACCGTGTTGACGAAACGGGTGGACCGATTTGCGGGGAACTTGGATAGGATGGCGAGATTAGACAAGCTCAGTGTGATGCCCCAGCTGAATTGTCACGAAGCGGTTGCCGGAATATATGACAGCTTAGAGAAGCTACACAAATGGGAAGTGGCCAGGCTGACGGAGGAGGAGGCAATGTCAGGCAAAACACAAGAGCAAATTGTGAGGGCTGCGCTGTTGCAGAAGAGCGGCCGACCTGCCATGAATGCCCATGGTAGTGTCGGGCTCTGCTTGGAGTACTGGCAAGAGAGGCACGCTACTTCACAGGGAGAAGGTTGCAAAACATGGTCGCTCCTTCTTGAATGTGACCAGTCGTCATCCATGGTCTACCCTCCCGTTCGCGTTTCCTCGGCATGGATCTCACCTTCCGTTGCCAAATCCAATCCAACAGCTGATGACGTCCTCCTCTCGGCTTCCGACGTCGTTCTTGACTGGCAGGATCCTCCAAACATCCTCCTCCCCTCCGACCCCGACCAGAAGGATGACAGTGGCATGGAAGGCATCGAGCAGCCAGACCAGCTACCCAATCAGAAATTCCCAGATGTGCGCTTTGTGGCAAAGTTTAGCCCACCCTTAACCTTGCCATACAGCGCCGCAATGCAGATTTATGACTCGACTGGCGCACACCTTGAACCAGATGCTTTAGCGGCATTCGACGCTCTTGCCTTCCCACCCCAAACCACGGAACCAAGCGAACCAGATGGTGCCCACCGAAGAATACGGAAGGAGCAACTGGTCAGCGTGTATAACCGCGCAGGCGAGCATGAGAAGCAGTGCCACGCCAACACGCTCACTATTCCAAAAATGGAATACGCTCTAACGTTAACTGAGGTGCCGTTCAGCCATCCGAGGGAGCTAGTACAAATGCTACCCATTTTGAGACAGTACACCAGACTATCCACGATACTTGAAAGAAGCTTTGGGTCAAAATATACATCGGACCACAAGACGGAGAGCGAGGATGTACCGGGAGAGGAGAGTACCGTGAAGGACGAGTTTGACGCCTTCATGGCGGACGCAAGCGACAAGGATAAAGAGCTACAGTTTACGAAAATACCCGTCGATGTCACCTTATACACTCAGCCAGGACCAAGCCTAAGGATAATCTTTCCCGTTGGCCCACGGATAGCGGACATTTTAGTGGGGATCGAATCGAACGGCTCACTTAGTGTTGTCTCACAGAACATTCTTCCCGATGGAGATGGCATGACGGGAACCACCAAGACGAAATCTCTGACCGTGGATGATCTAGGAAGGATATTGGAAACGTGCGAAGATATTGGAATATTTGCGGAGTTTCTGCGGCAGAGACTGGTATGAGTAATAGAGCAAGCGCCAGGCTGCGGGGCAGAGACCCCTTGCGCTGGGGCCATAGAGTAGGCGATGACAATGATACCCACAAATAAGACCCAAGAAGCTCCAGTTTGATCTGACGACGGCGAGGTTCCAGTGCCATAACTCATGCCACGATTTCCGTTTCATACCGACGGCTTGCTAGTGTCCTCGAATGCAAGTGCATTTAAGAACACTATATTTGAGCCTAAAGTAGTAAGTCCATATTGAGATTCATCAGGTCTTGAACTTAGCGTAGTGTTATTGATGTGTTCTCAATGCGAGTTGAATGTAAGTTAGGTTTCCTTGTACGATCACGGTTTATTTAATTCCTCCCGAACTGTATTTAAGAGTCCACGATATCAGAGAGTAAGCTTCATTGATGTCAGATTCTCATGGTTAAGGCGGGCATTAGCGCGTTCAACTTCACCGGCGTCAAATTCTCATATCGACAGCGAGCATTAGCGTGTGGGGTTCCACCACGCCAAACATTAGCCAGGAACCACAAGTCAGTAAGTAACGGATCCAACGCCTGATGTCTTTAATTTATTACGGTACCTACCTCTCCCCCGTGGCGTCGAAATTTCTCTCCTTCCGTTTTATCTTCCCTTTTCTTCAGATATGCCAGGATCTCGTAAGATATACTTTTCACATATTCAACTGGTATTAATGCTCACCCAAATCTGATATTCTCACTTCATTCAACTTTTGTTGGCGCTTTTGGTATTCGTACACCATGGCACCTAGACATATGAGTCCCAGGGCTTCGCAGGAGCCATGGGACACCGAAGAGCAATGGGATAATGATGGGGAGTACGATGGGGAATACGATGAGGAATATGATGGGGAATACGATGGGGAATATGATGGGGAATACGATGGGGAATATGATGGGGAATACGATGGGGAACATGATGGGGAGTATGATGGGGAGTATGACGGGGAATATGACGGGGAGTATGACGGGGAGTATGACGCTGAATGGGATTCTAACGGTGATGCCACTGACGGCGAATGGGACTTAAAATCTGCGGACGTGGAGGAAGCATCTGCACCAGAAACTAAAGAGCCGGAAACTGAAGAGCCAGAAACCAAAGAGCCAGAAACCAAAGAGCCGGAAACTAAAGAGCCGGAAACTAAAGATCCAGAAGCCAAAGAGCCAGAAATTAAAGAGCCGGAAACTAAAAAGTCCGAAACTGAAGAGTCAGCTCCAGTGTCCACCGAAGAAGCTCAAGGCAACCCAGGCACGTTGTTGGCCGACGAAAAATATTCTTTGCCAAATGAGGGGGGTGACAGCATTACCAACTTTGACTCATTTAATGCTGATAAAACGCTGGAGCAAGCACATCAAGAGGCTGGGGATGAGCCGGTTGGTCCGCAAGCTCCACAAGAAGAAAAGCCGAAATTGACACCAGAAGATCAAGCTATCAAAGATAGAGAAGCATGGCAGTTGGCGGTTGCCGACCGCAAAGAAAGACTTCGAGACGGTCAAATGGCCAAAAACGATAGGGCCCGCAAGTTGTTTGATATTTTCCAGAAAGACCGCAAGGAGGAAAAACTCAAGACGCCCAAAAAAGTCGTTGCTGTGAAGTCCGGCAGATATAAGAGCCGCATCAACAATAGAGGATTAGTTGGCGAGCTCGGAAAGAAGGTTGCGGGTAAGGTGGTGGATGTGGTGGCAGAAAAGTTGGCGGAAAAACTGGCAAGTAAGAAGGCAGGGGCAGAGAAGGAAAATAAAGAGGGGATAACAGATAAGAAGCCAGGGGAAGAAGTGCTCACTGCATCTTCCAATAACTTCGTTGATCAAACCTTCATGGACAACCTGATGAAAGCCATCGAGGGCCCAAATCTCCCAGTCATGGAAGGCTTGCCTGGTGTGACCAGCTACGACGAGGATGCACCAAGCAACCCTGAAGACCCACGCCGAATCCACCGAGTCCTTAAGGTCGTTTTGGGCAGCGAGCTCTTCGAGGAGCTCAGCGAACTTTCCTTGGAGGACTACGAAGGCCAAGACCAAGCTACTCGCGAGGAACTCGTGAATAAAGTTGTCTTCGCCGTGAAGGAGAACCCAGCCACTGAGAAGATCAAAATCGAACTGTTGGAGGGGCTGCCTGGACTTGGAGACTGTGGACTCGCTCTTCCTCTCAGAAAGCCCGTCGCTAATCCGGTTGATCCTTGCGAACTTGCTGAACTATGTGCGCCTGATATCCCATGCCTTGCAGCCGACTTGTGCCGGAAGGCGAAGGCTCACGAGGCATATGGGGATACCACCTCGACAAGCACTATCACAGACATTGCGTCTGATGGTGCTGAGCGTAAAGTCTCTCCAATGTTGACACTTCTCAGGCTATTCAGAGCTGTCAGACTATCACCTGGAGCACCCAAAAAGCCCAAACTAAAGATTTATGAGGGCTTCCGGGGAATTGGAAAACGCGATGTTGGCGAATTTGAAGCCTACATGGCCGACCTCAACAATGCTTGCAGCTTCAATATGCGGGAAGTTCGTAAGGAGGTTGTTGGAGCTCCTCGCAGATTAAGCCCCAACTTCAAGACTGTGGAGCACAATACAACTTGGGCGGGTGCCACCCGTAAACCTCTAGGGGATGATGAAAAAGAGGAAGGTGCCTCTCTGGAATCTGAAGGGGATGAGGAAGGTGCGGAGGACGACTCGGATGATGAGGGCGAGGAAGGCGCGGAGGGTGAATCGGGTGACAAAAACGATGATACGCCTGCTTCTGACAAATCAACTGCTCGCCACGGTAATCATAACGGATGGTTTCCGTCTACTGTCTACCACCGGGCGGTCGAACCTGCCGAAGATAACGTTCCAGGCGTGGCAGATGCTCCATCCGTGCCTGCCGCCATTGTGGCCCCAATCGAGCCTGTCGTCCCTTCCCCTTTCAGCGAAAATGCCGTGGACGACCTTATTGCCGAGACTATTACTGTAGCATCACTTGGGCCAGCCCGACCGCCATCCACCACCCCCGAGTCAGTTTTTGGCACTACACAGTCAACCGCTACAGATACAATTACCACAGAAGCTGATTCCGGTGCGACGGACCTAACCGCCACCGACGCCGTCCCAGCTAAAGAGCGCGAAATGGCCCGCAAGGCTGTCAAACCCAAACCCACGCAAACCAAAAGCAAAGAAGCCTCATCCTGGGACAAGAAGCAGCGCCAAAGAGCGCGCCGCATCAAAAAAGAGCGTGAAGCTCGCGCTCGCGCCCTGCGCCGCATCCAATTCGCCAAGAAACTTGAGGAGGAACGCGCACGCAAGGCCTCTGATCGCGCTGCCTTCCTCGAGGAGATTGGCTACCAGCCTCCAACTCTACCTCCGTATAGCAAGCGCGCGCCGCCTTCACCGTTGGAGGCACATGCGCCGACGTGGACGGGGCAGGGTGTCAAGGAAGAGGAGCAGAGATGGCGGGCTGGGGAAGGTGGGGTGAGCGCTGCGGACCGAGAGGAGGCTGCGAGGGAGATTGCGAAGGTTGCAAAGTTGAGGGAGGCGGAGAGACAGAAGGGTGTTGAGGATGCGGCGACGAGGGCGACGGTTGCGGCGCAGGATGATAGGGTTAGTAATCCGTATCTGGATCACAAGTCGTATGACCCGGCTCAGGCGCATGTGGATGAGGCGACCGGGGTGCGGTTCCCGTACAAGAGCGTTGGGGATGCGACCCCAGAGTTGGGGAATGTGGGGGTTGTGGTGATGATTATATTTTGGATTGCGTTGATGGTTGCGATTTTGAGATGCCAGCAGCGTAGGAGGGATGGATCGCCGAACTGGGCGACAGAGCGTCGTGGACGGGGGTTCTTGAGGCAGGGCAGGAAGAAGAGGCAGAGTGGGGAGCAGGAGAGGGAGAAGTTGGATGTTTAATGGTGGATGTGACGATTTTGTGAGGTTTTGGAATGTGGGTAGGGAGGGCATCGAGCCCACTTGCGTTGTTGCTGCTGTCTACGCGCGTCGTGTTATCCTCGGGGTCGACGAACCCGCATCGAGGTCATATATTCTGTCCTGGATCATAGAAACCGCGTCGAGGTTATCTAATGTTCTATCCTTGGTCGTAGAACCCGCTTCGTCAAAATCTGTTCGTTCTGTGTCTTGGTTTGAGATCAACATTTCACCTGGGTCGTCGAACTACTCTGTTCTCTTCAACTTTGTTTAATGGAACGGGGGTGGTAGTGTATACCTAGATTAATAGGAACTGGGGGGTGCTCTGGAATGGCGGGAGTGATGGTATACCTGGTTAATATATTTGATTTTAAATTTTGGTGTTATTCGTTGTGTGAAATTGGTTTGATTTTATAGAATATTTTTGTGATGGAGTTTAATTTATTTCTCTTATATTAGTTTTGGTGTTCAAAATTATATTTATGAAAGCCAGTGTTCTCCAAATAGTATTCGAATAGTATTCGGGGTTTGCCCGAATACTCGTAATCTGATAATATTCGGCGAATACTCATACGAAGTTATAGTACTCGTCAAATAGTATTCGCCGAATAGTATGAGGCTCAACTGTACGTAGTATAATAAGAATTGAATATGATAACTATCTACTCGCTATAATCCTCTTCGTCGCCCACAACCCCCCAATCCCGTAGGCAGAGTAGATATCGAAGAGTTGAAGGTAATAACCTATTCCTCTTCTTCGTGACTATATCACCGCCGACACTAAATATACGCTCTGACGCTGCTGATGAGGCGGGAATTGCTAAATAGTCCCGCGCAATCCGTGATAGAACTGGATATTGATACTGCTTTGCCTGCCAATATTTGAGGATATTAGTATTGCGGTCAACGCTGTTCTCTTTGAACCATCGTCGCCACTCAACTTCCTTAATATAAGGCCCACGGTGCTGATACATCTCGTCATCGGAATCAAGCTCTCTTTGAGCTGTTGGCTGCTCTATTTCAGCAGCAATAGTAGCTTTAATAGCAGCAACTTGTATATCGTTCTCACGGTCTTTATACCGGTTATAACAAGCTGCAAACTGTGCTCTTGCCCTATCTCGTTTTAGAGCGTCTGTACTGTCTGGCATATAATATTCGTATATACTGAAGTTGAATCGTGGGTCGCAGATCGTAGCAATTGACGAGTGGCTTGAGCCTTGATTTGTCACAAGGTTATAATAAGTATCAAGCTTATTATATGACGCTTTACAAGCTGCGCTGATTGCAGCTATTGTCGATGGAGCGTTCTGCATTGCCTTAAGCTTATTTAAAAGCCGTAGATAGTGTGGAATACACATATTCAACGTTGGATAATCATCAGCTTGAACTTGCTCTGCTGGTTTGACGAATATCTTGAAGAACGCCTTTAGTCCATGTAACACTTGCTATTCTATTGATGTAATGATAATATCACGCATACTTGAATCCATTGTTTGCGAAGCACATATGGCAATAATTAGCTGCTCAAGCTTTAAAGCGCTCTCAAGCATATGATATGTTGAGTTCCATCGTACTGGCATGTTGAGGGACATTGAAACCACCTGAATACCCATAGCAATTGCCTGTACTTTTAATGCATCTTTCCATGCTCGACGGTTCCGGAAGACATAGATATGCCGGCGTAGTTTTATAAGAACTGTTGCCACTTCATCTTTATTAAGAATGAAGCTTTGAGTATGAGCAGCGCCTTGCTTAAGCCTGTATGATTCTGTCTGTTCTGATGGTATAGCTTTTAACATAGCTAAAGCTGCTTGAACTGCAAGGTTTATAATATGTGCCATGCATCGAACGTCGCCTTCCTTTACTGTAAAGCTCCATGGTTGCTGTATAGAAATAGCACTCGTGCATGCTCCTATTTCAAACTCTGCGAGCATTGCTGTATTGTTCGATGCGTTGTCTCTAGTAATAGTAAAGACTCCATGTGTAATACCGAAGTCATCTGTAACAGCTTGAAGCTGCTCTGCAAGATATTCACCAGAATGAATGGGCTCTTTTAGATGTATGATATCAAGAACATAGTGCCGGTGAACCCATTCGTCATTTATCCAATGAACAGTTATCGCAGCGTGCTCTACGCCATTCATTGCAGACCATGAATCAGTTGTAAGTGATAACCGTCCACCCTTTACTATATGAGCCTAGAGTTCGATTTGTAGCTTCATACGGTGGTTGCAAAATGTCTTATGCAAATCGCGCATTAAGGAGGTTGCTGATATAGCTAACGTCGACGGGCTAAGCTGGTGAACAAGCTGACGAAATGAAGGCCGATTAATGAGACTCATTGGCAAGTTATTAGATACAATAAATGCAAGTAATAACTCTCTATATCGAGAGACAAGGAATGAGCTTCGTCCTACTTGAGGAGTAAAGAATGCTAGGGCGCTTGGGGTGCTTTGGGCAGTTCTCATATTCTGAGCGCCCTGCGAATCATGCGAACTCTGACTCTGCGAACTCTGAGCACTCTGTGGTAATGTAGATCCTGGTTTTATAGCTTCGTATATTGTAGGATGCATACTTTCAACATGCCTCCATAAATTACTTGTGATATTCCATGACAAAAGCTTCGGTTTTGGCTTATAATTACAACCATTTTGCATACAGACAATCTTCATCGTTGCAGGTACAGTGCACAAGAGTGTTCTACTAAATACATTCTTTAAGAACAGCGGCGAGTGAGTATTCGGGAGTTGTGGCTGTATTTGTAGTAATGGTAAAGCTATCGACGGCGAAGACTCTAGAAAAGGGGCTGGTAGGCGCTGTATTTCCTCATCTTCGTCACTTGGAAGAGCTGATAGCTCAGAGTCGCTCATTCTGGTGGATATATTGAGTAGTATATTATCTATTTCTACGGATCTATCTATTGAGGGGTAAAATATCTGCGGCTTGGCACCTTGGCGTAGGTTGCCAAGGACTCGAATAGTATTCGGGTTTTGGGCAAATACTCGCCGAATACCTCAAAAGTTGGCCGAATACTGCTCATCGCCGAATACTATTCGAAAAGCACAAATACTCTTACTATTTTGGAGAACACTGATGAAAGCAAATAATATATATGTTCCGGCCCAACCATGAACTGAGCTGGTTCATGAACTGGCCGGCCCAACCATGATTTTTCCGGTTCATGGTTCGGCCGGCCCAACCGTAAACTGTATTACAGCCCAACTGTAGAGTAGCGGTGTAGAATAGTATTATAGAAAATCCTACTTCCTACTTCCTGTCTATAATCACGATAATTATGGCTACCATTGCTTTGATTAACCCGTTTCCAAACGATGTACGCACTGCTTTCGAGGCCTATATAAGCAGCTCTACCTACTACAATCGTAAGCAATTACCACACGCAAAATGGAGCTAAATACGTACTATTCTTAAGAATCCTATAGCCTATATACTATATAATAGAGAGAGTATAAACCTTAAAAACCGCACGCAATCTACTTTTACGCTTATTAATAACAAGCTCTATAAGCAGATTAATACACAACATCTACAGCCTTAATATGTTGTCTAAAAAGCAGAGGTTTTTGATGTTATTACGCAAGAGCACCTTAAGCTTCTACATGTAGGCTAGAATAAAGTATAGCCTACTATTAAGCAACAGTACTATAGAATAAAGCGAGAGGATGTAGAGTTTATACTTAAATAGTGTAAGAATTACACTTTAAATAGGCTAAATACTACAAAAGCACTATTAGTTCCTATTATAAGTAGACAAGCATAGGAGAGAGTTTAAATTAACCTAATTAATATATGCCATAAGCCTTTAGGATAGTATAAGTGGATTCTTTATATAAAGGATTACTTCTTAAAGTATACATAGCTATACCTATTAAAAAGCAAGTATATAGAGCCTATTCTACAGTGCTTTACTTAATTTATTACAGCTTTCTTACCTCTAAAGATTATGTAGGCTAATAACAGGAAGGAATTTAAGGGGGCTCTTCTTATATTACTACGGAAGTATGGAATACAGGTGGTAAATAGAGCACCACGATCACCACAAACGCAAGGCCTAGTTGAGCAAGCAAATGGAGTAGTAGAAGCAAAGCTACGAGCATGGAAAATGGACCATGGGTCTACAGAGTGGAAGGATGGGCTACTCGAGGTCATGCTTGCAATGAACACACAAACCCACTCTACAATTAGGTGCGCACCAGCTAAGCTACTGTTCTGAGGCAGGAGCTCTCATATTGACTGGCTTAATAGCCAGGTTCGGAAGGACCTCTTAATTAGAGTTGAGCAAGAAGACCTAAATTTAGGCCCGATTTTCGAGAGTGAGCTTGAGCCAGAGCCCCGAGCTCAAATCGACCCACGAATTGACCCACGGCTATACAATTCAGAGCTCAATTCAGAGCTCAATTCAGAGCTCAATTTAGAGCTCAATTCGGAGCTCAATTCGGAGCCTAGCTCTGGCTCCGAGCTCAATTCGGAGCCCTACCGTAGAGCTCCTACTAGAGCTCAGCTTCGAGCTCAGGCCCAGCTCGAGGAAGCGCCTGAGCTCATAATTGAGCTTGAGCGCACTAGGCTCGGGCCTAAGCTCGGAATTGAGCTCAAGCGGCCTGAGCTCAATTCGGAGCCAGGCCCTGAGCTCGAGCTCAATTCTGAGCTCGAAGCTCGAGCTCCTACTCGAGCTCAGGCCAGAGCTCAGGCTAGAGCTCAGAGCCGGGCTCAGCTCCGAACTGAGCCTAGCTCTAGGCCTGAGCTCAATTCTGAGCTCGGAGCTCGAGCTCAGGGTCAGGCCACACCTGACCCCATAATTGAGCGGGCTATAGCAGCCACCCAAAGAGCCTGGGTTTCTATGGTACGTAAGTACACTAAGAAGCACGATATTCAGCACTTTAGGTAGGAGCTATAGTCTCTATTAAGGTTCCTTGAGAGGATAGAACCTCAACTGATAATAAGAGGCTATTTGCACGAATTCTAGAAGAGCCTTACCCTTATAGGTATAGGATTCTTACAGATTCAGGTATTATACAACGCCTTATTCCTACTAAATCACTTAGAGTTGTAGAGCAAGCTCTATAGAGTGATATAGTAATTCCTACTTCTACAAAGCAAGTAACGTTAGGGCTTGCAGCTAGAGAGGCTTCTACATACGCACGGGTTGGAATATTATGTTAATGTAAAGGGCAGTGTAGTACAAAGAGGTGCTGGTGTTATAAGGAAGGAAAGGAGTGTACAGTACACTGTCATAACGATGATCATAATTATGGCTATTTATCAGGTCTAGCTACTCGTACGGAAATAGCTTTAGTTAAGAGGCCTCGCCGGAAACGAGCACGGGCAGACACAGTAGGTGTAACGATGTACGGTTGCGCTCGCGCTACACCTCACTGAGCCAAAAAGACTACAGTATTCCGGCTCGCCCGGAATACGCGCAACACGCTATATATACTACGCACTGTAACAGCGGTCGGCACCACCCCGTTACAGTAGGTAATACTACGTAGCTATATAGATCAATTGATTACTTCTACTATTTCTAGTTTACGGTTGGGCCAGCCAGTTCATGAACGGGCCGGCCAGTTCATGAACCAGCTCAGTTCATAGTTGGGCCGGAACATATATTTCATCATTTAAAGGGATTATTCTTCTCGGAGTTGACTTATTCCCCCCCGTATTATATTTTTTGGTTATTTATATTTACAACGGAATATATATGTTCCGGGCCAGTCGTGAATAAGTTGAATTGGTGAATGGTCCGGGCCATTCACCAATGGCCCGGGCCAGTCGTGAATACGAGCATTTACGACTAGCCCGGGCCACTCGCGAATACGAGCAATACGAGCGAACAGAGTAGCGGTGTAGAAATAGAGTTATGTTAATAGAACGCTCTACTCCTACTCTTACTTCATAAGTAACCTTTAATATGGCAGCTATAATTGCGTCTATTAATCCATTCCCAAGTGATGTGCGCACTGCATACGAAGTCTATATTCAAAGCCCACAGTATAGGAACCGTGAGCGTATTGAATATAGCAAGTATCGCCAGCTACACTTCTTCCTTAAGAATCTAACCTCAAAGCCAGCTACACCTATCAAATCAACCCTTAAGCACCGTGCTTTAACAAAGTTTAAGCTTGTTAATAATAAGCTTTATAGACAAGCTGATGCTAAATACCTAGCTCGCTACGTTGTGCTAGAAAATGAAGCTTTTGATTACATCATTAATAAGCACCTACAACTTCTACATGCTGGCTGTGAGAAAGTTTGGGCAGTAGTACAACAGAAATACTACGGAATTACACGACAAGATGTTGCTTTTATTCTTAAGCTTTGTAAGAACTGTACTCTTAATCGACCAAATACAACGAAAGCTCCATTAGTCCCTATTATAAGTGGAAGAGCATGGGAAAGGGTTCAAATTGACCTAATTGATATGCGCTATAAGCCTTCAGGGCAGTATAAGTGGATTCTTCATATAAAGGATCACTTCTCAAAGTATACACAGCTATACCCATTGAAAAGCAAGCACGCAGAGCCTATTGCAGAGTGCTTTGCTTAATTCATTGCAGCTTTCTTACCTCTGAAGATTATGCAGGCTGATAATAGGAAGGAATTTAAGGGGGCTCTTCTTATTCTATTACGGAAGTATGGAATCCAGGTGATAAATGGAGCGCCACAATCACCACAAACGCAAGGCCTAATTGAGCAGGCAAATGGGGTTGTTGAGGCAAAGCTACGAGCATGGAAAATGGATCATGGATCTACAGAATGGAAGGATGGGCTACTCGAGGTTACACTTGCAATGAATACTCAAATCCACTCTACTATTAGGTGCGCACCAGCTAAGCTACTGTTCCGAGACAGGAGTTGTCATATTGACTGGCTTAATAGCTAGGCCCGGAAGGATCTCTCAATTGGAGTTGAGCAGGAAGACCCAACAATGGCACCGATTTTTGAGAGTGAGCTCGAGCTAGAGCTTGAGAGTGAGCTCGAGCTAGAGCTTGAGCCTGAGCTCGAAGCTCTAATTGACCCACAGCTCCGGCAAGAGCCAGAGCCTGGAATTGAACTGTTGGCCTCTAGGCTCAATTCTGAGCTTAGCTCTAGCTCCGAGCCTGAGCTAGAGCTCGAGCAATCGCTAGAGCTCAGTTCTGGGCCTAGGGCTCGAGCGATCGCTCGAGCCAGAGCTCCAGCTCGAGCCCAGCTCCAGGCAGCGCCAGAGCTAGAGCTAGAGCTTGAGCAATCGCTCGAGCTCAATTCTGAGCTGAGCTCTGGCTCTGAGCTCGGGTTAGATATAGAGCCTGAGCCAGAGCTCAATTCTGAGCCCTGGCGACGAGTTCCTACTCGAGCTCAGGCTCGAGCTCAGGCCCAGCTCCTAGCGGTGCCTGGGCTCGAAACTGAGCTTGAGCAATCGAGGCTTAATCCGAAGCTCGGAGCTCAAGCTCGAGCCCCGCGCCAGGCAGCAACAGAGCCCAGAATTGAGCTCTCTAGCTCAGGGCTCAATTCTGAGCCTAGCTCTGACTCTGAGCCAGAGCCAGCTCGAGAGCTCAATTCTGAGCTCCGGCGTGGGACCCAGGATCGAGTGCCAGCTCAGCCTAGGACTGAGCTTCAGGCTACACCCGACCCTGTAATTGAGAGAGCTATAGCAGCTACTCAAAGAGCGAGGGTTTCTATGATACGCAAGTATACAAAGAAGCATGATATCCAACACTTTGATATTGGAGCTATAGTCTCTATAAAGGTGCCTCGAGAGGATAGAACCTCAACTGATAATAAAAGGCTCTTTGCACGCATTCTAGAAGAGCCTTACCCTCATAGATATCAGGTTCTTACACTCTCTGGTATTATACAACGCCTTATGCCTACAAAATCGCTTAGGGTTGTAGAGTAAGCTCTATGGTCTAATATCCTCATTCCTACTTCTACAAAGCAAGTAACGTTAGGGCTTGCAGCTAGAGAGGCTTCTACAAGCGCACGGGTTAGGATATCATGTCAATGTAAGGGTCAATGTAGCTCGAAGAGGTGTCGTTGTTATAAGGAGGCAAAGGAGTGTAGCGTACACTGTCATAATGATGATCATGACTGTGGCAATTTATCAGGTCTAGCTACTCGTACAGAAATAGCTTTAGTTGAGAGGCCTCGTCAAAAACGAGCACGGGCAGACACAGTAGGAAATGTAGTAGGAAATACTACATAGGCATATAGATTATAGATTCACAATTTATTACTATTCACGACTGGTCTGGGCCATTGGTGAATGGCCCGGGCCAGTCGTAAATGCTCGTATTCACGACTGGCCCAGGCCATTGGTGAATGGCCCGGACCATTCACCAATTCAACTTATTCACGACTGGCCCGGAACATATATAATATCGAATTATATAGCTTCGCCACCGCCTTCAATTTTAACAGAAACTTTCCCTCTGAGAAGATAGGAGTAACATCTGAGAAGACCAAGACCCTCGATCTCGTCGCAATCATCCTCCATCAGGTGAAATCCTGTGTCCAGAGTCCTTGAACAAGAACTAACAGTCTGATGGAATCACACCACGCTTTCTTCTCACCACCGCTAATGTCTCTGTCACCTACCTATCTCACCGCCGCTAGTTGTCTCATCATATAACTCCGTTGCCGTGTGCAAAAATGTTATCGAATGAGATAAATAGCCGTACCTTTGGTGTTAACACCAGCACCCTCACGCCTGCCCCTTCTGCAATGTTGAATGCTATCTCCCTCTCCCAGTTCGGGACGAGCGATTTCTTGGTTATTATGACGGGAGGCAGTCTTATCTTACTTAGCCTGCTATCCTTTTGATTCGCATCTTCCCTCTGAGCAGTAATTGTGGTCTCCAAAACCAGTAGCAGGGACTACCGCGTCTTCCCGAGTTACATGATATCTATAAGAATACCGATATTCAAGATAGCAAGCAAGAGTAGCAGATAGTAGCAGAAGCACCCTTTTAGAACTCTAGGAACTCGAAGGGATGGATGATTACGGTTAAAGATAATAGACATGATAGCGACGACACGCTAACTAAATCGTTCTATAACTTCTCTGGGCATAAAACAAGTTCGGGTGTCCTACTCAGAGCCAATGAAAAGGCTTATTTTCGTGTGGTGCAAGGGCGTCATTACGACAAAGCTGAATGGCATCGCGGATGATGAAGCTACGTCAGACATTACGGCCATCATTTCAGTAATGGAGTAGTTATCGAGGAGTTCGAGGGATAAATTCCGAACCCTTCGATTTATGCTATGGCATTCTCAGCGCAAAGTTATACCTCATCTCTATACACCTCAGCTTTATATTTGACATACTCCGAAGTCCTCCGAAATTAATATTGGTTACCATAAAAAACTGGTTGGGGTGGTTAATGACGATCGCTATAGGCGGGGGGTTGAGCACGTTGGTAACAGTAGAAAGACTATCATAGATTTGGTTCAGAGGGCAAAGGACATGAAATGTCATGAAGTGTTGCCGCTGACACCTCTGCTGTCACTTATCTATCTCACCGCCGCTAATAGTCTGCTGTCACCTACTACGCTGCTGTCGTCGAACGATGTAGGGAGACTGGTCGAGATACCTCTTATCCGTTTCATTACTCTGTCAAAGGTGTTGTATCGACGGAAGGGGGACTGCTTTCTCATCAACGAGGGACTCGGATGTAGTCCCACGTAACCATACAAATGTAGAAGTTGTGTGGCTGGAAACATGGTAGAACTGTTCATAGCCTGCTACTGCGATGTTGGATACCAGAGCAGACCCAGCCGGCGCGGGAAGCTCACGAACCGCTACCTCAAATTTGCGGAAGGTTTATTTGTCGGGGGTCTCTTCCTCCTCACGCTCGTCCTCATCGTCACCGTACTCGGCATCATCGTCTGAGTTATCCTAGTCCTGTAAGCTGCCTTCATCATTGGAGGAATCTTTATATCTCACGGATCCATAGCTTTCAATTCTATCATTTCAATGATGACCAATATAGGCGGGGCATGGGGCATGTGGGCATGAGTCGGAAGACGATAGTGGACTTAGCTTAGAGGGCTAAGAGTATAAGGTGCCTCGAAGAAGTGCAAGAAGATCTCGAGAAGCTCGAACAAGAGGGAGGAGGAGGAGGAGATGGCAAAGAGATTATTTGTGCAAGCTCTGCTGTCACTTACCTATCTTGCTGTCACTAGCCCATCCCACCGTCGCCACGTCTACCACCGTAGTGTCACCCTTAGCATCAAAAGCAGGACCTTTACCTGTGCCTCTGAAACATTCGACAGGATCTTACGGAACTAGGTCGCAACAAGCAATCTTTTGGTGAAGGCGAAGTATGGTGCCCTGCCTTTCATCAAAGTACGTCTCGTTCTTGCGCTTGGCTTCCTTTATATCCCCAGCTTCCCTCATTTGATGGGCGATGATAGTGGGGACGACCAGCCTCTGCAAGATCGCTAGCACTCCCACTCTCAGAGACTTTTTATCCCGTCCATCCTCCCCGAAGCTCTCGCCTTCGCGTATCTCAACTTTAGCCAACAGCTCCCGCGAATCTTTCGATGCCCTTTGAAGATGAATATATGATACAATAAACGCCTTGTTGGCGTAGTAAACGATGATCTTTATGGATGTGGCGTGGAGCATGTTGGCAGGCGCCGTAAGACGGTTGTGGAACTGGCTGAGAGGGCTGAGAGTATGAGATGCCTCAAGGAGGCACAAGAACTGAACTCGCGCAAGAAGACCTAGCCGCTGCTGACACCTCTGCTGTCACCAACTTATCTCGCTGTCGCCAGCATTCCCGCTGTCACCAACCTACTCACCGCCGCTTCGTCTCCTGTCACCTCCCCATTCCACCACTAGCCACCGGCGTCCTGGCATCCGGCTCCTATGCCCCCCCTCTTCATCAATCAGACCGCAGCTTCCCGACTCGCAACCTGCCGAATCCTTACTAATTCGTAATTCGTTAGGATAACATCGTCCATGTATAATTCTGTTGCACTGTGCTGTACTGGATCGTTCCTATATGAATATAGGAATGAAAAAAAGGAGAACACGTGACCAACATTTTTCACCATCCACCGAGCTCTCAGTGTCTGTTCTCTCATCCCAGCCCCTTGTTCCCTCCTCATCAATAGAGTAACCCCAGCTAGACGCGGGCTCAAATCCTTCCGACGGCCACCATCTCGAACTTTACATCCTTTGTACTCCTCCCAACTCTCCTCTCGTCAGGCTCAATGCGCTCACCACGACGCAGGTACGTATTCCACCCCACCACTCCCACTCCCACTCCCACTGGCGGACCGCACAAAGGCAAAGTCGATCCCCGATCGTCCTCTCTGAAACGGCGTGTACCCGCTACCCCCTCTGCTGCGCATAACTTGGCGGGGAGGGGATGTACAGTCTACGCGCGCGGTGCAGGAAGTGCTACTGCAAGGGGGCCCTAATCAGTCGGGGAAGGTGGATTGAGGCGGAGTCGTGAGCCAAGGGCTGGGTGGGGTGGAGAGGAGGAGGTTACTGTCGATGCGTGGTGGAGGATGGCGGGGCGGGGTGGAGCGGAGATTGCAGTGCTGGGCGGGCGGTTGGCGGAGGTGTGTTGGTGGTGGTACTGGTGGTGGTGGGACGAGGGGTGTGTTGGGTTTGTTTGGGGTGGACGGGAGGGGGCCACGTGAGGGAGATGTTGATGGGTGGTGGGTGGTGGCTGGAGTGTGGTCTAGAGTGTGAGAGGGGAGCTAAGGGTGCTAAGTATAGCGTTTATACGGGAAGAGTGAAAAGGGAGGTCTGATGAGGGTGGCAGGAGACAGATCGGAAGGAGCGATGATGGTTGCCAGTCGTGTGGGATGTACTCTGGTTGGTATAAACAATCGGCTAGTAGCGATAAAGAAGTTATGTCCAGTCAGCACTATGTTATGCGGTATATGATATCTCTGTTTGCTTGTGTTTGCTGTGGTTGCTTGTGTGATGTGCGACGGAGACCTGCAAAGACCTGCAAGTACCTTTCCGAACGAGGCTGTGCAGGGTGAGAAAGTGGGTGGCCGATGACGACGACCGCGGGCTTGGTTGCAGCTGGGCGGGTAGGGACTGGTATAAGTGGTACTTGAGTATGAGCGGTGGTACTTGCACACATCATTTGTCTTACTGTATGGCTACGGCACTCTGCCACTACTACCGACGACTTATACGAGCACAAGATCAATCTCGATCGATACGATGCCCGTATTATGCTATCCGTATAGTATCCGTATGGCATATTATCCCCAGCACAGCCGCCTGTATATTACTGCACCTGCCTGCACCTCCGTGATGGTGTTGTGTGTATCTGTATGGTTAGTAAGTATTATTTTCTTTATTGTGCCACTGAATGCTGTCACCAGTGGCAAAGAATCTCTTCAACGGCTTCCCCGTATTCACATCTTTTATTAGAATCTCTAAATGTCTGACTTTGCATCCTTTATTACCGCTTTCGCCCCGTCGCCGTGGCCGCCGTAAAACACCGCAGCCACGCAGCCACGTACCACCGTAATGTTAAAAAATTGGCAGTAACTGTACAGTACATACAAACGATGCCAAATATTATTGACGCCTGAAACATAAGGCCACTTACGACCACATCAGGCCACAATTACCCGTTCCAGCAGCAAAAGACCCTCATTAATGCCAAGCTTGCCAAGATTTCCCACGATTGACACGCGCTATTCCACTCTCAAGTACCTTTACTACGTATTGTACTATACTTTGGTACCTCAATACACACCAACAACTCTACTCATCCTCCCATCCATCCCCATCCCCATCCCCATCCCCATCCCCATCCCCCCCCCGGCCTTTCCCCCTTCCGTTTCTAGTACAGAAAGTACTTCCACTTCTACTTCCAAAACTAAACTATACCCAAACCACCCTGTAACAACTCCACACCCTACTACTCTCGACCCGATCCCTCTTTCTCTCTTTACGACCTCACTTCCCTTCCCACCTACCCTCTCAACCTCACCGCCGCTACTTCCCTCACTATACCGACTTTGTGCCGATTTTGATCGCTCTTCCATCCAACAAACACACTCGTTCCCGTGGCACAGGCAGGACCCTTACCGTTCGCTCGCTCATCGCACATCCCCGACAGTGCCGCGACCCCTGGCGATCAACGTCCAAAATATACGACAATCCGCCCATTTCTCCCATCTCGATCGCTGAATTCGACATTTCATACATACTACACGACTCGCGAAGCCTAATAAAAGGGAACCAGCCTAGGGCGCACGAAAAAGAGACTCCACGACGTCTTAATGGTCTGATTTTAGACTCCCGATACCGATTACCGAATACCCAACAACAACAACCACATACTGGCGCCGACTTGTCGTCGACGACAGAAACCGCCCAGTATGCGCTTTGCAGGGTTTTCCCCGTTGACAGCCGTCGTCACAACCCTCTCATTACTCGCCGGGACCGCCGTGGCAGAGAGGCTCCTCACTTCCACATCCCTCAACACCTGTATTGAGAACTCCAACTTCACAGCCAGTCTGTTCAATGTCGTCTTCACGCCTGATAACCGCACCATCACATTCGATGTCACGGGTGTCACCTCCCTGACCGGAAACTTCACCCTCCACGTCGAGGGTGCCGCCTACGGATACAAAATCTTCAACACCGACATCGACCCTTGCGCGTCAAAGGAGCTGTCCGGTGTGTGCCACATGCAGCCGGGTCCCATCACCATCACCTCGAATCTCAACTTCAGCCCTCAGGTCGTGAGCCAGATCCCGTCCATTGCATACACCATCCCCGATCTCGATGCCACTGTGAGGATCAAGATCGCCTCCAAGGCGAACCCTGGCCTCATCAAGGCCTGTGTGGAGGCGCGTCTATCGAACGGCAAGACCGTCGAGCAGAAGGGTGTGAGCTGGGCCACTGCTGTGGTTGCCGGTCTGGCGCTCGTTGTGTCCGCCGTCGTTGCAGGATTGGGTCACGACAACACCGCGGCACACATTGCCGCGTATGCGCTTTCGCTCTTCGGCTACTTCCAGGCCATCGCCATGGTCGGTCTCATGGCCGTTCCGCTGCCACCTATTGTGCAATCGTGGACCCAGAACTTCCAGTGGACCATGGGTATTATCGGCGTCGACTTCATGCAGACCATCGCGACATGGTACCAGAAGTCCACGGGCGGCACTCCAGCCACCATTCTCAACACGCTCACCACCAACTCCGTCCAGGTACAGAAGCGTTCGCTGGAGATTGCCTCAGAGGCGACCTCCATCCTCCGCCGCTCCAACAATAAGAACTCCATTGACGCCGTGTCTGGCACCTACACCGTCAAGGGCATGGGCAGAGTCGCGTTCCGTGCTGACATGGAGGCTACTAATCTGTTCATCACCGGTCTCATGTTCTTCTGCATCTTCGTGGCTGCCACGGTCCTCGGCGTCGCCGCCTTCAAGGGCATCTGCGAGCTGGCCGTTAAGCAAAAGTGGATGAAGAGCTCCCGATTCGAGGACTTCCGCAACGGCTGGAAGGTCGTGCTGAAGGGCATCATGTTCCGCATGGTCCTCATTGGTTTCCCGCAGATGACCATCCTCTGCCTCTGGGAGTTCACAAAGGTCGATTCCCCAGCTGAGGTCGTCCTGGCTGTCTTCTTCTTCTTCGGCATGGGCGGAACGCTTGCTTGGGCCGCCTTCAAGGTGGTGATGATTGCGAAGCGCTCAAAGTCCATGCACAAGAACCCGGCCTACATCCTCTACTCGGACCCAACGTCGCTGAACAAGTGGGGTTTCCTGTACGTCCAGTTCCGCGCCTCAGCCTACTACTACATCATCCCGACACTGGTGTACATCCTTGTCAAGGGAATGTTTATCGCGCTCGGACAAGGCAGTGGCACGGCACAGGCCGTTGGACTCCTGATCATTGAGGCCGGCGTTCTGATTGCCGCGTCTGTGATGAAGCCATGGATGGACAAGAGCACCAACACTGTCAACATCTCGATCTGCTCTATCAACTTCTTCAACGCGATCTGCCTGCTCGTCTTCTCGGCCATCTTCAACCAGCCCGCCATCGTCACCGGTGTCTTTGGTGTCGTTTTCTTCGTTGTTAACGCCATCTTCGCCCTCGTCCTGCTCATCCTCGTTATCGTATCCACCGTCCTGGCCGCCACGCGCAAGAACCCGGATACGCGCTACCAACCCATGGGCGACGACCGCGCCTCCTTCATCAAGTCGCAGACACAGCTTACCACTGAGCTTGACGCCCTAGGTGCCACTGCCCGCGGCGAGATGGAGGGCGGCTACAAGCCCGGACTCGACCTCGACGACGATGACAGCTGGGATGCGGAGAGCAACCGCCACCACCCAGCAAACATGCCCCTACCACCCTCGACGGCAAACTCTCATGAGCCACCGCGCTCGCCGATTAACCCTTCGGTTCCACTCTTCCCGAGCGGCGCCAGCCCATACGACGAGAAGAGCCGCGGAGTGTACCAGGGTTCGTACACTGCCGAGCGCGATGAGGCTACGCCGACGACTCCGTTTGGGTTGGGGCCGGTTGGGGGTGCACAGGCGCCGTATAACCGAGCGAATACGGCGAGTCCGTCGAGCCATAGGGGGGGAAATGGCGCGAGGTAAGATTCTCCCACATGCCTATCTTTGGTCGATGGACTTTGTGAATATAAAGCTAACGAATATACTAGTCCTTGGCAGCGCGGCGCAGGTTACGACCATTAGAGGAGTCACCTTCACGAAACTTCTGTTGTGTGGATCGCAATGCATTTTTTTTACGGCTGGCGTTTTGAGAATTACTCGGAACTACGCTTCCAACACTATACACACGGATCATATCATAGGCCGTACATAACGTACCGTCCATTATAGTTCACCTCACTTCTCTCAGGAGAAAGAAAGGAGGCGACGCGGGGTATATTCGACAGATCGATTACCCACGTGCCTCACTCCCCCGCGAGAACAACCAAATCACACCAACCTTGTACTTTTTCCAACCTCGAACAACATTCGACATCTTTTCATTATTCTGTGAGAACAAACCAACGTGCTGTGCTGTCTTGTGTTAGTTATTTTTTCCTATGTTATTTATACTGGAATGGGATGGGATGGATGGTGGGGGTGCGATGCATTTGTGGATTTTTTTTTTAGAGGGGATGCTGGGAGCGAGAGGGGATATATGGGGGGGGGAGAAAGGAGGAGCGGGACGGGAAGAATGATAGGAGGAGGAGGGAGATAGGATGCTGGCAGATCTGTTGGGGGGTGGTGAATTGGCAGACTGGCTGGTAGGGATGAAATATGAAATTCAAAACTAAAATCCGAGACCTTGGTCGCTCTTGCTGTATCGTGCCATGCATCGTATTTCCCATTCCCAATTACATAGCTCTTGATGTGGTATATATGCCTCGGTATATCAAGAACAGTCACATACGACCATAGACTCAAGAGAATTGGGCATCCCGTCCGCTCTGCCATACACAAGCTTGAGATCGGTGGATTAGTAGTTGGGTGGGTGACCACCAGCGAATACCCACTGTTGTATGTTTTTTGTTACTTTTTTTTTGTTATTTTTATTTTGCTTGGGTCAACGAACGGTCGTTGGAAAGATTTTGACTTCTTTTTTCCCTCCTTTTTGCCTATGACCGTTCGTTGACGTTGGGAATAACTCTAGAGCTTCAAATGCGCTAAACCGTACATAGACTAGCGCCACCACCAAGAGCCGAGGCTAGCCCGGCGGCTGGGACTTTTATATCCGCGTCTACAGTTTAGAGCGTTGGTAAGCATATCGGGACGTGACGGCTCCGCATATTATACACGGGAATTGTACGATTGAAAGAAGCGAGTAGGGATATACCGCGAACAAATTGACGGAGAAACGAAAAGTTGGACAACGAAACAACCCACCGAACACCACAAACACCATGGCCGCCCCACGCGCAACCACCTCCCTCCTCCGCGCCCTCCGCGCGCCGCTCACAGCAGCGCCCCGCCGTTCGATACAGAATCGCCTAAACCTATGCAGCGCGCGGAGTTTTTGTGTGTCGGCGAGCAGAATGGGGGGGTTTGTGAATGGGAAGAAGAATGAGGGGGAGCTGGGGGTGGGGGAGCTGGAGGGGGCGGAGGGGGCGATGGCGCCTATTGTTAGGGTGGGGGAGGATGAGGGGACTATGAGGGCTAGGCTTGTTTGTGAGTTACCTTTTTTTGGTTGTTGGGAGGAGTGGAAGGGGGAGGGGGGGAGGGAGAGGACGGGGGGCCTCGTCCATTCGACCCAGCACCCAGCACCCAGCACCCAGCACAACTCCCATTCAACCCTCTCCTCGCACCACCACCGCCACCAAAAAACACAAGCTAACCCCCCACCCCCAGACCAATCCCGCAAACGCGGCATCCGCGAAGCCGACCTCCTCCTCTCCACCTTCGCCGACGCCCACCTCCCCACCATGACCCACGCCCAAATGACCGCCTACGACCGCCTCCTCGACGAAAACGACTGGGACATCTATTACTGGGCCACTCAGCCCGATGAGCCTGGATCCACATCTAGTCCTACACCTGGAAAGGCGGCGGTGGATGAGAAGGGAGGGAAGATTGTGGAGCCGGCGAAGGGGGAGTGGGCGCAGACGCTGGGGACGTATAGGCCGGCTTATAGACCGGTGCCGGGGAGGTGGGAGGGGAGTGAGATTTTGGGGAGGTTGAGGGAGCATGTTTGGTCGAGGAGGGCGGAGGGAGGGGGGCAGGGGGGGGGGATGGCTTTTATGCCTGGGTTGAGGGGGTAGAGGGGTGTTTGAGGAAGGTGGAGAGGCAGTGGAGGGTGATGCGATGGAGTGGTGTAGGATATGCATCACGGGAGGTGTATGATAGAGGGGTAGGGTGTGTGTGATAAATAGAGGGGGGCAATTTATTGTATAGTACGATATAGAAATCACATCCCGTATCTTGACATAGTTTAATATTCCTGATTCTTGTTTGGGAGTTTGGTTTTTTAATGACAGATCCCAGGGAACTCAGATGTGAGGCGTGCAAAGAGATTACGCTTCCACAGTTCCTGATGAAGGATGGACAGGGGACAACATGGGATGAGAAGGGGTCGAGGTTGCGTGAGAAGTTAGCGGATTGTAGTATATTTTTGACATTGATCAAGATTGATTCGTCCGAAGTGAGGGGTCTATATGATGCCTTCGCGTACTTGAAGGCTGCATCAGAGATTACAAGTGTCTCTCTGCGGAAGATGATTACCAAGGGTTGCGGCACTGTCGGTGAAAGACTGTAGCACGGTGACAAGAGTATATCGACAGGTGAGTGAACGGCAGCACTAGTCCTTGGGTGAGAACAACATAACGGCAACAACAGCGCAAGGGTAAGGGCGACGGTAAAAGGGTGAGATGAGACGCCCGCTCCCTGTTATCTTCTTTGCGGCATCTTATTTATGGCAAGGGCTTTTGGACAAACGATATTTATACTCGATCCGGCCCTGCGGCATCCCCGGTGACTGGAGAGGAAAGGAGTGAGAAAATGGAGAGAAAAGGAAGAGAAAAGGAGAAATAAAGGAACGGGAAAAGAAACGAAGGGGAAAACAGGAAAGGGAAAAGGGGAGGGAGAAAGAAAAGGAGGAGGGCATTGAGAAGATCTACCATGTCCCGGGGTATCATACTACCTCTGGGCTGTTATTAGAGGATGCTACAGGGGATTACCTCCCACTCACTTGTTGATAAAGGAGCGGCCTCTCTCCCATCCATAGGAGCCTGGTACCGCCTAACAAACGAACCGCCCGAAATTGAAAACCTATGGATCGCAGCTGTCGTTGTAGCAGCCACTGATCGGGCCGAGTGTAACGATGTACGGTTGCGCTCGCGCTACACCTCACTGAGCCAAAAAGACTACAGTATTCCGGCTCGCCCGGAATACGCGCAACACGCTATATATACTACGCACTGTAACGGCGGCCGGCACCACCCCGTTACACCGAGGCTAAGGCGATCATCGAGCCATTCGGTCTAGAGGCGGCCATACCAGATCCTCTACGGGATCCCGTGGACGACTTCAGCCGCATGTTTGCGGAGATAAAGATGTTCGTCTCAAAAATCGCAACTGGGGTGCCAGCAAAGACGGAGGAAATCGTAGCTTATATGGAGAGGCTTGCACAGACGGCCCCAGGCGTTGAGGATGCGGTCGCTATCCTCCGGGCACCCCAAGCCAGCGCCCAGCATCGCGACTCTCTGCGCAGACTTCTCCTTGCTCACCGAGCCAGCGCGCACACTCCAGCTATAGTTTGACCGCGGATGACAGATAACAACATCGTGGTGACAACAGCGTATCGACGGGTAAGTGAACAACAGTAAGAACAGCGCAGCGGCGAGAACAGCAGAATGGCAATAACAGCACAACGGTGACGAGGGCTATCCTCTTTGCGGCTTCTTGTTTATGGCACTAGCTATTTAAACAACCAGTACCTAATAAACCCCCTAAGCTTCTTAGTGTGCGCTGTGGAATGTCTTGTATCGATGACAGTGGGGCGGCTTTCTCGTCATCGATTGACTCCGATGTAGCCCTGCAGCGCTATAGGATAGTGCTGCAGGCCTAGTGCTCTTTGACGAAAGCCTGCTTGCTGTTGCTCTGTGATGATGGGAGGAAAGGAGAATGAATAAATAGATGAAAAAAGGTGAGAAAAGGAGAGTAAAAGGAGAGTAAAAGGAGAGTAAAAGGAGAGTAAAAGGAGAGTAAAAGGAGAGTAAAAGGAGAGTAAAAGGAGAGTAAAAGGAGAGTAAAAGGGGGAGGAAAAAAGGGAGAAAAGGGGGGGAAGGAGAGAGGAAGGGGGGTAGTCGACATGTTTAAGAAACTCCTTGACATGTCGACTACCCCCCTTCCTCTCTCCTTCCCCAGAATCCTAAGAAAAAAACGAGAAATTACAGTATTTATAGAGCCACTTATACAAGATATCCCTAGTTGTGTAGTGGCAAACAGCAGTAGCATCGTGATAACAGCGAGACGAGCTGCGTTCTAAGCTTGAAGGCCTCCGTGATTCAAAAGATCTCGGCGAGAAGCTCCAGGAGTGGCAACGCCGCATCTCTGAACTAGAGCGCCAGGTCGAGGCGCACGAAAACGTGCGCCTCGATTTGGCCACAGCCAACCGCGGGCCTAGCTCACAGAGTATTGAGGAGGCCGAGCAGTCGTCATCGACAGGGTCTGAACGGTGACAACTAGTAGCGCAACGCTGAGAACAGCACAACGGCAACAATAGCACAGCGGTGAGAATAGCGCAATAGTGACAGGAAGGGGGTGAGACGAGAATTTACCTACTTATCTTAATTTTGCTGTGACAGGGTCTGCTGTAAGCTTCTGACGCATGACTTGAGCTCTGTTCTCGAGACCCGCCTTCATCGATTTTTCCTTTTGCGCATATTCGTCGTTAACTCGAGCGAGTTCGCTGTGGAGGCTATCTGCATCTTTGACTATAAATGAGGAAAGGAATCCGCAGATAAACAGACAGGAAAAAAGCGCAGAGAAGAGATATGGAGTAGTATAGTGGCGTAAATGAGAAATTCAATACTGGCGAGTGCAATATCAATGTCACAACATACGAAAGAAAACCACAGCTACTCAACCAGGAAGGCAGCACTGGTGCAATGTGACAGCACAAGTAAACCCAAGAAATCCATACTCACCTATCCATGCCCCCAGCCGACAAGGAGGCAAGAAAAAACCAACCTTGTAAGAACAGCTGCCACCCCCTATCTTTCTCACGCCACAGACAACACCATCCACAGTTCACCCCCCTTTCCCTTCCCCTTTCCCTCCTCACATCACAGCTCACCCCTTTTCCTCCCTCACATCACAGCTCAGCCCCAGGCACCCTCCCTCCCCCTCACGCCCCTTGACCGGCATCACATCGTCATCACCCCCTCCATTCCCTCATAAAAATAGAAACCCCCTGGCCGCGCGCGGCTGCATAACCATCTCCCCACTATCTCCCGGATATCCGGCCACTACCCGCTATAGCTCTGGCAAGATAACGGGAAAGATGAGGATAGTTGCCAATATGCCGCATCCAGTCTTCATCCACCTCGGATAGATCGATCGATCGCCGATGATGAGGGGAGATAAGGGGCGGAGAGGGGGGTGATGAGTCTCGATTTGGGATGGCTGTCGGCGATGGGGGGGATAAGATCGGAGATCCGATGATGGGGAGGAGGGGCCGCTTCGGGTTGGATGCCGGTGATGACGGGGAGGTGTAGTGTCCGTCCATAGCCTCGGTGGCGGATCGCGGATCGGCTCAGACCCGATTAACTACCTCAGCGACGGCGTTGGCTTCCTTGCCGGCGTCTGCTGGTATCCGAATAGCGTCGGTATGAGATCGATATCGACTGAGAAGAGAGTAGCGGAGCCGCATTCAGCGTTCCTGGGAGGCGATATCTAGGTCACGTCTAGGCCGGTGCGCGGATCGAGGGGTAGTTCGATATCTCACCCGTCTTTGGGTATAGTCCGGCGATGGATAGACGGTCTCTTCAACCTGTGCCTGATTAGCTCGTCATCGTAGATGTGCATCCAGCCTCCATCAAAGCCTCAAGTACCCCTCGATCCCACCAGACTCATCCGTGTTCAGCCCCCCCCCTTACCACTCCATTCCCCAATCCGCAGACTTAAGTCGCCTCCCTCCAGCCGCCGCTCGACTCACACCGTGTTCAGCATCCTCCCAGTCCAGTTCGGGGGAAGTATCAAGGCTTTATGCAGTATCGACCTATGCGGCTCGCGGATATCAGATGAGCCTTTCCGCGTCCGGCGTTTAGGGGGCGATATCCCCAACCTCCTTATATACTTACTTCCCTTGGGGAAAGAGAGCCCTAGGGATATACTTCTGCGTTCGGAAATTTGGGGGAGGGAGGGTGGTAAGGGTTTATGCAGCTTTTGTAGATGTCATTTTATGGAGTTGGGGGTATATCATCTGGACTTGGTCATTTCTTGTATATATGGTCCTCGGGATATCAGATTAACCCCCTCGCCGGGTTCGGTCATTGTCAGGAGGGATATCAGGGTTTGATGCAGCCCTCATCTATGATACGTCGTGCAGATCAGAGTAGCTCTCCCGTAAAAGGGTAGTATACGGCTATAAGGAGGCTATGTCCCGGCACCGTCACTCATACCTAGCGGATTGAAGAAATTAGCCCATCCGCGTCCGGCATTGGCTAGCTTCCATAGATGCCGTCTTATGAAGAAAAGGATTAGCTCACTGGATATTCTATTTCCAGCTACCATTAGCTGTACATACAGCCCCTTACAAATACCACAGTTAGCTCATCCGTCTTCAGCTATTGTCCGGTCTATTTCGAGGTCATGACAAAGACTTTATCCCTCTAGCCTCCGTCCAAGCCGCCGCGGATCCAGGATTAGCTCACCCAGCCGCCCGTCTTCGGCCTTTGTCCGGTGGGATATTTCTATTCAGCCTCCCTCGCGTAGACCAGCCAGATTAGCTCACCCGCGTTCAGCTCTGTCCGTCTAGCCTCGATCTATAGCCTTATAGCTGTAACTAAGATTAGCACAATGGGAGGGAGTTTCTACTCAGCCGCTGCGGGTTGTTCATTTGGGGAGCTGGTACTATTCCAACTTACCCATTCTGTAGCCAACTTCTCCCATCCCGCCTACCCGCTTCAATTCCCCCTCCCCTCCCCTCCCGTAATCCACTCCTCAGCCCAGCCCCCTCTACCCCTCTCGGCGCGTCCGATAAGATACGCTATCCATCCGCAACGCGACCACGCCAACGCCAACCCCACACCCCCCTCCAAGGCTGAGCTGAGCTGACGTAGACGACATCACCGTCCATCCCGCCGACAGACAGGGGAGGGAAGAAGGAAAGAGGCGTTATGTCATGTATTGTACTATACTATACTATACTAACCATGCACATGCAGAGCCGATCGATCGTCCGTCCCGCTGTTTCGTGTGAGTGTGGGGTATATATATAGAAACCGTATCGATAGTGCGATAGCGGCTTCGACTAGGAGGAGATAGTGGGAGGCTGGAGGAGGGAGGGGTGAGTGGGGTATCTGATGGAGGGGTGATGGACGCCCTATCGATTAGAGCGATTGTTGGTTGGCCAGCGGGAGATAGTTGGCGAGTCGACGGATGGTGCGTGGATGTCTTGGGGGTGTATGGCTTGTGTGGAGGTGTATCTTGGATGGTGATGGGTGGAGTTTGTGGCGGCCACGCAGCGAAGGTGTCGTTTACGCACGGAAGGTGGTGATCTGGAGATCGATAGCGTCGATCTGTGGGGAAGGAGGTATGACGATTGTGTGTCTTGAGGTAAAGAAAGTGTGTTTGGGTGGTGGGTTGTGGGTTGTCTCTACCGAGGAGAGTTTGGTGGGTTGTCTCTGTCGAATAGAGGTGTAGTATTGTTTCTCTCGAATAGAGGTGTGTGTATTGTCTCTGAATATAGAGTGTGGCTGCTTCTCTCTCCACATAATGGACTGGTTCTCCCAATAGATAGTGGCATAGAGAGCGGCATACTGAGATACTCTACTCCAAGTCTTGGAACAAGCCTTGGAGTGTCTCCCAAATAAAGTGTGTGTGTATTGTCTTTCCCAGATACTCTATCACGGATAGAGTGTGGCAGTCTTGTCTCTCGAGGAAAATAGAGATGGCGGGGGATCGACGAGGTGTGGGCTGTAGGGCTGTAGGGCTGTAGTGGGTGCGTGGGTGGGAGTGTGTATGTGTCTGGGGAGTGAGTTACTGGCAACGAGAGAGTCGTCCACACACCCACACCCACACTCCCCTCTATCGATTATCGATAACATGGGCCTCGTATCGTGCCGTATCGTATCGTCGCCATGGACACCTCTCATCTCCTGCACGTGAACCAACCTCCTCTATTCACGTGCCTCATCCCATCCTATCGCCATGGAGACACCACCACTCTCACCTTACGTGTCCCACTCCTCTATTTTTTCACGTGCCCCCTCCTCTTCCTCTCCCCCCATTCACGTGAACCATCCCATCCCTCCCCATTCCTCCCATCCCAACATCTTCATTCCAATCCCCTCTCGTTCCCTTCACGTGCCCTCCCTTGCCCTTCCTCCCGCCTTACCCTCCCGCCCTCACGTGCAGCATCCCTTACATATGTGTCCCTCGAGATTGAGATCTATCCATCTTGCTTACCCATCCATCTCCATACTAGAGTATCCATCTACTATACAACACAGTACAGTATACATTTCTCTCCTCCAGCCTCCTCTTCACCCCTCACCAGCCAATCCCATCAACCCCACGCACCCCCCATTCCGCCCTTCCCTCTCCCATTCCGCGATTCCCAAGCATCCACTCACCTACCTCACTCTCCAGCCTCTTCTCCCCTCCTCCCACCCACTCATCCACTCATTCCCAGCCAGCCTCTCAACCCCGCCCCACACCCCACTAGTTCCCACATACCACACATCTGTCCTACAGTCACACCTACATACCCAAACCGCTCTCGTTGCCTGCCTGCCTGCCCGTTGCCTACACCTCACACAGCCCGTTGCTTACACCTCTCACAGCCCGTCCTGGGATACTGCCACAGCAGGATAGTTGGTTCTGTGCCACCACCCCGAATCGAGTCATCCCATCTCGTCGGTGTCGGGGAGGGGAGGGGAGGGGGATTACACCCGTGTTTTGTGGGATGTTTATGGGATGGGATGATGGGTGGAAGGGAGAGAGAGGTGTGTATGCATGTGCTGGTATCCTGTTGGAGGGGTGATGGAAGACGGACAGTGGTCGGTCGGTGGTCTCGTGTGCATGGTGGGGGCTGGAATGTGAGACGGTGGTGGTGGGTGGGTTGCGTGATACATTCTCTCTTCTAGGACTGGATTATACCCACGGAGGAATTCGTATAGTAAGTGTGTGGTGGTGGCTGTGGTTGTTGGGTGGTTGTTAGGTGGTTGTTAGGTGGTTGTTGGGGAGGGAGATGTCTCAGTTGATGGTGTTTGGGTGTGGGAGGGGTGACGTATCGTTTTTTTGGTAGGTGAATGTGTGTGATGTGTGTGTATGTGAGGGTTATGTAACTATTGTGGGATGATGGGTGGATGCCATCCGAGCTGTTGGGATTTGTTGGGAGGGGCGGAAGAGGGTGTTTGTTGTGTGTACTTTATGTGGTATGTGTATGCGTGTGGGTGTGTGTGGTGGGGGAAGAGAGAGGGGGGAGAGGGGGGGATAGAGTGGAGAGAGGAGAGGAGGGGATAGAGGGGGGATAGATGAGTGAGGGGAGAGAGATTAGAGATAGAGGGTAACTGAAAAGATAGAGACGGATTAGAGATAGAGTGAGGGGTGAATGGATATGGATTGACTGTGGCATTCATTATTGTATCATTCTATTGCTGAGCGTACGGCCTATCTCCATGCGTCTATTCTACAGTTCTCTATATGTAGTGCCTGTATCTCGTCTCGTCCGCTTCTATCCCCTCCCCTCCCCTCCCCTCCCCTCCCGCTCCTTCCTCCTCGGATACCCACATTGTACCGCGTAACTCCCGTCACCGACCGCGTCACTGCCGCCGATACACGTACACCCGTCAACCGTCTACCGTCTACTGTCTACCCTCCATCTCCAAGTCCAAGTCCAAGTCCAGGTCCAACTCTCTTTCATCTCCTCGGTCGGTCCCTTTCCCTCATTCCTTTCATCCCTCCCCTCCCCTGCCACAATCACCCTTCACCCAATCCCCCGGGTTATCAAAGGCCCGATCAACCCCCCCGACCACCACCCCTACCCGGCCGTTCGTCATTTCTCTTTCAACTCTCTTCTCTTCCACGACTCCCCGTACGCCCTCCCGCCCAACAATCGCACCATATTTGGAAATAAAATCCCTCTTCCTTCTCTCCTCCTACCTTACCTTACCTTACCTACACTCTCGGCCTTACTCGCTCCAGCTCTCTCCGAGGTACCGTACGTACAATGGTACAGTACAGTTCTCCCCCGCCACCTCTTCCAAGTGAAACACTCACACCTCGCCTGCGCATCGATCGCAAACTTCAACCGAGACATTTCCCATACCTCGTACACACACAGCAACAAACTACGGAGTTTATTCTATTTTCGCACCACTTTCTCTACCAACAACTACTGAAGAAACTAACCTCCCTCAATTGCCACTAACAAATCTACTAACTCTCCAAACTACTGAAGTTGACGATTCACTCACATCCATACGTACGATACCGTCTTCTCTCCTCCGTCGTCCCCCACACACACTACACGCACACACCATCGATTATCCCTCCCCTGTCCGGCGGTGTGATTGGCCAATCGACGATTGTGATGGGCGATCAGCGATGGGCGAGATCGGGGGTGGGGCGGACAAGTGTCGATCGGGATAGCAACGTTCAGCTTGCTTGGGGGTTTTTTTTTTGTTTTCCCTCGTCAAGGTTAAGTTGGTTCTCCCGCCTTGTGCGTATGCAGGTGTATGTACAGAAAGTGTGCATGTATGCATGTGTATGCATGTAGAGTATATCGGCGGTACAGTAGTAGTATGCATCGATGTTACTGCTGTATGTTGTATGCATCTATTCTGCTTGGTATGTACCGGATGTAGGTACCCTACACACAGAAACAGGACAGATGGTGTTTCTATTCGTGTACGCATACCACATCATACCCGATACAGGTTCTAGGCTACACACACGAGAAGATACACACGCCGAGAATACACGCCGAGATACACTGCTGTCATAGCACTGTAGTCACTATGTTCTGTGTGGTCTGTATGCTCTGTCAACTGCCTCTGTCAACGTCCGTGCCAATCTATCAACCCACTAGCCCCAGCTCATACTTTGGAGACGAGCGACGGCCGACCAGCCACGGCAAGCACGGCCAGCTACGGCAGGCACTCGTATTCGTCGGCACGCTGCGCGGCGAACCGCTACTCTACCGCTCTACTGCCGTTGCCCGGTCTCTCCCTCTCCCTTTCCCTTCCCTTCTCGCTCGTTCGCTCACTCGCTCCTTCTGACCGGCTGGACCTCTCGTGTTTCTTTGTTACCTGTTTGAGAATAGCGGCGATGGGATGTGGTGCGTGCTAGTAGGTAGGGGCGACTTGTTGCGTTCTGGATCGGGTTTGGTGGGTATTTTGGTTGTGCGATGGGAGGGAGGGAGGACGAGGGCGGGGGACGAGGAGAGGGAGAGGACGAGATGGGGACATGGGACTTGCTTGGGATGTGGGATGCGCAGTACAGTTCAGTAGAGTAAAGTAAAAAATGATATCCAGGCTGTTGGGACGTGTGTGTATTCCCATCTCACCGAGCGAAGACGGCGGGACATGCAAGAGCGATGCGAGGATGCGACACTGCGGCGATAAATGCGACAGACTACAGAACTATGATACTCGAAGCAGGCAGGTTTATTGTGGCTTCTAGCATCTTGTTATCCCCCTCTATTCTATTCTATCCCACAACCACAGACACAGACACAAACACACACAATAACATCTTTTATCGCACTACCTCATCGCAATACTTTTGTTCCAACAGGTACACTCCCTTCCATACAGCTACCCGTATCCACTTCCTGTCTGTCTCCACCCCCACTACTCTATCCACCGCTCTACCCACTCTACTCCAATCCACTCCCCACTCTCCACCACTCCCCACTCTTCTGCCCCTCCCCCTCCCTCCTTCTCCCACACCCCCAGTCAATCAATCCTCCATGCTCAATCCTCCATGCTCTATCCTCCACTCTCCTTCCTACACAGAACATCCAGAACGGCCACAAAACTGTCAGCACTGGAATGCCATCTTCCAACTATCTTCCAATCTTGTCTCTTCCGTCTCTTCTGTCTCTCCCATCTCTCCCAGCTCTGAGTCGTGAATAATGCACGCGGCACCCTCGGTGAGACGTAACACTCTCAACCGACAACTAGACTACACTAAACTCACTCACACACACACCAATACACACATAAACATACATACATATACATATACACAGCCATACACATACACATACACACACATAACATAACATATACATACATCATCACCACCATCATCGCCATCATCATAGCTTCGGGGATACCCTCATCTCATCGGCGTTCCTTCCTCATCCCCCACACCACCACCACAACCACCACCCGTGTACATTAATAAACTACTCTCATCACACCCATAACACCACCCATAACACACATCACGGGCGGAGCATATGCGTCCAGCACAAAGAGAACATCCCGACAATAGCTTGTCACTCCGACTCAGCCTTCAACATTCCTCACTTCTCCCATATTCCCGAATCCCATTTTCCAATTTCATTGTTCTCAAACCTCCCACTCAACCACACTCGAGGGCGGCACCGGCTGTGTTATTTTGCTCTCCCGACAATCCGGATACCTTCGTTCTTTCTATTTGCGTGCTTGACATCTCCATCCACCATCATCATCCCCCCTTCCCCCCCCCCCACTCCACCAATCCCCGCCATACCAACAACAGAACGGGGGAGTGAGTGAGACAAGCAGCCGTTGATAAATAAGTATACACCGTCGCCGCTGTCTCTCCCTCCCCCCTCTTCTCAACCTTGTTCTCACTCTCTGCCACGGATTGATCGTCTCTCCCCCCCATAACGCATCATACGTTTCGCCCTATCTCGACTGGACTGCTGGCTCGATCGCCTCCCTCCAGCTAGAGAGACCTTCCTACTTCTTTTCTCACCCCGTCGCACATCCCACACACCCCCCGGAGCCTCTTCCAATCGAGCCTGGCATCTCCCTGGTCACGCCGAGCTAGCATCGCCATACCCGCACCGCGACCCCACCCATCCCAAAGCGTTGCCACCCTCCACCACACACCCCGGCCGGCGCGCCCAGAACAGATCTTCTCCAAAGCGAGAGTCCACACCCACGATCTACTTCAAGAAGGCGTGGGCACGTCCCGTTCCCCCCGCGAGCTCTCCATTCGCCCATCAGAGGTTGCCTTTACCTCACCCTCCTCAACCCTCCCTCACCTCGCCCTCCCTCCCTCACCTCGACAATGGCCTTCCACCCTGCACAGCCGTACGCCCTCCAGCAGCATCTACGTGACGGCAGTATGGGAATGGGCATGGGCAGGCAGCCGGGCTCGGTCCCGGACGCCTACGACGACTTCCTCGACCAGTATCTGACCTTTGAGGACACAGACGGTATGGGTGGTGGCAGCGCTGGGACTGGCCCAGGCGCTGGCAATGGTGCAGGCGCCGGTTCCGCTGTGGTGGTGCATGCCCAGTCATCGTCTTCGCCCTTCCTTCCTAGATCAGCAATGGGGACACACTCGGAACCTTCTCCACCGCGAGATACCGACGACCTGATGCTGCAATTCCCCCGACCCCCGCAGCATTCGCCTCAGCACCAGGCCGCGGATGACCAACAGCAGCAGCAGCTGGAAGATCGTGACCACGACCATGATAACGATCACGAGCACGAGAACCACCAGCCGCAACAACAGCAGCAGCAGCAACAACAACAACAACCACAGCAACCCTGGGCCTCATTTCCCCCGACCCATGCGTCTCCGCCGCTGCGGTCGAGTCGGGGACGCCGACAAACATTCACCGAGCATTGCAGCGCGCGAGCCACAATCTCCGATTCGGACCTTCTAAGTTTAGAAGGTATTCATCTCAAATCACCACGCTACCCGCCGTCACCACCGCCGAACCCACGGCCCTCGACGGCTAACACCGTCGTCGGCACTCCGAAGACACTCAACAGCAAAGCCAGCAAAGGCTCCCTCAGCGGCTCTGGACCCTCTCTACGTAGAAAGAAGGCCTTCTCCCGTTCATCCGCCTCATTCAACGCCAAAGACCTCCCCGCCACCCCAAACACAGTCACAACCACCGCAGACCCACACATCCGCACCCCCAGCCGCTCCGCCAGCCGCGGCGCCATCCGCAAATCCGCATCCATCAACATCTCCCCCGCCAAGATGCAGGCCCAGTCCGCCGCCGCGCTAGACGAGTGGACGCAGCGCATGGCAGCCGCCGAAGCAGCAGCTTTCGAGTTCGGCTTCGGACAGGGCGGGATCCCGATGACGCCCCCGCCGAGCGCGAGGGTGAGCGATACGAGTAGTGCGAGTGAGCGCGAGATGGGCGGCGGCGGCGGCGGTGGTGGCGGGTCGAGGAGTGCCCTGGCGAGGAGCCACTCGAGGTCGTTGTCGCAGACGCAGCTTGCGGCGATGGGGGCGGCGATTGATCAGGGTGGGAGTTTGCCGTGGACGAGGCCCCCGCATCAGCAGCAGCAGCAGCAGCAGTTTACGGTTGTGCGGAATGGGAAGAAGTTGCATGCCCCTGCTGAGGTGGGGGAGATGAAGTTTGTGGATGCGTTTTCGTTGCCGTATGGGGTTGGGTGGGCCGGTGGGGATTTTGGAGGGGTGTTGCAGCAGGGGACGGAGCAGCAGCAGCAGCAGGAGGAGGAGGTGCAGCAACAGCAACAGCAACAGCAGCAGCAACAGCAGCAGGCGAGGCAGCTACAGTTGCAGCAGCAGCAGCATCATCAGAGTTTTTCGTCGCTGCCGGAGTATGTGGAGGTTGATGGCGGACATGGGTGGTGGGCGCAGGAGAATCATGTTATTGAGATGGGGGATGATGCGAATGATGGCTCGGCGAGACATAGATTACCGCATAAATCGCTCTCGGTGCAAATCGCACCTTCAGGACCATGGGGCGGGGATGAGATGAACACGGACGTCGTCGATATTGACGTTGATCTCGACATCCCCGCATCGATGCCGACAGACACGAACGGCCACGCGATGATGATAATGTCGCCCTCAGGATCGCAAGTCTCACTTCAGCAGATCCAGCAACACCAGCAGCAATTCCAGCAACAACATCAACAACGCCAGCAACAGCATCAACAGCAACAACAACACTTACAGCAGCAGCAGCAACACCAGCAGCAACAACAACAAGCACAAAACGCTTATATCCCCACCACACCCCTCCGCCACCAACGGTCGGGATACTCAACACACGAACCCCCTCCACCCCTCCCACCACACTACATCCCCTCCCCCTCTCCACACCGGCGTCATCGCCGCACTTCCCCTTCACCTACTGCGTCGGCATCTACATCCTCGCTCTCTTTCTCATTACCGCACACACAGGCGCAACAGTCGCTAAGCCACGCACAAGCACAACAGCACCTGCACGCCGCGTTATCGACGCCTAATTTCTCAACTCCGAATGCATACCCGGCTACAGCTAATGGGGGTGTAATGCGCCAAATGGTGCGGAAACACAGCGCGCCTACCATCTCTGGCGCCCTCCCCGTCGGCGTGACGGCAAGGTCTCGCACACCGGTGCTGGGGAGGCCGAGGAGTACAGGACCGCCTAGTCGACCTAAGAGCGCTGGTGGGGGGAGGCCGAGGAGCGGGACGGGACATGGAAGGAGTAGGTCTTTTGGGGGGAGTAGGGAGAATGTATCGACTGGGGCTATGATCGCTGGTAATGGTAATGGCGGCGGCGGTGGTGGCGGTGGAGGCGGAGGAGGTGGAGGTGGCGGGGCAACGATCGAATTCCACAATTTCACGCCCCTAGACGGATCGAGGATTCTCTCTGGCGTGGCGCCGAGTGGGAGTTCGAAAACGAAAGCGCGACGTGAACGAGAGGCGGCGGAGAGGAGGAGACGGTTGGGGAGGGCGGCGGTGAGGGCGGTGGAGAGGGCGGGGGGGGATGTGAGGGATGTGGGGAGGTTTTTGAGTGAGGGGGGGGAGTGGGGAGATTTCGCGGGGGGGGAGGCGGGGGAAGGGGGGGAGGGGTTTGTGGTTAGGGAGGGGGGGTTTGAGGGGATGGAGGGGGGGGGGTTTGTTGTTGATGGTGGTGAGGGGGGGTATGCGGGGGAGGGGGGGTTTGAGTGAAGGGTGGGTGATGGGTGAAAAGCTTGGGGGGAAAAGTTTTTGTTCATTCAAAAGTTGGATGTGCCCGACGAGTGAGAGGGGGGTGGTTGGTTGGTTGGTTGATTGGTGTCTTCGGGGTTTTTTGCTTTCGGTCGCGTCTTGTCATATTTTTTTCCGGGGTTTTGGTTGCTCTTGGGTCGGTGTCTTGTCATTTTGGGGGTGTAATCGGGGTCATGGTTGGAAAGGTGGGGGGGGTTGGGTTCGGGATAAAGTATATTATTAGTCTGTTCTGCTTCCTTTTCATTCTTCTTCTTGTTCTTTTTATTTAATTTTTTTCCTTTTAGGGAGGAGCCGAGATTTCTAATTGTTTTTTTGGGGTTATGGGGTTATGGGCATGGATGGGTCTGGTCTTTTATGGCGAGAAGAGAAGAGAAGAGAAGAGATGGGGATTTTATATTACCATTCATGTACTGTACGTTAGTTGATCTTGTGTTGTAGGTTGAGAAGATATAGTTTTTATTTAATCAGTTCGCTCATATAATCACCATCTTCATCATCATCATTGTCGCTAAAAATTGATCTCGAAGTGGGGTTTTCGAACAGCCTTCTGCTCAAATTAAAAGCGTCTACAGGAACCAAACCAGCTTGTGTATGGTGAAGCCAAACATACATAACTATGCGATACACCCACGAATTCTCGTGTGAGCAGGGATGATGATAGAGGGCGATGGCCAGTCTATCCGGGGCCCATATTTGAGATTTAGTATTAAACGTACTAAGGGTGACCCTTTAACACTGTATCTTTGACGGCATTCTGATTATAATCGTCGCCGAGGCAAGCTAAGAAGGTTTGCTGCGGTGGTGGTGAGAAAGTGAGGTGGTGAGAACCTACGACGACGACAGTAAGGGTGGAGGTGACAAGAAACGACAATGACAGCACCCCCCGAACAACGTCTACATACCCACCAAAAAGGGGTATGAGGTACCCACGGGTGTGTTTTGATACGAGCGGAGGTTCCACAGATCATCACTGTCCACATAGGTTTGAATGCGGTCTGAGATGCTTGTGTGGTGGGGTGGGGGGTTTTTCTAGGGGATGCTGGGGCGGCCCCGGGGAGGGGGGGGGGTGATGGTATGCGCGGCGGGGATGGGTTAGTGGAAGGGGGTGTGAGGAGATGGGGAAGAGATGGGGGAGAGAAAAGAGGGAAGGGGAGAGGAGAGAGCGTAAAAGAGTTTCATATTACCATTAACGTACTGTACGTTAGATAGTCTTGTGTTATAAGTTAAGAGATATAGTTTTATTCACCCAGTTCGCTCAAAACCTCACCATCACCCACCCACGCACCTCCAGATCCTCCTCCCAAAACCATCATCCAACCTCCCGCATCCCATCCCAGGCCCGCCACATTCCCGCACCCAAAACCGAAAATCACCGTCTTCTATCGGAGCGGGAGATCTGTTTATATACCAACACCAACAACTTGGAAGCTATAACTATTAGGTTGTTAAGAACATGCCGCAATCATATATCAGGGGCGATGAGCGTGCGGACCGCGCACATGTGTGTGCGTTGGTTTTTGAGGGGGAGGTGGGGAGGAGCGAGAGGGGTGTGTGTGTGTGTGTGGGCCGGGTGGTGGGAGGGGTGGATTGGGAGGTGGTAAGAATTTTGGCCACAGCAATAGGAGGGGGGTGAGAGGAAGTAGCGATGTCAGTATCTCCTCCCACAGTGCCTTCAGACCCCGCCAATGATGGGCGAGGCGGCCCTAGCGCGGAGTCTCTCGACAACGGCTCACAAACCCTGTGGCGGGCGTCAGGGAGAATTTTGCCGGATGAGGGATGCTTGTGTGGGGAGAGAGTTGATTTTATATCAAAATTTGGGGTTGGGGGGGGGGGCGGAGCGGAAAGGAGAGCAGTGGATGGGAAGAGGGGGGCGGGAGGAGTAAGAAGAGGGATAAGGAGGGAAGGGGGGAGTCTTAATATAACTATTCTCACCGATATATACTCTAACATTGCTAGCATTGAGATTTCTATGATAAGGAGAAAGCAGCTCTAAGAATGCAATTTATTTGTGGTTAGCGGTGCTGCGCGTGCTTTGTGTGATTCGCGTGTTGCGCGGTGGAGGGGAGTGAGTTGGATGCGTGAGATGTGTGGTGGTGGTGGCAGGGTGGGCGGTGGTGAGAAGCGTCGGTGGTAGGGACTAGAGACTAAAGGTGACAAGAAAGGGCGGCGTGGTTGGGGGGGGGGTGGGGGGTGAGGTTATGGTATAACAGATGATATAATTTCTCTTTGGCCATGTAATAGACGAGAGTGTTTCTTTTGCGCCATGTAGCAACCCGAGTATGTCCCTCCACTTATTGTTTAGGATCGTTCCGCGTAATAGCACTGTGAACTGCCATGCGGTTTAGCTTGATAAGCGGTTTGTCTGCCCGTACATCTTCGATAATACTCATGAGCGACCCTCCCAAGTGCAACCTTTGGCGTCAAATTCACTATTGTCAATCCTGATTTTTTTACCATATCCCACCGTAGCTTTCCGTGTCGTTCGAGGGATGTTTTATTGGGGGGTTGGGGGGGGGGGGGTTGAGTTTCCTCTGAAAAGTTGTAAGGGGGTGGGACCCCCTATATAAAAGCGAACAAGGCAGCAAGATATCAAACAGGGCAGAATGGCTTAGCGGTCACACTCTCCTCTTAAGCAAATAACCATCTTCTCGAATTCGCGGGTTCGAGGCACCATGGGGTGGATTTTTCACCAGACACGTTCGTTCGTCTGGTTTTTTTGCATTTTATTTTTTGGATTTGGGAGAGCTGACAGATAGATACTCAAGCCTCTAGGCGAGAAGGTGGAGGGAAGGGATGGTGTATGTGCTGACTTCATGGACTTTTGGGGAAAGTTTGTTTGTTACAATACCAACAAGTTGTTTAGTTTTCAAGTTTGTGAACTCACTCGCGTTTGTCCATCGCTGTTTGCACACCACCCGAGATTCCAGGGTAGCTGCAGGCCAGTTTCCCGCTGACCACACCATCAACGAAAAGCTGCAGATAGACGCACTAGGGCGGCACTACGAGATGGGATAAGGCTGTGCTCGTTTTGCCGCAGAGGATAGGAGGCTGGAAGGAAAACCTCCGTTTGCTCATTTTCTATTCTATATAAAGGTGGTGGGAGTGCGGATACGTTGCAGGACCAGGAAAGTCTCGAGCAATTTGACCGTCTATGCCTGGTGCGGACAAAGACCAGCGTAAATTCTGGGGGAATTAAGTTTTTGGGTGCTTTCGTCAAGGCTGATTGTGATAGGAGTGCTGGTAGTAAAAGGTGAGAATTGTGGTGGTGAGAGTGGCGTGGCGACAGGTGTGCGGCGGTGGTGAGAAGTGCGGTGACGAGAGGGACAAGGTGCGGGTGGGGGTAATGTCATTCGCGGTGACGATTGATGGGACTGCGACATATCGAGGGCTTTGGATTCCCTGCAAGGAGTGGCAAGTTGCCTTGAATGAGGCTGCGGATGACCTCGTCGGGTGAGCTGTGTTGAGAATCGAGTAGCCGGAATACTCGCATTGGGTGTAGTGCGATGGATGCGCTCTAGAAGTCAACCAGGTCGGGGTGCAATGTTCGTGGCCTGGAGGTTGCCTTAAGTGAGGTTAATATGCGTTATCCTTTGACGCGGATGCTTGTCTCATTCTCCGAGGGTATTGAGGGCGAGTGGGAGTTCAAACACATAGCCATCCGTATATATCCACCACCTTGGCGAAAATTATATCTCGTCTGAAAGAGAGTATCACGGGCATGAAGAGACCGACTACGAAGCACCGCACCGAGATCTAGGAAACATATACATTAAACACCCCATCCATTATCTACTCAGGCATCCGACCTATCAGTCCCGTCTTATCTAATTACATCGTTCATCTCAGACACAGTCGGGGCTGCTCAACAACACAACCAACGCGCCAGATCCAGAAACAAATAGTCGGAATACCTTTCCCCCCATACACTACTCATACAACCCCAATCACTTTCCCCCGTGTTCTCCTAGATAAAGCCAAAAAAAAAAGATCACAGCAACGCAACGCCCCGATTACAGGTAGTGAGCGTAGTGTGGTGTGGAAATCCACAAACCGAACTCACTAGACAACCAATCCACCGACACATACTTTTAAATTACACAACATCCCCCCTCTTGTTTGTTAATCCCCTGCAGCGTGTTGAGCATCGCTGGGGTGTTGTCGGGATTTTTCACTCCTGCTAATTACGTCAGCGCTGTCATTTTAACAACACACTTGGATCAGGAAGTCTCACCTTAGCGAACCTGCGACATCGCGGGAGCCCCACCACCGCCGCGTTTCATGCCGCCGAATCCACCCTTGAGGCCTGTCATGACCATGGAGCCGATGAAACAGGCGAAGAGGAACCAGAAGAAGGCGCAGCTGGCTTGCAGCTCGCGGCAGTGGCGGGTGGTGGAGCCGTTGTCGCGGAGGATGGACGCGCTCTCGAGGTAGCCCTGTGAGGTGTCAGTGGGATTCAGATCAGAGCTGCGGAGGATGATGTGGGGAGTGGCGTGATGTCTGGGATTGGGAAAACTTACGTCGTTGTTGCAGCTGTGTGCACCGAGCTTACTCGCTATGACGACACCCGCGATGAAGGTGAACATGGTAGCGAAGGCGTCGAGGATGAGCAGAACGATGGGGATGGCGATGCCTTCGATGAAGGCGGCGGCCATGCCGTAGATCCAGACGAGCCAGCAGAAGACGATCGTGAACATGGCATAGTTGGTGGGTGAGTTGTTGGAGGTCTTGCCGGCGAGAACGTTACCGATGAGGGCTGTGAGGAGGAGAATCCAGAGGAACTGGAGCCCGCGGAGGGCGATCTGAACAACGCTCATGATGGCGGTTGGGGTATTATCCAAATAAGTGTGGTGGTTTGAGGGTTGACGGGGTCGAGACAAGGGTCTGGACGGCGGCGGGCACGCTGGGATATAAAGCTGTGCTCTTTTTGGTGAAAGATCCGGGGATCAGCTCAGGCGTTTTGGTGAAGGTGCGTATGTTTTGTTCTCGAAGGTCAAAGGTTTTGAGTTGTAGATAGATGAAGCTTGGGGACGGGCAGGGTTAAGGGATTTGTGCTTTTGTGCTTGGGGTAGGGCCAAGGGTTGGTTTTTTTTTCAGTCGATGATGAGGGAGAGAGTCATGATAAGGTAAGGTGGGGGGGTGACGATGTGGGTTGTAAGCTGGGAAGCGGCAAGGGTTCTGGCAGGATGACGCAGGGATAGAGGTGGAAAAGCAGGCAGATGGAGGGCGGGAGAGGCGTGTGAGAGGTGTTCGAGAGGTGTGTGTGGGCGGGGATAGTGTAGTATAGTTTAGTGCCGGGAATGACGGAGGGTTGTGTCAAATAGATGGAGAGATTTTTGTTCGTATGATATGGGTAGGTTTGGTCCGAATGAATTTATTGTTGGATGGGTGTTGAGGGAGGATATATAGTTTGTTGGGTTACTATTGTGTGTAACTCTTTATCCCATGATTTATTTACATTTAATCGCCTATAACCATTTGATTATTTATATCTGCAGCAACGTTGAAACAAGACGCGGAAGCAGGACACACAGGGTGTTTGAGGGATGACACCCGCGGCCGACAGCGGTTGGCAGTTAGTTGGAAGTGATTGGCTGTGGTGAGCTGAGAGCTGTTCAAACTGCCATTTTGGCACAGCAACTGCCGCCAAACGTGCTGACATAATCATGCAATTTGTAACATCACCTGCCAAAAATCAGTCATTCTCCCTCACTCTCCCGCCAATCACTCAAGGAATCTACGTCATCACTCTTAAATCGCTGTAATGGTCGCTGTGTGTGCTCTGATTGGCCAAAGCTCTCTAGCGTATGCGCTTGTTTTGGTAGCGTCTGTGCCGACTGTCCCGACTGCGCTTTTGGCGACAGAGCTAGACGGATCCACTTACAAATGTTGGAGTCTCGTCCAGCATCTTAGCTTCAATCTTGACCTCCATACTAACTTAGCTTCGTGTCCAGACTTCCAAGTCAGAACTTGTGACTTTGACTCACAATTAACCATGGCTCCGTCATGACATAAAACCTCACCCATCTGGGCTGGACGTTCCTTACAAATTGGAATATGGCCTGACCTACTATGAATAGCTTCTACTATACTCCTTTAGGCATACGGTCCCACGGACTATAAAGCAGCCTTTCCCCGCATTCCAGAAATTAAACCTTTGGCCATCGAGATTTTTGGTCAGCGAGATCTCGATAGTGACTATGGCGTGGAATTATGAATAACTTCCGCCATGTGTACTGCCTTGGAAAGGGCAACTGCGGCTTTGCTGGCATGAAGTTTTCCTGGAAGGAAGGAGCCTTCGGCCATCAAGGTCTCCGGAAAGCAGCAGCTGTGTCGAGCAGCGAATGATGTCCACAATACATATAGCCATGGTTACTACAGTGACAATTGGCCTGCTGTTTTGATGAGCATGAAGCTCCCATTCTGCGGCTACAAGAAATGACTAACATTCAGTATATAGAATCACACAATGAAAACGCAAGACCATGCTACCATTCGCAAACGTGCCCGTCCTGACAGGAACCTGCCAGGAACCATTAGAACATGAGAGAGCGGAAGTGATCCGGAGGGATAAACCGTGGAAAGCGGAGCAAATCACTTCGCGTCACTCTGTTCAATGTACAATCGTCGGCAGGTGCGAACCACTGTAGCTGTCAGCTCTATTTCCACCCACACTGAGGTCCCTTGGTGGTGAGCTGAGCTAGCGACGACAGGTATTTGCCTATTTCTCTCCTATTTATGTTCTTGTATGGCCCTAGTTCTCGCTCCCTTTCTTGCCATGCCAAAATATCAATTTTGAGAAAAGTGTTACTCAATATCATCACTTTTATCTTCTCCAGTCGTTTTTTCAAGTATTTCTACATAGAGAGGCAGGTTTCATCCTGTCTCTTAATCAGTCATGGGTTTTCTCGACGGACATCCTAACAAGACATTTGCCGATGAGCCAGACGTCAGACGCCCTCTCCTTACCAACGGGCCTGTCGACGACCCTCGAGGCTTGGCTTCGAAGTTACCAAAGCCCATCAGCGCCAAAGAGTTAGACATTCTCCATGCCTTGGAGAGCGATGTAGATATCTGCCCTTGTATCGATGACTGGGCTGAGAACAGCATGTTTGAAAGCGGCCCCAGCAACAAGCCCACAACCACAGCGGATAACAGCGACATCGACAACTTCCTCCGCGAACTTCGTGAATTTAAAGAATCCGGTTTAAAGTCGGCGGAGAATCCGAAGAACAACAGCGGTGGACGCATCAGCTCAGCCGCCCACCATTCAGCTGCACCGAATAACTCAAATGGCTTCGCCACATCCAGCAATCACATTGGTACAATGCCAGAGGACTTAAAGCGACCCGCGACTCTCGAGAACCCAGTTAGAAACCGGCCAGTTCAAAACGGTGCAAACATTAGGGCCCCCATGGTATACGGTTATCCACAGCCCAGTCTCCTGACTGCTATGCCAGATAAACCAAAAAAGCGAGCTTACACACCAGAGGTACTTCGCAGTCCCACTGTTTATCCCAAACCTCAGATTTCAGCCATCCCTACCAAGGCCAACCTACAAGTCCATCTTGGTGCCCCGGAAATGCCTCTCCTAGGTGAAAAGCAAACCTATCGTCACAAAATGGGAAAGAGCAACCCAGCTAGAGGCAAACAGGCCACCGAGGCCAAGGCCGCTCCTTCCGTCTCTAATGGAGAACCGGCATCAAGGCCATCAAATACTGATTCCGAGGGTGTCTCCTCCACGGACAGCGACACCACTGGAACGATCTCGTCAAAGTCACGTGAGAACAGTGGTTCATCTGATTCCACGATCCCTGATACATCAAAGGGGGCGCCATCTGCCCCGAAAGGCCCGCCGGCGCCTGCATCTGGTGGCTCGGTCACGCGGAGCAAGTCAGCTGGCACATATCGTGCGGCTAATGGGAAGAATTCCACCAGCGCCATTGCCGCCAGGCGCAGGGCCTATCAAGAGAGATATGTGTCATGGTATCAGTTTCAGGCCCAAAGTGGCCCACCACCAGGAAATGCTGGGGACGACGAGGGTAGCTCGAATCCAAATGGTGCAAATTTAAACAATCGCAAGCGGCACCGCACCGGAGATCGCTGGCTAGGTTTCTTGGCTCACAATAGTAACGCATCCGGTGTTGAAGCTTCATCGGGTGGCCTTGGTGCTCGCAACAGCGCCCATCCACCACCGCCATGCGGCTCTACAACTCACAGTGGCCCAATGTACGGCCCTACGATACACAACAGTTCAACGATGGAGAATGATCCAATTCAGGTGTACTTTGCACCGATGCAGAATGGCTCATATCCTCAGAACAGCGCTACAATGCCGAATGGTCCAATGCCGCACATCGCGTCAACATACGGCTATCAGATGCATGGAGGCGCGGTGCCACCGTTTATATCACCAATGCAGAATGCCCCAGTGCCTGCAACCGATGCCCCGATGCAGAATTTCCCAGTGCCACCGTTCGTCGCACCAACGCATAATAGCCCAGCGCCTTGGAACGGTGTCCCTTTTCGGAATGGCACAATGCTACCAAACAGCGCTCTGACGCAGAATTTCTCAGTGCCAGGGTCTAGGGACATCCCTTTCATGCGCAATGATCATATGCCGCCGTATGCCGCACCAATGCAAAATGGTACAGTGCCTCCAAATGGCTGTCTAGCGCAGAATGTCCCAATGCCTCAGCACGGCTTACCAATTCAGAATGGTTCGGTGCCTCAGTACGGCCTCCCTACCCATAATGGCTCAGTGCCACAATATAGCCCTCCTATTCAGAACGGCTCAGTGCCACAATATGGCCCTCCTATTCAGAACGGCTCAGTGCCACAATATGGCCCTCCTATTCAGAACGGCTCAGGGACATCACACGGCACTCCAATGCATAATGTTCCAATGCCACCACCACCGTACGGTTATCCAATCCAGAATAACACCATGCCTGCTAACAACGCGACGATACAGGATGGCCATATGCCAGCGTATAGCGCACCGATTCATAATGGCGCCGTGCTAGTATACGCCCCGCCGATGCCGAATCCTCTACAGCTTACGAACAGCGGGAATGTTGTCAATGCTGCCAATGCATACATTTCTATTGGCGGGGATGGTTTCCAAGGATATGCTTCCAATGGGCAAGCTCTCAATGTACACGGTGCCAACGGACAAGCTCGCAATATACAAGCTCCGAGTGGAACAGCGCCCCCAAATATGCAGGCCCCAAGTGGACAGGGCGCAAGTGGATATGCTCCCAATGGCCCCAATGGATGCGCCCCGAAAGGACAAGCCTAGGGGTTCAGGGCGAACGACTATGGTGCAGGGTATATTCCCCGCCACCATTGCAAATGACCAGCGACAGAAGGATTTCGCTCGATGATACTGTCGCCGGCGGAGGGATCTGGTGGGATCCTGGTGGTGAAGTTATGGTACCGCGAGTTGTTGATTTGGTTTTTTTGGTTCTCGGGATTGCTAGGAAGGCGTTTTTATGGTTTTGGGTGTTGTTTGTCTTTCTTTTGGATTCCCGTATGAACGAGAGCAGTTTTGATATATTTAGTTGTAGGTGTTTGTGTTTGTTTAGGTAGTGTAGTAGTTTTAGTTGCGGTAAACCCACCAAGGTATCGGTGGTTCGCTTATCGGGTTATCAATACATCGCATCTATTAAAGGAAGGTCTTATGTGTGCCTTGCAGATCCCCCTCGCGTCACCAAAACCCGCAGCTCTTCGAGCTGGGGGAAGTTGTGTCCTCGATGTCTGTACCCAAAGAATCGGTAGGTTGCTGCGCAAATATGGCTGTAGAAGGTGACATAACGCTATCTCTCGACGCGTTCTCTCGCGAGGAGAGAATATCACTACCCTCTAAAGCCGGTGACTTCCCCGCATGTGAACAGAAGAAGCGCTCCCCATGGTCATCGTACCCGCGCATCATCTTATCATTATGCCTTCTCGTCGCCTTTTTGTACCTTACCTTCCACGATGCGCATCTCGGTCGGCTCGTGCGACGGGGGGAGTCCGATCAGCTCGTGGTGTTGCCGGCACTCGGGGGCGGGGTTTTGGAGGTCTTTCAGGTTAACGCGCCTGTTGCTGTTGCTGGTGGTGAATGTACGGTGCTGCTTATGGAGCATTCATTTGGGTTTAGCTACGGCAAGCCGTTTGTGGGTATGTAACAATGGTCTATGAGTTTTAGATTTGAGCTGCGCTAACCAGTGGGCAGGAAACTATAATCCGCCCTCATGCAAGTTCAACCGCGTGGTTATGAATTTCACTGTTACGTCTCGAGGGCGGCAGTTTGACAGGCTGGCGCTGATGTATCTCAACGACACTGAGGTGTGGCGGACGTCCACTGCTGAGCCGACAGAAGCTGGGATCCGATGGACATATATCAAGGATATGACGCCCTACCTGTCTATGTGGAAGCAGCCCCAAAACGTGATCTTCGATCTCGGGAACCTAATCGATGACAAGTACACCGGAGCCTTCAACACGACACTGACACTCACCTTCTCCACCGCCTCCACCGCACCACCACCAGCCGGCCTAATCCTCCCTCTCTCCGCCCGCCTCTCCGCCTCAAATTCTCCTAGTGTCTTCTCTCTCCCTGGACAACGCGCCCTAACCACGCTCGTCCTTCCCCGCAACGCCAACCGCGCCATCGTCTCTCTCTCAGCCTGCGGCCAAGCAGCCGAGGAGTTCTGGTGGAGCAACGTCCCATCCTCCGCAACATCAACATTCACCAACACGACCGGCGAGCTGCCAGGGTTCTCGCCTTGGCGCGAAGTGCAGATCCTAATCGACGGGCGGCTGGCGGGCGTGCAATGGCCGTTCCCTGTGATTTTTACAGGGGGCGTGGTGCCAGGGCTGTGGCGGCCGATTGTGGGTATCGAGGCATTTGATCTGCGCGAGTATGAGGTTGATATCTCGCCGTGGTTGGGGCTGCTGAGTGATGGCGCACCGCATAACTTCGAGATTAAGGTTGTGGGGATTTCGGGGAAGACGATTGCGGAGAATGTGGGGAGTAGTTGGCTTGTGACGGGGAAGGTGTTTTTGTGGCTTGATGGGCCGGGGAAGGTCACGACAGGGTCGCCTATCAGTATCGCGAAGGATGGGCTTGGGATGGGGTCCAAGTTGGCTACATCGCAGGATTCGGCGGGGGCAAATGTCACGCTCTCCACCCAGCTGTCGGTGCATCGCGACCTTGATATTAGATCTACCATCACCACCGCGGCAGGGGCTCGCGCCGTCTCCTGGTCTCAGCAGCTCGCCTATACTAACGTTAACGATTTATCGGCCTACGGCGTTGCGCAGTTCACGAACCTTTCGCGCACCGCTACAGACTCCCTTATCTCGGACCAGTACAGCCATGGCCCGAGCGCGAAGTACTCTCTCGTGGTAGATAGCGGGTACTATGTGGACCCCGAGCACGAGGGCGACCTTTCCATCAACGCTACGTCTGTCTGTGGGGTCGAGTATCGCACTGGCAGCGGTAGTGTGTTCGATTCTGGTCTTGAGTCTGGGGCGAGTGGGCGCATAAGGACGACGCAGGAGGGGAAGGCAACGTATGTTTCGAAGAATGGGGCGAGTTCGGGAACGGGGGAGACGAAGCAGGTGTTTGTGCTGGAGGCTCTAGGGAAAGGAGAACCGGTGGAGACTTATAAGAGGGATGTAGGTGCGGTTGGGGGAGTAGTTGTTTGGGATCGGGGAAGTGACGGTAGCGGTGGAAAGGGAGTAGAACAGTCTGGGAACCCCGTGGTAGCGAAGCTCGAGGAGAGCGTGGGCAGTGTCAGGGAGGTTCTTGGGAGGGGTCCGGGGAGCATGAGGAAGGTGCTGGTAATGGGTGGGGAGTAGATGGTCACAGTTGAATTGTTGAGAAGATCTTAATAGGATTTACTCTTCGGAATTAGTCTAACCTCAGCTCTTTTTCCAAATACATATTGACCTACGTCTTCAATGAGGAACTCCTGCTTCGCCCTATGCCAGCATTCTTGGTATTTGGAGCCCCTTGCAATTGTAGCTAACATTATTTGGTTACATTCAGCACTCACTTTTGCTGCTGTCAATTAATATTGTCTACTATTTCGCTCTCTTTGAATGCCTATCTTCGTTTGGGATAATAACAATTCATTCAATCCGTGCTGTTCTCACATCAGACTCAAGGCGGGAGCTTGCGGGGATTAAGCTCCAAACGCCCCACATCGTGGCGGATCTAAGCATTAGTTTGCGGCCGACGCGGCCGCACGGCCGCAAAGGTCGCGCCGGCCGCGTCGGCCGCATATACGTATTTTGGAGTTGGCAATACAGAGCCGTAACAGCAAGGAATTGAGGATTCCTAAGACGCACAACGGTGAGTAGGGAAGTGGGGACACTCGGAGATGTAAATGAGAGAGGTATAAGTAGATATGTTTTCCTCATTCTTTTCTTCAGTCTGTTTCTTATTTCATCGGCATTCAAATCCCCATAAATCCATTCTCGCCTTCACAGAAACATCCAGGCAACGTTTAACACACCTCAAATACGGAAGGAATGGCTTCTCCAACCCCTCTATCTGGCAAGACAGCCATCATTACCGGCGGCACTAAAGGCATCGGCGCCGCTATCGCCACGCACCTCGTCTCCCTCGGCGCCAACGTTGTCCTAAACTACTCCTCCGACGCCACCACCGCCGACTCCCTCGTCTCGACTCTCACCTCCTCTGTCCCTGTCTCAACCCCCCCGCGCGCCCTCGCCCTCCGCGGCGATGCCGGCTCCATCCCCGATATCCACGCCCTCGTCTCCCACACCGTCGCCACCTACGGGAAAATCGACATCGTTATCGCCAACGCGGGCGTGCTCCCCATGGCTGATCTCGCGCACCTGACTGAGGAGGTCTACGACGCCACTATGCGCCTCAACACCAAAGGGCCGCTCTTCCTCGTTCAGGCTGCGGCGCCGCATATGAGCGCCGGCGGGAGGGTAGTGCTTGTCTCCTCGACGCTCGCTCACGCGTCGGTGGTGGACCCGGTGTACCTACCGTACCTGGCGTCGAAGGGGGCCGTGGAGCAGATGGTCCGTGTGCTGTCGAAGGATCTAGCAAGGAAGGGTGTCATGGTGAATGGGATAGCACCCGGGCCGACGGGGACGGAGCTGTTTCTCAAGGGGAAGAGCGAGGCGGTGTTGGAGCGAATTAGGGGGTTGAATCCGGCGGGGAGGATTGGGGAGCCGGAGGAGGTAGCGAGAGTAGTGGGGTTTTTGAGCGGGGAGGGCGCGGCGTGGGTTAGTGGGCAGATGCTGAGGGTTAATGGGGGTATGGCGTGAGTATGGGATGGGCTGTGATATAGTTCCTGGGCGGGGCGGTTGGAGTATTCTTGTTGTATTTCTTATATTTGTAAGGTCAGAAATAGGAGCATAGAATCTATAGACGTTGGTCAATCATCAAACATGACATTTTCCGATATAGTATTGCAATATATATAGAGCTCTGCTCGGTGTCGAAAGTATGTGACGTTGTAAAAGTATATACAGGAACCATCAAAACATATTTACATATTTATCCAACTACCCCTATACCTGCAGCGTCAGCGCCGAGGTAGGCGTCTATGCGGTGGTCCCGTTGCTCGGCGCAGTCCCGTTGCTGCTGCCGCCGTACTTGGCGTCAATGTCCGCAACATGGTTGGTGACCAGTGCGGTCCACTCATCGCTGCCGTAGTAAATGGTGTTTGTGTCATCGTGCGTCTTTCCGGTGGAGATAGTGTCACCAAGCTGCCAAAAGGCGTCGGCGGCCACACCAACGGAGTTTAGAGCTGCGGATTGCCAAGGGCCCTCGACGGCAATGTGGTTGCTTGGGTAGCCTGGAATTTTGTTAGCGAGGCCCGATTATGCCTAGTAGATGAAGGGATGGATAAGCTTACCATATTCCTCAAACAAGCATGGCTTGTTGGCAGTAGCGCAAGCAGCTGCGTGGTCAGTGACCCATGAAGATCCCCAGTCGGTGGAAACACCCCAGCTATCAGGGTATAGATGGAACGTCCCGAAGTCAAGGTCCTTGATATCCAAATTCTGGGCGAAGTCGATGCCCTCACCAGTTGTGTATGGGTAGCTTGAATCCCCACCGCCGTTCATGAAACCTTCGTCGCCAAGTGTAACCATGTGCTCGCTGTCCAAGCTCTTCACATAGGCACTGGTAGTCGTTGCCCAGTCGTGAATAACGCTGGTATCACAGCCATTGCAGCGCGGCTCGTTCGCCAGCTCCCAAGCAAAGACAGCAGTGGAAGTCTTGTAGCGGCTGACGACTGCCTCAATGTACTTCTTGTACTGAGTCTGCACGTCAACATTCGTGTACCAATCTGCCGGTTTGGTGATGCCGTAGTGCGTGTTGTACGCTGCCATTCCACCGTAGTCGGTCCAGTTATTAACGAAATTTATTATGAGTTTGATGCCGTACGTCTCAGCGCTCTTGACCACGTAATCCAAGCGCTGCAGGCCGTTCTCACCAGTGTTGATTACGGGCTCGGATCCGGCAAAGGACTGGAACCATACTTCGTTGGTGTCGGCCGTGACATCATTGAATCCCCAGACGCGGAGAATCTTGATGCCTGAAGTTTGCAGGTGACCCATCACGAGGTCGATATCAGCATCGTTGGTGAGGAAGCCAATCCAGTAGGAGTTTGTGCCGGCGAAGTACTTGGTTTCGCCATCGATGTTGAAGAGCAAGCCATCAACCTTGGAATTGCTGGCTGCTCGAGAAACCAGAGCATTGGAGTCTTTTGGGAAAACGCCGTAATCAGCTGGCAGTGCCACGGACAGACCAGCAAGGATTGCCGCAGCAGTTGCCGCTGAGAGCTTCATGGCGAGGGTTTAAAGAAGACTGTTCGTGGAAGAGAATGGCGCGAACGATAAGCTTTGATTGTTTGAGATGGAGTTTGGAACTGCAAAATGAAAGTGCCAGTGAAGAGATTCCTTAAAAATACCTACGATACCATCATTATATAACACCAGAGGACACAATCTGCGATTGCCATTCTCCACTCAGTGTCTGCCGGACGCCGGAGGATCGGCATCCGTGATGGGAATGAGGTTAAGTATTTTAGAAGTGCGATGTGAGATATAGTGAAATGTATGAAGCTGGTCGAGGCAAACGGACGGAAAGTCGCCCACGAACCAGTCAGACGCGGCCCTGTATATAAAACATTTACCTACCCTGGCAGGGGGCGGCCAAATATCAAGCCTCCAGTGGCATCGCTCCAATCCGGTAGTTTGTAACCGGCCCCAAGCGGCCGCTACCGCCAATGTCCAGGAATAACGAGCCAGAAGTGTTTTAGTTACAGCGAGGGAAACAGGGACCGGTATTCAATATGCGGGGTAACTCCGCATGGCTTCATGGGTCGTAGCACAAACTACGGCAAGGAACATTCCGCAGCCAGGAACAAGCGCCTTTCGGCAAATGATCTTCGGGCGTCTTGCGCCACCGGCAATCAATGCCAGAGGGACGTCAGTTTATTTTGGTCAAGAAATCGGATGAATAGAGGCGGCCCGTGTTCCTGAACACAATAATTGCATCCAACGTGGTGCGCATCCAATGTGGTGTGCTACGGAGCCCATAAATATCCTTCGACTTTTATCGATCCCTTTGAGGGGATGGTCTCTAGCCCTAATATATTTTCAGTGAAACAATGGCTTCTTCATGTTAATTTGTAGTTAGTAGATGGAATAGCGCCTAAAATATCGCTGCATAACTCAAGACATTGCCAAGCGTCATATCAAGTAAATTAACTTTTAGCCCTCTCGCAGGATTACGTTAAATTCAGGCAATTTGTAATCGGCATGCTATACAGCTTACTCTTTAGCCACGTCCTACCCTGGCCAGAGAAACAACGGCTCCGAAGCAACAATGAATCTCCGACAGATAGCCACAACCAAATCTTAATAAGCCTCGTTCTAACAGGTACTGCTTGCGGAGGTATGAGTTTATTTTTGATTTGTACCTGATTATGAGTACGCCGTTAATAGTCATCCTCTCGCCAGATATTATGGCATGGGTAGTTGCATTAACCCAGGCTAAACCGTATTATGAGCACGCGGTTCTAAATGATGGCTTTGCGAGGGCGGCCATTACCTCGAAAGGACTCGTTGGCCACGAAGGCGAGCAATGGAAATAGCTGCGGGCAATGTTAACCATTTCAAGGGGATATCTATACTGTGCGGAATACACAATTCGGACAAAGTATAACTGCAATGCGGCGTTATGGTGGGCAAGGAGTGTCATTTTTACTCGAAGCTAGTTATACTGTGTAAACGAATAAACCATGCATCACCCTTCCTCTGTCCCCTTTAGTTTTTAAGCCACCAAATAGAAGTCTAAAGAATCGACTGTCTATAATTGTTTTCACTAGAAATCCAACCTGAGCTTAGCTAGTGAGATAATGCGTGAACATGAAGTTAGACGCATTTGACGGAACTAGCAACGTCGTTGAAGTCGAAATCGCCCAAATTCCAGATGCCAGGGTTGATGATGTTAACAACTGAGCGACCAGAACATCCCGCATCACTGTATTAAATATTAGTACTCATTGTCTTCTATAAATTGGACCTCAAGTATAATATTATGAAAAAGTGAAGGCAATGTGAAGGAAAACTTACAACCAAAGTGTACAGGTCGTTCCTGCGTCAGGGCCGATGGAGGAGATTGCATCATTCCAATTGCCTACAAAGTTGTCTGCATTGCGCGGTCAGCTGGCAGGTTCAAATATTACAATTACATATGAAGGAAGGTTGGTTGGACGTACAGCAGCCGCCAGTGTTAACTTGAAAGTTCTGGCAAGCGGGCTTAAAATCAGCGTTGATACAGGCGTAGAAGTGGGTGATGGCTCTGGCAGTCAACTTGAGGGGCTCAGCTGGGACGACAGTAAAGCCCACAGAGCCAATGTGGGACTCAAAGAATCCTTCTGGTACTGGGACTCTCTCGGCCTCGTGGGTAGCCCCTGGGACCGCCACTGCGCTGGCCAAGGCCAAAAGAGCTGAGGTAGCAAGTGATAGCTTCATGATTTTTTTAGAGGCGGTTGGCTGAAGTTGAAATAGTATGCAAATGGAGGCGAGGAAGATGTGTGCTGATGTGTGCTGTGTTAGGATGGAATTGACCCAGTCTTTATACTTTTTTGAAATTCCGAGATTCCCAAAGTGGTATACCTGTGCTAAAGAGAACCACCAGTATCTCCTCGTAGGCGCCTAATAGTATTCCATGAAAGGACACTGCTAAGTGTATCAATAGAGAAGGTGTTACTATTTTATAAGCTGCAGGTGAGACAAACATGCTCAGCTCAGGCTGATTTACGTAGATTCGTATAAACATAAGCAAGAAGAGCTCCAATTAGTTATCTACAGAGCCACCCCCCAACTCTGTACGACACCAACGCAGTTCTCGGCGAATTATTATGAAATCAATTGGTCGCGCCCTGCATATATTTCTACGCCGAGCCAGCCTCGCCACATAGACCGAGCTGGCCGGGCCCACACAATATGTTGTACGCCCGACCCCACGCTCCTACGGATCCCATTATCCCCTTTATATGTCCGCGGCTATCAGTTCCCATAGCTACGGGTTCCCCTTTACAACAGGATGGCATACTCCCATAGCAGCTAGGAACCAATAGGCCTAAGTAGGATTGTCTTCCTAGGGCCAGGCACTTCAAAAAACATGGGATGACCATCACAGGTCAGTAACCGGTCAGCAACTGACTGTTGCACTGAGATCTTGGTCCTGTGAATAGTCGGGACCCACGCCCAACCACGTAATGGAATTGTAGAAACTGTAGAAACTGTTTGATATATAGGAGCTGTTATAATGGGGTCCGTTAAGGGCGGCAGAATAATGACAGAACGAAAGCGGTGACTACATGTATTAGGCTCACGTGATTTAGAGAAAATGCCGACGACATTCGAACGATTCAGGGGCTTTTTATCATTCTATATTGCCAAACTTAATCTCATTGTGCTCTATATCCCTTTCGGGCACGTTATTTCATGGCAGCGATGTTTGAAGAACAGTCATAAAAGACTAGCTGCGTGCTTTGTTTCAGCAATCGTGTTTGTAATCCTCTATACATCCCTCACCATGAGTACTATATCTATATATATGATTTTGACTTCGAACCCTCTATCCGCTATAGCTACTTGTCAGTTATGAGCAGTATCAAAATAGGACCGATGTTCCGGATAATTAATTGTTTGCTGCGTCACCGTTCTGTACTTCGACCGAATTTCCATGCCCTTCACCCGAGGCTCCATACTACGAAGCAGACAATAAAGCAATTTCAAGCACATCGTAAGTGTGATTACTCGCAACTAATTCAATGTCCTAATATGGGGTTAGATCTTAATCCCCATACATACACCAGCAATGCGATAAGAAAGAGGGGGGTTTCAACAGAGTGTTCATCTTCACCACTGATAATGCAGAAACTGTTGTCGCAAGACTACCTTTCGCATTCGCAGGACCAACAAGTTTGGCCACTAATTCCGAAGTCGCAACTATCAGGTATCGTGAGTTTTAGCAACACCTGCAAAAAAGTACTATGCTAACCATCATGTATGCTTCAGTACAAAGTAATACTAGTGTCCCTATTCCCAAAATCCTCGACTGGAACGATGATCCTTCAAACGCAATTGGCAGTGAATACATCATAATGGAACACGCCGCCGGCACCCAGTTACATCAGAAATGGCCAACCATGGCTATCGATCAGAAAATAAGGTGTATAGATGCTATCTATCGGAAGCTAAAAGAAGTAGTGGACATCAAATTCCCTGCTTATGGGAGCGTCTATTTTGCTGATAGTTCCCTCGATTCTACATGCAAGCGACCTCTTGATCAGAACTTCTCTGTCGGGCCTCACTGTAGCTCAAGATATTGGGACTGTAATGTTGGTGAATCTAGATATTACCATAATACGAAACCTAATCAGGGACCATGTAAGCCTGTCATAACGCCTCTCCACTTCTCTAGCATCAAAGAACTTACAATTCTCATTAGGGGATGATATCACTGCATACTTTGATGGCCTCGTCGATATCGGCATTTCTAGAATCCCACCAGTCAATTCTGTGCCTCATAACCTCCGTCGCTACCATGTATCTGTTTCAACACATCTTCGTCTTCTAGAATTTGGTCGCGCCGTTATAACTAAAATGTCTGAAGACCATCGGATTCGAGACGCAGCTACACCAACTCTATTTCACCCCGATCTACATAAAAGAAACATATTCGTTTCCGATGATGACCCCACTGTCATTACAAGCATTATTGATTGGCAGTCAGCTAGTATTGAGCCAGCATTCTGGTATGCAGACGAAGTTCCGGACTTCGCAATAACTTTGCCACACCCGTCGCTCGAGACCCAACTTGAACCCAACAGTGAGCATTGTGCGAAGGCATTCGAAGTTTGCACTCAGTTCCACGTCCCAAAGCTGGCTAGCTGTAGGGTTATGGATGATGCCCTTTTCCGGCCGTTCCGCTATTGCTATAGGACGTGGAAGGATAGCGCGGTAGCTTTTCGCCATGAGCTAAACAAAACTTCCGAACGGTGGCAGGAGCTTGGTCTTGTGGGTTCCTGTCCATATGCCGTACCTGCTGGCGAAGAGTTGGCTGTCCACCAAAAGGAATATAAATACTTTGAGGCGGCACATGACCTGAGAAACCATGTAACAGGCTTGCTTAATACAGCATCTGACGGCTGGGTCCCGCCAGAAGAGTGGAAAGCGGCGAAGTTGGCTAATAGAGAGTTGTTTGAGATGATGTTGGAAACTGTCCTAGGCATCGAAAATCCCGATGATGACGAACCACTAAAGGAGGAAGGGGACGTAAAGGAAATTTGGCCTTTTGATTTATAGGAGAAGAAACATCTGTCTGTCTAGATCATATCAAACCCAATCTGGTCGTCTCCTGAAGAATTGATGGCTTTAAAGGGCGAGGAATTCGCAATAGCAATAGCCCAACTTCCGCAACATAGTTGCCTTCGACCCCCAGACCTGGAAGGTGACGCCCCATTATCTGGGGAAAGGGATGTAGTTCCAAAAATCAATACTTGGATATACTTACACTGTATGCAACTTGACGTTTAATCTCATTGTATTACTTCTGGATAGTAGAGTACAGTTAACTGTGATAATCATTCCCCATTCCACAGCCCCTCATATCTAATACGCTGTACAAAGTCCCCGCCTTTACGCCTTGCCCCTTGTAGTCTTGTGTAAACCCATCCCAGCCCAATGCTGGGGTTCAAAGAGACCCAATCACTCCCATCCAGCAAAAGCCTACTTCTTCTTTCCCTTCGACTTGCTCTTTGATGGTGCCGGGGCGGGAGATCCTACACTCGAGGCTCGGGATGATGGAGCAGCCGACGTAGCCTTGCTCCCAGGCTTTAAGTTATCAATTGCCTTATTCTGCATCAAGTTAGCTTGTGGAAACTGCAGCCTAGTATGCTGGCGACCTACCTTGACATTCTTGGACTTCTTTTTGGCGGGTGCGGTATCATGAACGCTGTCTTCATCGTTATCTTCCTCTTCTGGCTCACGCTTGGTCTTGCCATTGGCACCGTTCGCCTTTGGCTGCGTCTCCTCGTACTCGCGAGCCACAGTAGTGAGCAGCGTAGTGCATCTCCTGCTAATTTCGAGTGGTGTTCGGCTGAGGAAAAACCAGTCAAAGCGGAAGAGGGGACTCTCGCGGATCTCATCGCGGATACGCTCGTGAATGTTCTCACTGTCGATCCCAAATCGATCTAAGAGGACGAGAAGGAATCTGTCTTCCTCTTCTGTGTACACCTTTTTGTTTGTTGTCGAAACTGAGTAGTTTACCTTCAGCTGTTGCAGAGGAACTCTGTATTGAGACATCTTCCTCTTCAGCATCTGCCGTTGATGTTCGATCTTCTTTGTCTTCTCTTCACCAGCTTCGACGAGGTTGATGTATTTTGAGTAGTCATTGAGATCGGTATAGCGCTTCCAGAAGATCTGAGCGTATGTCTTGACTTCAGCAGTAGTCTTGTTGTCGACCTCCTCGGCAATAGCATCGTAGTTCTTGCGGCCATACTTTGCGGAGCCGTTAATGAATTGCTGGAAGTCTCGCTTGTTCCAATCCCCAAAGCCTTGCTCTGACAAACGCAGCTTCTCGGCCTGCTCTTCTTCCGTCAAAGGCGTCGCATTGTCTATTTCTTGCTGATCCAAAGCTCGCTCGCCTTCTCTATCCGATAGATCTTCCTCTGGTCCATCAGGCAGTGGCACCTTGTATCCGATTTCCTTCCGGAAATACGCAGTCTCGCGATCCTGCAAGTCTTGTAGCATTGGGGGGAAGAATTGGTAGTCGTGAATGACAACTTGCTTGGGTGCTCGTGGGGCCTTAGGCTTCGCATCTGCGGTTCGCCCGCCAGTAGAAAGGGCCTGCTTGTAGTACTGGTCCATTGAGTAAGATTGCTCCTTACGCTCACGCTTGGCGGGATTGATCCAGGCAATACCAATCTCCTTCTTCTTGTTGGTGAAGTCCTGGCCGTTCCACTCATAAGCAGACTCCGATGTGAACTTCTGGAGATCATCAATTCCCAATTTCTCATACCGAGCATTTAACTCGGCCGTCCGTTTCTCGCCGTGCTTGAGAATCTCATCAATATCATCATCGCCAATCTCTGCACCCTTTTGCGCCAGAATTCCGGTTGCTCCCTTGGTGTTGAAGACCTTCTCGGCGCCGTGTTGGATCATATTAAGCAAGTCATCCTTATTCGCGGCGGCCTTCGCTGCGATCTGCGCGCGACCCTGTTGGATAACAAGTTGATCAAGACGAAGCTTCTGTGCTGCACGCTCAAGGACCTTCTCTTCGATGGCGTTCTCAGTGACGAAACGGTAAACGACGACTTGTTTGGTTTGACCAATACGATGCGCTCTGTCCATAGCTTGCAAATCTGCTTGGGGATTCCAATCGCTGTCGTAAAGCACAACAATATCGGCGCTGGTAAGGTTGATTCCAAGACCACCAGCTCTGGTTGTCAGAAGGAAGACAAACTTCTCGGAGTCAGGTTTGTTGTAGTCGTCAATTGCGGCGATACGATCTTCGTGGGCAGTTGATCCATCGATACGGCAGTATTTGAACTCTCTGAAGACGCAATAATCCTCCAAGATATCGAGAAGTCGACTCATCTGAGAAAAGATGAGAACTCTGCTGCCTTGCTTCTTTAGTCGCCCTAGGAGCCTGTCCAACATGACCATCTTGCCAGCATTTACAACGAGATGCTCGTCAGTTGTGTATGGAGGTCCTGGCTCAGCACCCTCAAAGAGATATGGATGGTTACAGCACTTCCGCAGCTGCATCACAATATTCAACAGTCGTGTCTTTGATTCGCGCTTGCCCCCGGCGCCGTTGACAGCATCGATGTCCTTTTCCAGGATCTTCTTGTACCACTTAACCTGCATATCAGACATTCCAATATACAGATTAACCTCCTTCTTTGGCAACAGGCTCTTCTCCACATCGCTCTTCACACGTCTCAATAAGAACGGTCGAAGAACACGATGGAGTTGCTGGACAACGGTATCTTGGTCAGCACCCTGGCCAGAAAACCACTGGTCGAAAGCCTCAGAATCGCCGAAGACGTCGGGGAGAAGGAAGTTTAGGAGAGCCCAAAGCTCGTGGAGGTTGTTCTGGAGAGGTGTGCCCGTGATGAGCAGGCGGTTCCTCGAGTTGAAAAGTCGAATGACTTGTGCCAAAGATGACTCCTCGTTCTTGATACGGTGAGCTTCATCGATGATGATATATTCCCACGCAAATTTCTTCAAGTGCGACTTCTCTCTCAATATCATCTCGTAACTGGTAATGCAGACATCGAACTTTTCATCCACGAGCCTCTCGTTGATGAGAATATTTCGCTCATCTTTAGCCCCCTGTAGGACTAACACGTTGACTTCGGGGGTCCACTTTGCAAACTCTCTCTTCCAGTTGTCGAGTGTTGATTTTGGCACGATGACAAGATGCGGCCCGGTAATGTCCATAATGTGTCGTAAGTATCCTAGGAATGCGATTGTCTGAAGTGTCTTGCCAAGTCCCATCTCATCCGCGAGGATGCCCGATATACCATTCTCGTGAAGTGAGATGAGCCAGTTCAGGCCAGCAACCTGATAGTCCCTCATGGTGCCACCCTTAACAAAGCCGGGTGAATCTCTGAACACGGTATCTGCCGATCCTCCTTGCTTTTCATCCTTGAGCAGTTCTGCGTCCTCTTCGGCTTCTGTTCTCCGACGCCTTTCGTTGGCAGCTCCTCCAGCACGGCTAGCCTTCTTTGCCTTTGCGTCTGCAGCCTCCTCATTTTGACGATCAATCTCTACCATAATCTGTTTAATATGTGGGTTTGGGTTCGTCTCGATGAAATGCCTAAAGAGGTCCGTCAAGCCCAATAAGTAACGGAATCGTCTAATCGAATCATCTTCCTGCAATAGGAGATAAGTAAAACCTCCAAAATATCATGCCGTCTGTGCATTACGTACCTGGGATTGGCCTAAACGATCGTGTTTCTTGCCGAACACGCTCCGTCGCAGCTGTGTCGCCTCAGAACGTCTCCTCCTCCCATCAACTGGCTCACCGGCCACGCTGCTTGCAGTCGTATTTGGGTTGGTATCGGAGTCTTCCGTGTAATCTGGTGTCTCGTCGATATCCTGCAATAGCTTGTGTAAGTCATGGTCCGCTATTAGAATTTAACCAGGAGTAGAACGCGCTCCGGATATGGCGTCGGGGGATTGGTAGGTAAAATAGAGCTCACCATTGCGTCCACACGCGATTTAATGTTCAGATCGGATGCATCAGCCATTGAGCTATCTGTAACCGCTCCGCTGAGGCGACCGGATCGTGAAGGCGCCATGGTCGCGCAGCCTCAGTCCCAGGTTGCAGGGTAGGAGAGGCGTGATGGGTTCGTTGTGGTCTCCGAATCCTCTCGAGATGCTAAAGGATGGCTCGCAATTGTGCCCTGATGAAAAAGAGTCTCTTTGTTGATGGGTTGGACTTCAGTTGGTGTAGAAAGAGGAAAACCCATCACACATCCAAAAAGTCGCGACCTCGATCTCGCGAGGCGCCTGCCCGCCACAGCCTTATCCACAGCCGCGTCAACGTGACAAGAAAGTCACGTGAATGGTGATTCAGATCAATAATGAGTAGATTGAAATACATGTGAATCATTCACAAACTTACTTTAATATCACCGACTATATCTATCGATTATCTCTGCATATTAGACCTTTATCTTTTTGTTTTTATTTTTATTTAACCCGTTTGTTTAGAGTGTCCGGCAGAATCTCGGGAAGAAACTTCAACGTCAACTTTACTTCCAGTGTTGCCGCTTCGTCACATGTACAAGTCTTAACCAAGTCATACTCGAGTACCCCTCGACTACAACAAAGACATTCAAAGCTCGACTTCATCGACTTATCTCCTCACTGGTATTGCGGCCGCCGTGGATGAGAAACTTCGCCCTGCTGAATACCTCGAGCAAGGTATAATCTACCATATCATCAGCCTCTGTTTGTACCCCTCAGTCCGACCGGATCGAACAACAAACCGAAGATGGACTCCATGAGGAGTCTCAACACGTCTTTGCCTCGTGCTTCGCCGCCGAAGCAGCAGACCCCAAACCCTCCGGAACAACTTCTACAAGCGTTTAAAGATGCTGCTCTGTCTGTCACAAAACTCTACAAAACTGCCGCCTCAGACCAAACAAAGCTACGAGCAGAAGGCTATCAAGACGCCCTCGACGACCTGCTCACATATCTCGATAAAGAAGACATCGGCTTATCTGACGGCGAAGGTTGGAGGGTTAGGCAGTGGGCTACAGCACGACTCGATGGCCGGGATCCGATTCCAGACAGCGACGACGAAATGGACAAAGAGCGCGGGTCAAGCCCAGTCGCACAGAAGAAACCAAATGTCACCAGCATGCCGATACGAAACAGCTCACCAGTACGCCTCGACTCAGTGCCACCAATATTAGAAGTTCCCGAGCCTGTCGAGGAACTCCCATCGCCACCCACAATAACGGTTCTCCCACCGACAGGCAATTTTTCTTTCCGATCTACACACCAATATCCACAAGATGCAGATATGTCCGATCAAGGCAACCAAGCATCAGCGGACGCTACCGTTGTTTCAGCTGCGCCAACCTCAATCACGATATCACGGTCAAATCGATCAGGTTCGAGGCAAGTGGGTAGGGGAAGGCACAGCACAAGGAACAACACAAGAAGCCATGGCAGCGGAAGCTCCGGCCAGAAGCGAAAGATAAATTTCGGTGATTTCTTTGATATTGGAGATTTGTCCAAGGACGGGTTTGGTGGGGGGGGAAAGCGCTCACGGTTTGCTTGAGACGGCCATTTCGCCGGAAACAACTACTATTGTGCCACCAAAAGCACCAGCTTCTATACCGCATACCCGAACATACTTCGAAATTGAGCTGCTTCTAGCACGCCATGAACACGCATATCAGGCGTTCGATTGCAAAACCCATGGCGAACATTATACCCTAAGGTGTTGTGTTCAGGGGTGGATCCGGTGGACCAAGGTTGTGGGTGCTGCATTTACAGGAAGTTCTAGGGGGGTTTGCCACACAACTCAGCATTGAGGCAGGCTGGCGGCGGGACGGGAGTCCCTGGAGTACGCATATGACGAACATATAGACGGATGGATGGGATCGGGTACTTTGCATTGCACGGATTTGATTGGGGACCATGGTATCGGTTAGGTCGGGCATAGGTTGGAACTGGTATATTTATTCTAAGGAAGGATGGCCTGTACATAGGGAGCAGAGTTATATCGATACCTCGTTTCAAACCAACCCTTATCCTCATTTCTAGTTGCCTTGTGGGATAATAAATGGGTGGAGAATTAGGGTTGGTAGTGAATACCAAAACTCAATAGCGCACAAGGATGTAATAGAACTTCACGGATATTCCAGCCAAGTGAACGACAAGTCTTTGTGCGAATGTTGTCGTTTTCCAGACCCCAAGGGCCTATCGCATCTGGTTGTGGGTTTTGCCCCGCATCAACAAATTTATGGGCCAAGTTGCCCCTCTCTTCTCCCAGTCACTGGTATCAAGACTTGAGCATTTCTTTATGACAACGGCGAAGATAATAATAGTTAAGTGGATAGTCAATGAATATTAGGAGCGGAATTTAGCCTGGTAAATAAATGTTATTAGAGGTAGTGGTAGAATAACTGCAACGCTCGTGAAAAGCAGATACAGAGAGCACCAGGAATTTTGACAGACAACGAATACAAATAAGACTATTATAAACATATAGCCCAGGATGAAAAGTCTATAATAGTATATTATCCCTTCGTCATACTGTAGTTAGTAAATATGGGCGATCAAATTGCCATAGATGGACTTTACAGCTTCCAAGTGGCAAGGCTGACACAGGGGGTGGGGCGCAAGGCTGACAATAAACAAGCATTGTGATTGGCTAGTAGAACTACGATATCTTTGTTTCCGACGGAATCCAAATAATTACTTGGAGCTTCACGATATCATATACCACCATAAGTTGAAGGCACAGCCGAGTCTTTGTCTGAATAATGGCCATTACAATACTTGCCCCCGCTCCTCCGATCCAGGATGTAGACTACGATTCATCCTCAGACTCAGGGTCCGACGGAGGCGCCGACCTCGATGGAGATCTTGATATGCGCCCCAAGAAGCGTGCCAGACGAGCTGGATCAACAAGCATAGTCACCCCCGGAGAAGTAGTCACAGATGATCCCCAATGGATGAGGTAAGGTCTTCTATTGTTTAACTTTGGGCACTTTTTAATCGAGTGTCCACCTAAATATCATAGCACTAAACAGCCTACAGAGGTCACGGAACCTACGTCGAACCGGCCACCGCAGCCATCCTCGCCACCGTCGCTGGCACCATCCAAAAAACCAACAAGCTCCTCTCCGTTCGGCCTCTACGGGCGCGCTATACCCCTGAAATTGGTGACCTAGTTGTCGGCCGCATCATCGAGGTGCAATCCCGGCGCTGGCGTGTTGACATTGGCGCCCCGCTGCTCGCTGCGCTTCCGCTGTCGGCGATCAATCTCCCCGGTGGAATTCTGCGGAAAAGGACAGAGACAGATGAGCTCCAGATCAGAACGTTTCTGTCGGAGGGCGACCTTCTTGTGTGCGAGGTGCAGTCCTTGTTTCATGATGGAAGCGCGAGTTTACATACTAGGAGTTTGAAGTATGGAAAGTTGAGGAATGGAGTCTTTGTGTCAGTGGCGGGGATGGGTGGTGGTGGGGGTGTAGTCAGGAGTAGGCGACAGGTGTGGACTGTTGAGACGGCAAATGGAGGGGGCCCAGTGGATGTGATTCTCGGGGTGAATGGGTATATCTGGATATCAAAACACATAAAAACAGCCGATGAAGACAAAGCGGAAGTGGGAATTACAAGGATTGAGGAGAGTACCAACAGTACGGTGTACAGCAGTCAAAACGACGAGATTGCTGCAGAAACCAGGAGAGAGATTGCGAGGATTAGAGGAGTGGTGGCCAGCTTGGTGGAGGCGGGCATGAAGGTCGATGAGGAGACGTTGATGAAGGGATATGGGGCTGCAGTGGAGATCGAGAGAGAAGAGGATGGACCTGGGGGAGATTTCTTGGGGGGAGAACATGGGAAGAGGTTAGTGAAGATGTTACAGGGAACCTCCTAGGAGGAAGTTAGATCAGACGTTGGGCAGTTTTCGGAGGCTTTCACTTGTACTACATGATATCAATGAGCAAGCATGGCCCAGGTTATGTTCTGGGGTAAATATTGAAAAAATTCATGTCATGTAACATTCCGGGTATCCGTCTATATATTTTACAACCTCCCCCAGGCCGACTTCTCATTATACAATTACAAATATCTTCACACCTCAATTCTCTTCCTTGCGCCACGACTTCGAAAGCAGCAGCCGTATTCACGTCTTTATTCGTCCAATAAACCCGAGCGTTCAAGTTCCATTGCGATGCCCATCGAAGACTTTGCCATGCGTTGTTCGTCTCGGACATCTCTAATAACGGAAAAGTTTGCGCTGACCTCTTCTCCGCGCCTTTATTGAATAAAGTGCAAACTTGGCTGTCGAGCAATCCCATTCAGGAACAGCTCTGATTACTGACTAGGTAAATCTTGGCCAACTGGCTGGTTGAGTTGAGTTTGTCCATCGGCCCATCCTGAGCAGTTCGATAACCTCCAGCTTTTACCCGCAAAGTCTTGTATTCCCTTAAATTGGCATCATCCTTAGCCATGTCCGAGTTGTCTAGTTGACTAATCTCCAAAGCCCCATTCCGACAAGAGTAATCGCAATGCCGGTAATTCCAGTCTGCCTGCTCTTTAACCCAAACATGCTTCCACTCTTCGCAATTGCTTTCTGCTGCGCCAGTAGCTGTGCGTGGCCAGAGTAGTAACTGTAGATACCAAGTCCAGCAAAGGCTGCAGCTCCAGTTACTCGACAGGGCGTACAGTCGTCGCGAAATTCTTCCTTGTCGTTCGCCAGCACAGTTGTTAAGGGTTCCGGGCGCTCGAGAGAAGCGACAGGTGGGATGACTGGGCTGGATTTATTGAACATCGTGACAAATGTGTCGAACTTGAAAAAGTGTAGAGCTGGTGAGATTGGCAATGCTGGTGTTAATGCGATTCAAGACTGTCCATGGGCGTCGAAAATGGGGATCGGCGCTATAGCTTGGGCGGGATGCGGCCGCGCCAACCCCACGTCAGATATACTGTGGAGCTCCAAGTCAAGACATCATTATTCCACGTTCGCGCACGACCAAGAGTCCCTGGAAACCCTCCCCGTCGCCAAGGATGAGTGGTGTTATTGAGGCTCTCCATATATTTGAAGATCACCAGTTAGTTGTTCACCCTCTCGGGCTTCCATTCTCCCTTTCCACGCAGGGCTGACTCTCATCATAGCCGTCCCCTCCTGTCGCATACCTACACTGGTCGCCCACTCTCGCCCTCACAGTTGCTTCCTCAATATCTCGCACACCCCGAACCTCGACCATCACTAATATATCTTCCAAATACAAACCCTCCAACGCTACTATTCAACGTGTCACATGCGAACCTACTCTTCCTCCTCACAACCTCCTCCGAGATCGAACCTCTCCTCGCCCTCGAGTTCCTACATCGGGTCATAGACGTGTTTGAAGAATTTCTAGGGACGCCATTATTGGCAAGCAAGATTGAAAGCAGCTACGATGCTGTCGCGCAGCTTCTCAACGAGATGTGCGACACTGGCGTGGTGTCGACCACAGAGGGGAATGCGCTCCGGGACCTCGTGGAAGTAGAAGGTTGGATCGGCAAGTTCCTTGGTGGCATAAATCTTCCAGGGTAATAAGGCTCTCGACAGTCATTATATTGGGAATATACTAACTCGTTCTCCAGTAATGCGCCATTTTCATCCAATACCCCGACTCAGATGCCAGGAATATCCTCTCTTGGTCCCACCTCCACCCCAGCACTTCCCTGGCGGCGAGCAAACGTCAAACACACATCCAACGAACTCTATGTCGATATAGTGGAAACACTGTCTGTGATAATAGCGCCATCTGGGCGACCCCTTTCGGCCTTTGCCACAGGATCAATCGCATTTACTGCCAAGGTCTCCGGCGTACCGGATGTCCTCTTGTCGCTCTCTTCACCCTCTGGGAGGCACAATATCGATAGCACAATGGAACTCCCTGTCTTTCATCCGTGTGTACGATTATCACATTGGAGGAGCAACCCAGGCGAACTGAGCTTCGTCCCCCCAGATGGGAGGTTTATCCTCGCGGGGTACGAAGTTAACCTCCTTCCTCTGCCTACGAGTTCCCTCACCAGCTCCTCAAGCAACACCAGCCTCAAGCTCCCTGTATCCATTGAAGTCAAGACATCCCTTGGACCGACTGGCTCGGAATTCGAAGTACGGCTGTTACTTTCTCCGCCACCAGGGCCTGGTCAAAGCAACTCATCCATCTCCTCGTTGGGAGCAAGATCCTCCCGCCTCGGCGGATCGACATCCGGTTCGGCCTTTGGCAGTGGCGGAAGCACACCGAAATCGAACTTGGAGGGCCTGACACTCACAGTGCCGATTCCAGCCGATGTACGGAATTTGAGCGAGATCAGGGCATCCAGGGGCGATACCACGTACGCACCTGGTGCTATATCATTAGAGTGGCACATTCCCATAAAGGAGGCGGGTGCGGGGACAGCTACCTTGCGTTGCACTGTGGTAGGGAATTTTGATGAAGACGACGAGGGAAGCAGCAACGCGTTTACATTTGAGCAATATGACGAAACGGAGGGGTACCAAGCTGCGGGTGTAACATTGCCGAAGGCCGCCGACGTGGATTCCGAGAAAGTTAAAGAGAAAGATGACAAAATAGTAGCGAAGAATAAGCTGCTTATGCCGACAAGTGCGAGGGTTAGTTTTGGGATTAAGGGATGGTTGGCGAGCGGCCTGAAAGTCGATAGTCTGGTTATAGACTCAAGGAAGAGCAGGGGTTTAGGTGATGGAGTAAAGCCGTACAAAGGGGTCAAATATCTCTCTGTGAGCAGAGGTGGAGTTGAAGTCCGCTGTTAGATTTGAGCGGGAAGGACATACGACGGATGGCATGGCATTGCTCGGAGTTAATGATTGATGCGGAGTCTGGATGAAGGCATCATTTGGCGGCATTGATGTCATAAACCATATGGGCATTAGATGGATAGGACAAAAAGCGAAAACTGGTTAAATACATAAGCTTTGATATCCGCAGAAAATGGCAAGTTTTCTGCGATTGCAAAACCTAATGCTTCAGGATTCACGTGGATGTATTAGCTCTGTGGCACATCTCTCGCCATCTAATCATATATAGTATCGTCAGCAACATAAGGGCACTAAGGCAAAAACTCTTTAGTCCTCCTGCTACAGCACTGATTATTTTGGAATTTATGTAATAGGTTCCCAGCCCAAATTCATCTGCCGAGTACGAAAGGTCTCGGGAACCTGCCCCTTTGTCAATACAATCTGAAACTTCGACAGGGTTATTTTATTTCTACAGCGGTTTGTGCTGTCACGAATACAAGAAAAGAGGCCTTTAATATGTAGATTTTGCATAGTCAAAGACAAATTGTAGATTCTTAAATTGCAGGCTCTTGAACAAATTTAGACTCGCCCAAACCCGCCAACCTATAACACCAACCCAAGACCGTTAAATGAAAGAAAGTGTGGCGCACGCCAGAAGGTATATAAGCAAACTACACTCGTGAGAGCGTAGAAGCCATGGTAAAAGCTTTAAAGTAGACCAAGAAAAGAAAGGCCGCCGTTTTGGTGCCGGCAAAGGCATATCGTCATCGCCATGATTCGCATGTCGCGCGTGCTTGTCTCAACGTACATCGAAATCGTAAATAATCGTCGCCATCGTCCAGAATATTCCTCCTCTCTAATTAGCCGACCAATCCCGCAACTCTCAATTGCTCCTTCACAAGCCCCTTCATTCTTTCTATCCCAGTCGGTGTCCCGCTCCTCGAAGTTCCACTCTTGGGCGTTTCGCACCTAGGCGGTGCCTCATACTTCATCTGTGATAGTAAAACCTCCTCCTCTATGCAACCTTGACCCATCCGGTGTATCTCTTGCTCGACGTCTGCAAGCAGTGCGTATACATCTGAGTCGGCGTAGATGCGAATGCTCTCTGCACTCGGCCTTCCTGCCGTACTGTGGCTATCTCTATGTCGCTCATTAAACGGCTCGTTCTCTAGCGTGTGTGGTGGAGGAGGCGATGTTGACAGCTGTGGTGGCACTGGGCGCGCAAGGCGGGCTGGAGCTTCTGGCTCTGGCGATGCACGTCGCTTCGACGAGTTAATAATTGGCGACGGTGACAGCGCCTTAGTGGGCGACCTCGGAGGTGTATGGTCGGCTGTCGCAAGGGAGTGTAGAATATTTATAGCTTCATATTCGGGTATGCTTTTGTTATCTGTCCCATTGCTCTGAGAGGGTATCATCAAGGCGGCAGCAACATGTTCGAGAAGCTTTTGTCGAACGCGCGTCCGGCGGTTTTCTGCATACTCCAGCTTGGATACCCAATCGTCGATGCTGGCGTCTAGCTCCGAGAGTGCCTCTTCCTGCTTTAAGATGGCATCATGTGAGAAGCGCGCAACACGTGGTGACCGGAGGTAGCTGCAGATGCGGTCATGGAGGTTGCGGCGGCCAGACCGAAGAGATCGGTGAGTCCGACGGAGATACTCGCAGCGTTCATCAAGAGCACGGAGTTCCTAAAAATATGTTAGTAGATGACTTCATAATACGAGGTAAATAACGGGAGCTTGCTCACCCTTGATAGATCCCCTACATCCTTCGCAGCTAAAACTTCGAATTGCGCTGCTTGGCCTTGCGCCTGTTGTTTTAGAGCTTCGATATCTTGTGGCGAGAACTTCGACGAAGCATCAGACGCTTTGACACCGGTGGGTAATGTGATGAAGGCCCTTTGTTCCTGTGCCTTTGTAGTGGCGCTTTTGATAGATGATCCATCCGCACGCTTCTTTGGTCGTCCACGGTCCATAATTGACGCCTCTGATTCTGTGCGCCTATGGCCCGGTCTAGTCACGACCGCAAATGACGATGACTCCGAAAGGCCTCTAGTATGGTTCCTTGGGGTTGGACTTGGCTTACGAGTCGAGAATGACCCTTTTGGTGCTGGTGATGCTCGGCCCTGGGCTTGAGGGGATGAAGTGCTTGTTCCAGGAGCAAGCTTTAGTGGCACCAAACTTGCAGTAGACGCTGAGAAATCCGACATCGGAGTGAAGGGAGTGAATGGAGTTACGGTTGGAACAGCAGAAGGTAACGAAGGTACCGATGAAGCTAGCCCGGAGTGAGGAGACGCTTCTGGCAGCATCCGTGCTGATTTTGGTGGCACTTCTGGCGGAGTGTCGCTGAGGGAGCTCTGCTCACTGAGCCTGTTGAGAACTCTCTTTGGAAATGTATCTCTTTCGGGCGAGCCGTTCATATTAGTTGGGATGATAAGAGGAGCCAGCCTATTAGCAAGCCTAGAGTGCATCTTAGGGCTCGGTGAAGCAGAATTGCGGCGCTGGAGCTGTATCCTCGAGACACGGCGCTGCTCGATGTCTACCATTGGCGCTTCGATGGTGGAGAACATTGAATCCTCAAAGACATTCTGCCTCCAGCTTGGCTCGCCTGGGGCGCTGATTGAGCGCTCGTGTACTGGAAACCTGCCTGGTATAGTTGCTATCGTTTGTCAGTAACAATGCTTCACAACGAACCGAGCAGCTTACGAGAATCCATCGCAACCTCCTGAACCGTTGCCATATGTCCTAAATCCGTCACGCTGGGCTTTCGTCGTCTTACGAGACTTGGTTCCCTCTTCAGGCCATTAGTAGGGCTGGGTCCTTCCACGGCATTCCCCTTGGCTGCCGTGGCATTTGGCAATGTTTGCTCCAATTCAGGAGTCTTGCGGCCGTGAGCGGTGGTTATGGCGAGTTTCTCCTGACTCGAACTCGGAAATAGCTGGTATCTGGTTGGTTGGGATGGTTGGTGCATTCTCCATACATATTTGTCTTTCTCCTTTCCGTCTATAAGACCTCGTTCCGGCGTTTGGCTCTATCAAATAGTTAGAAGTGTAGTGGTAGATTTTGCGGAATTCTCACTCGTTCATAGGTAGTATGTGGTGATGACTCTCGAGACGAGTATTTGTTTGATGCCAGCATCGAGGCGGGGTCGATCATTAAGTCGGCAATATGAGCCATATTTGAGGCTGATACCTCCTGCAAGTTGGGAAGACGCTGCTCCAGATAAAGGCAGAAAGGGATATAAAACAGTATTAAAGGCTATATAGCATTAGTCGTAATATAAATCGACGAAACAGAGACACCCCACTGTCGTCCGTCACATATTTCGCAGCGAGGTTTCAATCCCACAACTGAGATTGAGACCTTAATATGTGGCGAAGTTAATGACTGGCAGGTCCGCGATCAGACCCTGCTTACCAGTATAAACACCCATATATAACCAACCCTGTCTCGATATACGTCCGGGATAGGAGACCAAACTTCTCTTCCCCGGACACCCTAGTATCTACGCTACGGTTCCAGGCGCTGTTCCGCCGACATTTTGAACGGGAAGCCTACCGTTTGGGGTATAGAAATAGTGGCGAGCGGGGCATTGGTCGATGACGGGAAGCGTGAAATCGTTAGAGATGAGACATCTGAAACTCGGTGGATGTGACTAAGGTACGCTGGGACGCCCGCCAAGACCTTGACAGGCGTAAAGGTCGGTCGGAATGGATGCTTCTTCCCTGCCATATGCATGGGCGCTGCTGGGATGATGTCCGAGCTATCCACTCATGAGGAGGAGCCAACTCGGTTAATGTTTCTGCACAGACGTTTGCCCTGGGCGAAGAGGAGCAAACGGAAGTTGAATACTACCAAAAGTCCAGCTCTGCCCACTTTGAGCTCTCAGAAACGGGCCGTTGACCTCGATATCGTACAGAATCTCTGCCGCCGTTGCAGCAGCACCTGAGCGCTGGGAAGTGACCTTCCCAAGCCATCTTAGGCTAATGGTCAGACTAGAAGATCTGGACTTGCCGTAGCGGGCTTCTAGGGGCACGAGGAAGTGTGGGTTCCCATCTGAAAAGCAAGCCACCCATTCGAAAACACGGGGATAGGAAGCGTTACGCTGATGGCAGATAATGTAGGTGTTGAGTGGTTGCAGCTAAGCAATGAGGATTCCCATGCTTGAGGCGCGCGCGACCCGAGACGCTGGATTTTGCTCGTCATTGGGGACTAATTTTAGAGGTTATGTTCCCTTTCCATTCCGATTGCTTCAAGTTGGCCTATTCTATGCGCCGCGCCCATCCGGTGAAGCCGTTGGCGATTCCAAAGAACCCCCACCAATCCAACAATAGCTCTCACCCAGGTAGCAACTTTTCATCCTCCTGAAACCCCAACAATATACTCAAACCAATTGCTCAGTCAGACACATAATATCCTCTGGGTAGAGTAATCGCGCACGTATCTCAAATTGAGCGTGCGTAAGAAATCCTCGAGGAGCATGGATGGCACCACATCTGTGATATGGGTCGGGCGGACGCAGGGTAACAATCCGAATGCCTTCAATCAGAGGATGATCATAGCTCCTAGACAGAATGCGTGACAGTGGCCGTTCATTCATGCACAGCAACAATAGCGGCACCTGCATATGTGCGACGGGACGGAGGAACCCATTTAGGGCCATTTTCTGGTCGATGCGAACCATGTTTTTTCTGACACTACCATAGTATGCGCCCCAGTCTTCTCGCGCAGAGTTGCCGTCGTTCCTCGTACTGATGCTCGTATCCTTGCCTGCTCATACCTACTGCAGGGTGATGGAGACGGGGTTGGTCAGTCACCACTTTTCGAAACCTTCATTCATGTCCACAGCAAGCGCTCGGGCCATTTTCGTGCCCGTTCACTGCATGTTCCTGCCGTGTGTATGTTGGGCACACATATAGATCAGATGAAACAGAATTGCTTGGTGTGGAACGAATTCATGGAGAGTTCGGTTTTAAAACGAAGTTTCAAGCAGCACAAAACATACTCGAGACTCTGTCGTTACTTCTCTGTTACTGTAATACTTGATCTTGTCAACGCGGTAGATGCAATGGCTTTGAAGCCCATGAACAAATGTTCGTGATTTGCGTACAGTATAATATAGCTTAATGTAACTGTATGTGGTCTGCTTTGACACAAAACGTGGTCAGGTCACACGTGGTGGTAATGTTGGGTTAGACTGCCATCTAGTCGGACAAAGTCCGTGTTAGACACCATTGAGGAAATCCCTTTATAATCTTATCATATTGCTTGATGGAGGCTTCAGCCCTGTCTTGCGAGCCGCTCCTTTCTTTACGAGGGCTGGGAATTCGCTGCGGTTTCATCCGAGCTTTCTTCCTTTTGTCCTTGGCCACACCAGGTAGAGGCTGCTAATTCCCCGCCAACGATAAGGATACTACTGTGATATACACCCATGAACGAAGAAGCACAAATAACCATCCGTGCTTCGCTTGGTACTGTGTCAAGTTGTGTATGATGCTTGGCAAGAAGCGGGGCAGAGTGACCAACTTCCCCCCACCCTCACTCGTAAAATGCAGCGAATACACAGAACGTGGACAATCAAGTATGTGAGGGTAAATTTTGTAATATTGCTCCCTACTGCTACTATTGAAGATCAACCAGGGCAGCTGCGGCATCGGACAATCCATTGGTTTGAACTGAAGGGTTGGTCGAGCTCAAGCAACACATCGCAACGCATCGACCCCTTCTGCAATCCCGTCCATGTATGCAAAGCACGGCCCTCACGATTCTTCACCCGCTGGATTTCAATGGCCGCCTGATCGATCTTCAGAGCATCCCGCACACACACACATGCTATGTGCTCATTGTGGCAGTTCATATGTGGCACATGATTCAATGGAAAGGAGTGCTTCTCAAAGAGATGCACTCGTAGCCATCGGACTTGACTATCAGTTCGGGCAGGCCCCCTCTCATGATTGGAGGCTTGTCGATCATGAGCGGGAGCCTTGGAGAGTTTTTTGGTTTCGTCACATACATGACTCGAGCCCCTCACCAGGATTACCATGTCATGGCTTCAGAGCACAGCAATAAGGTCCTCCAACCACGTTCATGAGTAGCACGCTCTCAAACGATCAAAGTCGGTCGGCATATTAAATCAAGGGCGGAATATTACCCAGTGCATGGTGCCATGGGTCGGAGCCATCATAGAGCTCAGGCTTCCCCATCGGTTCGTCATAGATTCCCTCAACTTATTTGGTGATTCTGTTCACTTGCTAGCGCAAATATTCTAAGACAAAACATTTTGTGTCGCAAGGCTTGGTCCACGTTCTTTTGCTCCATGGAGTTCATTGTCACAACTCAGTATACCGCCAGCAGGTACCAATACCTCCAATCTTGAACCTAAAGTCTTTTGTATGGACCCAAGCTGAACTCAGTAACCAAAGCCGTCCCGCCCGGGACCCAGCCTTCCCGCCCCAACTTATCTTGTCGGGGAGAGGGTCAAAGAGATGTATCTCTAAACATTTGTGACGGGGGAAATCCAAGGGGTTGCAATGTAGTTTTTCATCGGCACGTAGAGTACCATCTTGCCATCTGATCTTTGCTCAGTAAGAGCTTTCAAGCACTTGGCTGTGGCATTCTGGTGGCTGGCCAAAAGCTTCCCTGGGTATAACAGAACATATAAGAGCCAGGCTGTAGTCACACCATTGGTCAGGATATTGAAGCAAACGTCTGACGGCGGCAAGTTCTAACAAAGTGATCAATTGCGGAGTAAGAAAATTCCTGCATATTTGTGTGAAGTGATTCAATAAGGGTAGAGTATCGGTTCATCATTAAGAAGCTGAATATGCATCGCTAGGTCAATGATCCTCGATCAACTGTCGGCAGTCTTCACTGCCGGAGCCAGCGCTGAACGACTATCACATCCCCTTGTTTCACGATGCAAGACAACTTCTGGCTCCTCTTCCAAAAATGCCCGATCAGCGATCTGCCAAACAGCAGCAATATTTGGATCTGAGGATATCAGGATCACCAGCGGAACTTGCCACTGATATCCCCGAGCCAAACATTGAAGTTGATGTGAAACGCTCGTACCAGGTAGATCATTGCTGAAGTAGATAAACCAGAACGTAGTGCTCGCTATAGCATCACACGACTACCGCGCGACGAGCCATGTGGCCGGGAGGGAGGAATCCCGCAACCCGCGTCTCAAATTGCTGGCCATGCGCGGCTTCTAGCTGTGTCGTGCAATATTGAAAACAAGCATCACCATGACGAGATAGCTCGGGAAACAACTTGCCGGCGTTAGACGTTTGAAATGAAAGGAAACAGGAGTTCGGGGTATGAAACGGGAGAAGTAAAAGGTTGGTGTGATGAAGGAGAGGACGGACAAGTCCACGTCGACTGGTCAATCTCCCAAAGAACGAACTCAACTGATCAGTACCACCGCTAGGATATTTTTCGAATATGATAGAAATATAGGAATACGTGGAGCTTAGATGAGTATTTGGTGATTCCGCATAGATCTGCTTGGGGTGGGTTTTGACGCCAATGACATATGTATACTACGAAAGAAATTGTAGACCTCAATGCTGAGGCACCAAACTCGCCAGCCAATAAGCCGAGGCAAGCCGTTGAAATGGACCACCCGAATCAACGACCACCTTCCGTATCGGTGATAACAGTCACCGAAAACAGTCACCAAAAACTTGCAAGACATTCATTAGGAAGGGTTAGGGCTTATTTCGATGAAGCTTTTGATCTCCTTGACGAGATCTCTAGCCTCATTGCCAACTAGAATTTCAGTTACAGCTGTTCGAGCAACATTTCCAAAGGCCCAAATCAGAAGTATGGCTACTACTGAAATCGCGAGCAAGACTCGCCGTGACCAATGCACTCTGTCCAACTATGATTGCTGGACGACGAAGCATACCATTGCTGATCTCTTCATTGACTTCAAGAACCAGAAGCTCGATGGAACAGTGACGCTGCAACTCGAGTCGTTGACCGAGAAGGAGTCCAAGGCTATTATCCTTGACACTAGCTTCGTTGAGGTAACCTCCGTCAGCGTCAATGGCCAACTCGCAGAGTCCGGAAGCTGGTCAGTTGCTCCGAGGACGGGGCCACTTGGCTCCGCCTTGATCGTGGAGATCCAGGGTGGAGAGTCCAAAGGCAAGGTGGTAGAGCTTGCAATGGAGGTCTCAACGACCGATAAGTGTACAGCCTTGCAATGGCTCACGCCGGCTCAAACCAAGAGCGACACGCCATATATGTTCTCTCAGTGTCAAGCCATCCACGCAAGGAGCATGTTTCCCTGTCAAGACACACCAGATGTGAAGTCAACCTACGATTTCCTCATCCATTCAACACTTCCCGTGATTGCTAGCGGAGTCCCCGTTGAGGGCGAGCAAGGCGTTGACTTCAAGTCCAAGACCGGAGCGAAGCTTTATCACTTTAAGCAGAACATTCCCATGACTGCATATCTCTTTGCCCTCGCATCTGGAGATATCGCAACAGCTCAAATCGGACCGCGGAGCACCGTAGCCGCCTCCCCCAAGGAGCTCGAGGCCTCAAAGTGGGAGTTGGAGAAGGATACTGAGAACTTCATTCAAATCGCCGAGAAACTCATCTCTCCGTATGTCTGGGGTCAATACAATGTCCTGGTACTCCCCGCTAGCTTCCCGTATGGTGGCATGGAAAATCCAGTCTACACGTTCGCAACGCCCACTCTTATCAGTGGCGACCGCGAAAATGTTGACGTGATCGCCCACGAGCTTAGCCACAGCTGGAGCGGGAATCTCGTGTCAGCAGCATCGTGGGAGCACTTCTGGCTCAACGAGGGATGGACGACGTACTTGGAGCGCCGACTTCAGGCTGCAGTGCATGGGGAATCTTACCGTGACTTTTCAGCTATCATCGGCTGGAAGGCTCTGGAGGATGCAGTGAATCTCTTCGGAAGCGAGCATGATTACACAAAGCTTGTGCCGGACTTGAGGGGCCTTGACCCTGATGATGCATTTAGCACCATTCCCTACGAGAAGGGCTTCCACTTTCTCTACTATATCGAGAAGCTAGTAGGGAAGGACAAGTTCGATCAATTTATCCCTCACTACTTTAATACGTGGGCCCAGAAGTCTCTGGACTCATTTGAGTTTAAAGATACTCTTGTCAACTTCTTTTCTGTCGATGCCGAGGCGTCGGCGAAGGTGAAGGAAATTGATTGGGATGCGTGGTTTTACAAGCCGGGTATGCCACCAAAGCCAGAGTTTGACACAAGCTTGGTGGACAAAGCCTACGCTCTGGCAGACCGCTGGACTGCATCGGCCGACTTCAAGCCCTCACCCGAGGATATCGAAGGCTTCTCCGCAAACCAGACTGTCGTCTTCCTCGAGTCGCTTCTTACTTCCTTCTCCAGGTCCCCGCTTCTCCCAAACCAGACTACTCTATTGGGTAACACGTATTCGCTATTCAAGACACGAAACGTCGAGCTCTCTGCCAGGTTCCTGCAGCTCGGGCTCCTAGCCAAGGATGAGAACGCGTACGCGCCAACCGCTGAATTGCTGGGACGCGTTGGACGCATGAAGTTTGTGCGCCCGTTATACAGGAAGTTTGCATCAGCAGATAGGGAGTTGGCCCTCAAGACCTATGAGTTAAACAAGGGCTTCTACCACCCCATCTGCAATGCTATGGTGTCAAAGGATTTTGGGGAGAAGCAGTAATTAGATATGACGCGAGGCAAATGTAAATAGTAATATACATGTGTGCGACAAGTTGCAATAAATATATTTAGAGTCAAGAATATAATTCTTAGAACAAATATTCGAACCCTAAAATAATATGGTGAATTGTGATTTCAAAAATATAAAGTCCGGTATATTAAATGTATTTCTACAAATAAATTGTACAGAAATATGTATGTAAATTACCACATTCAAATCCAAAGCTGTATCTTTCTACCTTGATTATGAAAGCCATACTTAATATTGAAGTTATTGAACTACTACTATGAGGGAGCTTTGATATACATTTCATTTACTAATTTACAGCATATGATGAGCCGTGCTGTTTATCCGGGAACTGAAGTGATGGATATCCCAAGACAGCCAGAAAGGGTTACTATAATAAGCTATAAGTGACCACCATTATATCCCTAATTTAAGCCTTCACTGAGCTCCTCTATTGGTGATGCTGACACCGCATTGCTCGCCCGCTTCTATCCCAACACCACACCCATTTAAACCATCGGCTCCTCAGCCGCGTAGTGCAGGTAAGCGCCCAGGGTCTTGATGCCCTCGAGGTAGTTGCTCTTGTCGAGCTTCTCGTTAGTGCTGTGGGCCATATCGGTGCTGCTGCCCATTGGCAACAACAGAACATTCTTGCCGGTTGCCTCCTCAAACGTCAACGTAACGGGGATACTGCAACCTGTTAGTAAAACGCCATGTTAGCGTGGGTTCTGTGAGGTCAGAAGCATACCTTCCACCTTCTCTAGTCAAATCCGGCGCAACGCCCCATACGCGCTCCGATGCCTTGGCGGCGGCGCTGAAGTTCCAGTGCTTGGGGCTCGCGACCCACCACTTGCCGTCGTGCATTAGGCTGACGTCGAGAGTGTTCTTCGACTTTAGCTTGGCGAAAACGTCGGTAACGTACTCCTTGACCAGGCGGGTCACGTCCTCGCTCTCCATGTTGGGCACGGTGCGGATGGAGAACTTGCCAATAACTTTGGCGGGGATGACGGTCTTGGCGCCAGGCTGCGAGAAGGCTCCCTCGATACCGTGGACGGAGAGGGAGGGGAAGCGCCAGCGCGCCATGAGGGTGCTCTCCTTGTCCTCGAAGATTGTGGTCTTTGAGCCGAGGGACTCGTGGAGGTTGTCCATGGTGAAAGCAATGTCCTTGTACAGACCCTTCTCTTCCTCGGTGACGGGGGCAACGAGCTCGGCCAGACCAGGGATCTGGATCTTGCCGTTGGTGTCGACGAGAGAACCGAGGACGCGGACGAGATCAGTCATGGGCTCCTGTGCGGAACCACCGAAGACTCCACTGTGAAGATCCTGACCGGGGCCGGAAATTTCAACAGAGTAGTAGTTGCAGCCACGGAGACCATAGGTGAGGCAGGGCTTCTCGGTGCCGAGCCAGTAGTTATCAGAGATACACACGGCATCGGTGTCCTTGAAGAACTTTCCAGCCTCCTCCTTGATGAAATCATCAAGGCCCTCAGAGCCGTATTCCTCCATGCCCTCGAAGCACATCAGCAGGTTGACGGGGAAGTCAATCCCAGCCTTCTGGTGAGCCTCGATAGCGTTGAGCCATCCCAAAACTGGGCCCTTGTCATCAGTGCTGCCACGGCCAAACATGCGTCCCTTATCATCAACGGTGAGCTCAAAGGGCTCCGTCGCCCATCCGTCCTCCTTCGCAGCTGGCTGGACGTCGTAATGTCCGTAAACGAGGATCGTGCGCTTCGCCTTGTCGTTTCCGTATCTGGCAACAACCACAGGAGGAAGCATCAAGTGCTCCTTGTGTGGCTGGGGGCCCAAGGGACGCAGCTCGACGTGAGCGCCTAATGCCTCGAGCTCCTTTCCGAGCCACTCGCCCATGCGCACAACATCTGGGCGACGCTCGTCCTCGGCCGAGATAGAGGGGATGGCGACAGCCTGGCGAAGGCGCTCGATAAAGTGGTCGGCTTGGGCGTCGACCTCCTTGAAGAATGCGTCCAGTTGTGGGGCCATTTTCTGCGCTTGGTGCTCGCGGCGTTGTTCTGCTGTCAAGAGCTGAGATGAGTACGAGCGGATAGATGGAGTTTTGCGTTGAAGAGGTCTTGGGATAATAGATCGGAGAGGGTATATAGAGGAAGTGCGGCAGGTCGTAGAGGTTGTAAAGGTGCTCAAGCGGGCATTAGTTTGCTTGAAGATGTTTCGCGCCAGAAGTCTTGACATTGGACGAAGGACCTGTATAGGAAGGTGTAGAGAAATGCGTTGTCTCTACAGCCTTGTGGTGGGGTTCACAGCAGTCACCAATCGACGATGGTGCCGGTTAGGAACGGTCCATTACTCATGCCGCCCAAAAAGTCCGAAGTAGGACCGTGCACGGCTGAGGGTGATTAGAGGGTAGAGGGTTGATACCGAGGGTTGATGGATACTGGCACACTTTAGCTTCATGAGAAATATTTTTGCTCTTCCTGCGACTGTACTGTGACTGCATTGATCATATTACAAGAGTGTAGTATTGTACATATATCTATTATACATAATCTGTATTTACAAAGATGGCTCCAAGCCGCCTCTAATATTTTTATACAGTTCGTTCCTAATTCCCGCTTCAAGCGACGCGACTATTCTTCGTCACGCCAGAACGTTCGTTTTATTCTAACAACCGGTGCATATTTCAACAAATGCTCCATGCCCCTCTCGAAATCGTCGTCCATTATCTTGGAAGCACTTTCATCTGTCTTGACCGAGGCAACCAGTAATTTCGTGAGGGACCCAACAGCCTGCCACTCCTTAAAAATCAACAGTTCTGACTTGATAGTTTCAACTGCGTGGTGAAAGGCTTTCCATTGACTTAGAGACGATTCATCAGGGGCTTGACTCTCATCCTTGGGAGCTGGTGGGCAGATTTCCCTAACGACAAAAACACCAGCGGTCAGATCCCACACGCTCTCAGCCGGAGGGGATGGGCCAGGAAGAGACGGAAGGATTGTGCTTTGGAACATGAATCCAGATTGAAGGCTAGTAGAAACTCGTTTTCGCATCTCGAACCTAGCGCATGCATCTAGGCAGGCGCGTTGCCAAATAACACGTGACGTACTGTAAAGGCGCCAGCGCCAGGCGAATTTGAAGAGGATCTCGTACGTAGTTCCGTCGGGTCGAAACCTGGCCTGCTCAGAGACGCGATCTAAAGCCCTGATGTTGTTTCGAAAGTCCCTCGCATCCGTGGAGTGAGTGAAGATAGTGTTGATAGACACAGCATTAGGTAGGATCTTCTGCTCGACCATGTAGTCGACGAAAAGCCAACACTCTGATAGGAGACCACGCTTGCCCAGTTCTTCCAAAACCTTGTTAGCCCCGGACACCGAGAGCCATCCATCCCCATAACGAGATGTCATGTGTTCGACGAAAGGGGCAACGAGCTGATTTTTGTTCAGACAGAAAGTCATTTCGTGGGGTAGCAAGAGCTCGCAGACGTCGCTCAAGAGCCCTTCCTCGTGGAAAAGCCCTCGGTCTTGCATTGCTTCGTAGACATGCAAAATGGCTTTAGGGTTTCGCAATACCATCATAAACGCCCTCCAAGTTCCAGAATTGGGGCGATAGCCACTATGTATCATTACCCCCAATAAAGCGGCGAAAGTATTGATATTTTGGGTTTTTGCACAGCCTCGTAGAAGGATGTTGTAGGTTTCAGGTGTCACTGGAAATCTGGCCCTACGCGCCTTGTCGAATATCTCCCGGGTCGCAGCGACCCTACCATACTTTGCAAGAAATGACACTGCTTCGTTCAAACCAGTGATGGTCATCACATCCATACACTCGTCATAGGCAAATACCTCTAGCAACCGCTCGGCGACAATTTCTACATGGTCTTCGTGTTTCCTGTATAGCATCTTATGAAGCGGACTTGTCATCTTGATGCCCGTTAATGATCGGATGTATAATTCGAGGGACTTTTCCGTTAGTCTCTTAGGCTTAGGTATGCTGTCTGCCCTCCTCGGTATATCGTCAACCTTACTGGATGCAAGGTAATACTGCGTTGTAATATGTTCTGAGCCTCTTGCATCTGTAGACTGAGCTACGTCTGTAATTGATGGTCGGGTGTTGTATTGGGAAAACGTAAAAGCTCTATTTGTCGAGTTGGAAACTGCCGCCGGGACTATTCGAAAAATGTGTGCTGCTGCCGCCGAGATGCATATTGGCGGCCCTGACAACACTAATGACCGATCAGATTTGCCTTCTTCAGCTTCGAGAAGTTCGATGTCGCAACCCGTCAGGTTCTTGATATCAATTATATTGTTACCAGGCCCAAGGAGCAATGAGTCAACAGCATTCTCGGGGACTGAAATCCTAAGAAGAGTGTTCTCAACTCGTTTCGGGGTGTGGCGAATAAGAGTCTTGAGTACTTCTGGAGGACCCCTTTGGGGAAAACCTCTATCCTCGTTCATATTTTCGTGCTGCAATCTGCGTACTTCGTCTTGATACCACCATCTCATTTCGGCACGTTCTGTCGTCGATAATATCATTCGCACCTTCTGTCCATATGCCACTTTTCTGAACGCTTCGTCCTTCATAATTGCGCGCGGATATGCTTTAACAACCTTTCGGATTATGGTAACCCCTGTATCGCCTTGTTGCTCGCTAGTAGTTGGGTATTTGCTGTATTTAGGACGGAACTTGCGAGTCTTTGGCATCGTATCGCCTTCCTCAATATTCACATCTTTGACGCCTACCACCCGCTGTATTTTCAAATGCCGAGGAATATTCACATCTTTGACGCCTACCACCCGCTGTATTTTCAAGTGCCGAGGGCGAGGGATTTTCTGGTTGCTTCTACGGCCGTTTGGGGGCAAGCTGCCTCGAGGCCCCTCATTGCTGCAAGTGTCCTTATCACTCGTTGCGTGGGCATATTGCTGTGCTCCCTCCGCTTTTGCAATCGATTCATACTCCTGACTGGACGAGCTCGGCGCCACCGGGCGGGTATCAAGGGCGTGGGTATCAAAAGAGGCCGCTGACGACGAACATGCTTGTTGTGATTCAGGCGCCGATCGAGAATGAAGGGTCGATTGCTCATTGCGGAGAACCTCTGCTGCGCTTGAACCAAATCCCCGAGCCCACGTCGGGTATAGAAAGAGCAATGGCTCGCGAATGTCGCGATGGAGCGTTGGCGAACATCTAGACACGGCTGCCTTGCATATCGAAATGCTACGGCTGCCAGGTACCATGTCCTACAGTCATGACATGCAAACAACCAAGAAGATGGAGGAATTGGCGGATGGTTCTGCCCTGAGATTAACGGCGATTTGGTATGTAGCTTGTCCCTTTCAATTTAGAGCTTCAAAATTGTCACCGACGGAGGCGCAAGGCGGTGTGAATTAAAATAAATGAAGACTAGTGTATAATACTGCCATATTTGCGGAAATACTCTACTCCGTACTCCGTACTTGAGTACAGTCAATGTGAGTAATGGCAAGCAAACTCAAATAGCTGAGACAGACTAATTATTCCTCTACTTCTAAGCAATCAACTGTGTCAACTATAATTGTTTGTCGTATATTATAATCATGAGGATGCAAATAGACCCTGAGTTGACATGCGGTAATGTAGCACTGTACACTGTACTGCTCGTGCGGATTTGACCAAAAAGATACATCTTGGATGATCCTTCGCAATCAGATTAGATTAGATGACAGAGTCGTGCCCCACCATCGACTAGTGCTCATGGAAATTTACGCCAAACGCCTCGTTGTGACTCCAACCTTTTGCAATCACCCCGTTATTGAAGTACTTTCTGTTTATTGAAGCATAATTATACGGCCTTGCGACAATATACCCATGAATTACGGAAGGTAGCACGGCGTCACGATGCAGCTCACCTCTTCTGGCCTCGAGCCTGTTCGCTCGAGTGGCCCTGCAGTCAAAGAGCAGGTTGTGGATAAGATCCCCAAGCGCTTTAAAGAGCTTAAATTTGGAGTCCAGTAAGTGATAATGCGACTGCTGCTTCTGTGTATTGTTGCTTAAACTGGCTACTTAGGTCTACACGCGATATTGTAAACCAAGGAGTCCTTGAGGTCTCTGATCGCATGCTCTACGATGTAGAGAAGAATCGCAAACCCGTCCCGAACGGAGCCGTGGATCCTAGGCTGGTGAGTCGTATACCAACTTTCTGATCATAACTGCAGCACTAACGTCGTTTCTAGGGTACCTCAAGCAAGACCGGACGATGTGAAACATGCGGCGAAGGACTGAATAATTGCAACGGTCACTTCGGTCACGTCAGATTGGCCCTCCCGGCGTTTCATATCGGCTACTTGAAGCTTGTGATAGCTATTCTACAAGAGATCTGCAAGGACTGCGCCCGAGTGTTGCTCACCGAGACCGAGCGCCGACAATTCCTCAAAGAGCTACGACGACCCAATATCGACAATCTGAAGCGCACCCAAATATGCAAAAAGATCAACGCCCAATGCCGGAAGGCAAAGACTTGCCCATACTGCAGCGCAGTCAATGGCCAGATTCGGAAAACCGGGGTATTCAAGCTTACGCACGACAAATTTTTGGCCTACAACAAATCTACTGCGGCGAAGAAAGTTGTCCCCCCAGAGAAGGCTGCCTTTGACAAGTCGTTCGTGGAGGCAAAGAAGACCAATGCTGAGTTGGATAAACACCTGAAGAAAGCAATGGACGACTTGAACCCTCTTCGCGTTCTGAACCTCTTTAGGATGATCACGCCAACAGACTGCGAGTTGCTCGGAATCAATCCATCCGAAGGAAGGCCGGAAATGTTCTTGTGGCAATATGTGCCTGCTCCTCCAATTTGCATCCGTCCGTCGGTGGCTCAGGATGGTGCCAGCACCGAAGACGATTTAACGTCCAAGTTAGGTGATATTGTTCACATCAGCTCGCTGATTAGGAGTGCCTTGCAAAAAGGACAGCCCATTCAAACAATTATGGAGCAGTGGGAATACCTGCAGCTTCAAATTGCTATGTATGTGAATAGCGATGTTCCAGGACTCCAGCAACCGGGGTTTGGGAAAGCTATCCGTGGGTTCTGTCAGAGGTTGAAAGGTAAACAAGGCCGATTTAGAGGCAACCTTTCCGGGAAACGTGTTGACTTTTCCGGGAGGACCGTCATTTCCCCAGATCCCAACCTTAGCATTGAAGAAGTTGCGATACCAATTCTCGTGGCCACCAACATGACTTATCCAGAACGAGTTCATGACAGGAACATCGATAAGCTGAGGGAATGCATAAAGCGTGGACCCGGCAAATGGCCAGGAGCCAACATCGTTGAAAAGAAGATGGATGGGCGGAAGGTCTCACTGAAGCATGCTGACCGGGAATACACGGCCAACACTCTACGCGTTGGTGACGTTGTCGAGAGGCATCTGGAGGATGGAGATATCATCCTCTTCAATCGCCAACCGTCGCTACACAAACTTAGTATCATGAGTCATTACGTCAAAGTTCGACCATGGAGAACATTCCGATTCAACGAGTGCGTCTGTGGCCCTTACAACGCAGATTTTGACGGTGATGAGATGAATATCCATGTCCCGCAAACCGAAGAGGCGAGAACAGAAGCTATCAACTTGATGGGCGTGAAGAACAATTTGTGTACGCCCAAAAACGGAGAACCTATTATTTCCGCCACCCAAGATTTTATTACGGCCGCATACCTTCTCAGTAGCAAAGAGAACTTCTTCGACCGGAAAACGTTTGCACATCTGTGCATGTACATGGTAGACGGGAAAATGGATATTGATATCCCCCCTCCGGCTATCATAAAGCCGGAAGCTCTCTGGACGGGAAAACAGGTCTTCAGTGTTCTCATGCGCCCTAATAAAACGTCTCCTGTGAAAGTTAATCTTGATGCGAAGTGCCGAGATTACAAAGCAGTTGCTGGACAAGCCCCAGATATGGATCCGAATGACGGATGGCTTGTTGTGCGTAACTCAGAGGTTATGTGTGGTAGAATGGACAAGACGACCGTCGGATCGGGAAAGAAAGACTGTATATTTTATACCATCCTAAGAGATTTCGGACCCGATCATGCAGTTTTGGCGATGAATCGACTTGCGAAGCTGTCAGCAAGATATTTGACTAATCGGGGCTTTTCAATTGGCATCAGTGACGTATATCCAAGCAAAAGTCTCGAGGATCAGAAATTGGCTCTTGTCACAAAAGCGTATGCCGAATGTGACGATCTCATTGTCCAATTCAAGTCAGGCAAGCTGGAGAAAGCAACTGGTTGCAACATGGAAGAAACATTGGAGAACAAGATTTCTGGTATTCTCAGCAGAGTAAGACAGCAAGCTGGAGAGTTCTGTATCAATACACTAAGCAAGTGGAACTCGCCACTTATCATGGCCAAATCCGGATCGAAAGGCTCAAACATTAACGTCGCGCAAATGGTCACCCTTGTCGGTCAGCAAATGATTTCAGGAGCCAGAGTTGCGGATGGATTCCAAGACCGTACTCTGCCTCATTTCCCCAAAAATGCACGTCAACCGCCCTCAAAAGGATTCGTGCGCAACAGCTTTTTTGGCGGCCTCACTCCCACCGAGTTTCTTTTCCACGCCATTTCGGGTCGTGAAGGTCTGGTCGATACTGCTGTAAAGACCGCTGAGACTGGTTACATGTCCAGACGTCTAATGAAATCCTTGGAAGATTTGTCTACACAGTATGATGACACCGTTAGAAATTCGTCCGGAGGTATTGTTCAGTTTCAGTTTGGAGCTGATAAACTTGATCCCGTTGATATGGAAGGCAGCGCTGTGCCGGTGCATTTCGATCGAACATTCACGCATGCCGAGAGTTTGACGTGGGATAACAACGACGCTGCTCTCCTGCCATACGAGATTACGACCCAATGCGCGGCACTCCTCGAACCGGAGAAAGCCAAGCTTACAAGACGTGGCCTACTTCACAACGAGAAACTGGGGTACAACGACCAGAGCGACTACGCAATTGATGAACTAGAAAGTGCTCGAGGCTTTGTTAGCGAAGTAAGCAAATACGTCGGAAGGCTGGCACAAAAGCTCTCTCAGGCACGAAAAAGGGCTGGCTTGCCAGAACTGGCAGAGAATCCAAGCCTTTCCGATGTGCATTATAACCCCGCTACTGAAGACCAAACAAGACGAAACCAAATGGACCGAGTTGCAAAGGTTTCGGAAGCTACATTGGCCAAGTTCATTGAGCTCTGCCTGACAAAATACTTGAAGGCACACGTTGAGCCAGGGCATGCCGTCGGAGCTGTTGGAGCCCAGTCTATTGGTGAGCCCGGAACGCAGATGACGCTGAGAACTTTCCATTTTGCTGGTGTTGCTGGTATGAGTATCACCCAGGGTGTGCCCCGTATCAAGGAAATCATCAATGCTTCGAAGTTGATCAGTACGCCTGTTATGACGTGTCCCTTGGAAAATCCCCATGACATTGTTGCAGCACGCGTCGTCAAGGGTCGTATCGAGAAGACCTATATCTCGGACTGCATTAGATTTGTCGAAGATATGTGGTCAGCCAAGAGCGCAACAATTTGCTTGTCAGTGGATGTTCAAGGTGTCAGCGAGATGCATCTTGATATCACCACAGCGGATATCGCGAATGCTATACTGAGGAATAAAAAGCTGAAGATACCCAACGACGCACTCGACATTATCGGCGACGACATCTTCGTCCGTGTTGCTCACGGGTCTAACACAGGCACATCTGGTCGCGGCGGCGCCGCCAAAAAGTCGACCGATGAAGCATCGGACCTCCTTCTCCGCGTCAACCATCTAAAGCGCACCATCCCCACCATCCCCGTCTCCGGCTACCCAGAGGCCACTCGAGCCATCATCCAGCAGGATAAGGGAGAGAACACCGTCCACGTCGAAGGCTACGGTCTTCGCGCTTGTATGACCACCGAAGGTGTCATTGGTACCAGAGTTACAACCAACAGCGTTGTCGAGTGCAACCAAGTCCTCGGTATCGAAGCGGCGCGAACTACCATTGCCAATGAGATTGAGAGCGTGATGAGCGAAATGAATATCGACCCGCGTCACATGCAGCTGTTAGCTGATGTGATGACATACAAGGGCGAGATTTTGGGAATTACGCGCTTTGGTCTCAGCAAGATGAGAGATTCGGTACTGCAGCTTGCGTCATTCGAGAAGACGCCCGATCACTTGTTTGATGCGGCAGCGGGGATGAAGAAGGATTCCATTGAGGGAGTTTCGGAGTGTATCATTATGGGACAGACGATGAGTGTCGGCACCGGCGCATTCAAAGTTGTCCGGAAACTTGGGTTGAAAGACACTGATGTGAAGGTGAAGCCCACCTCGTTTGAGGATCTGTGGAAGTGGGAGCTGGGAGAGCGGAAGAGGGAGCTGAAGGAGGCGGAGATGGCGGATGTGGATATGAATGGAGTTTGATGGGATGAGGTAAAAAAGACAATATCTTGGAGTTAATGGCTAATGTGATTTCGGAGCGGTTTTTATCAGCGTTGCTGCATATATATACTGGAGTTTAATGGGCCTGGTGAGTTGGCCAGTGGGGGAGTATATGTGATAATAGAAGAAGATATGAGAATCAAATGATATTCATGTCGCGATGCCTTTTCAACTGCCACTACGTCACACACAAGATCACCACAAGGTTTTAAATTTGATACCGGATATATATCAAGTCATATACATTCCTTAGAGCTAACTCCTACCCCCCAGCAACGAGCCTACTTGCTGCTTCCCCCAAACCAGCCAGAGATACCGCTCTTCGCCTTCGCAGCCTCCTTCTCGACCGTGGCATCGAACTTGTCAACCTTAGTCATGGCCTCCTTGCCCGCCTCTTTGCGGTAGGAATCCAGCGACTCCCCAGTCTTGTTGAGCTCCTTGCGCGCCTTCTCAGCCTAGTCTTGTCAGTACATTGCCCTGGGGGTGAGGCTGTAGGGAAGGACATACGGCGTCGTCGATCTGCTGGCCCTTCTCAGTGGCCCATGCAGCGGCCGTCTTCTCGGCTTCCTTGCCACGGCCGGGGAGGTCGCCCTTCACGCGCGCGGATGCAGATGAGAGATCCGCTGGGGAGGAGTTAGCAGGGCGTCATATGGTCGGCGGTTTGCGAGCTGGTGGATGTAGGAGTGGATGTATGACTGGCTTACCCTCGAACTTCTTCTCTGCTACTTTCGCATTGCCGCCGGACTGGTAAAGGTAGTAGCCGACACCTGCTGCGGCGGTAAGGCCGACAGCGAGAGGGACGCGGGACTTTGGCTGAGCCATTGTTGGTGTTGTTGTTGGAGGTTGGAGGAGGGGGTTATATTAGCGTTGATATGATAATGAAGCAGTCGGTGGACAATTGAGATCAAGATGAAGAGTTGTTTTTGAAGAGAAGAAGTCAATGGAGGGAGCGAAAGCCGAAGGCGACAGATGCTTCCGGAGGGTAATGAGGGGTCCTGTTACAAGCTGGGCCAATCTCGCTGTATGATTCGTCCATCCTTGTGAAATGCTTTGCTACATTTGGCTATGACCTTGGGATCCCCAGTGAGCGACAATAGCTACGTCATCGATTTGTTGGTTGCACGTGATTTTTGGATTGAAGCTTGGATGGATGCTAAAGTTACTCTAGTAAGTTGTAAGTTAGCAAGGTCCTTCCAAGGTTTCCTGGTGGGGAATTTGGTTGGTACGTAGCTGAACAACTTGGACATTGGTAACTTGGACGCTTGTATTTTTTAGGAGGGTCGCGTCTCGTCACTCTTTGGTATTCGGAGTATTGTGTTATGCATATTTATTAATTATTCGTTCTTTGGAAGTTCTGTGATTTGGCCCAATCGGTAGCTTGTTCGCGATCATTGCTATCTCGGTGTGCGACTTGGGACCTCAAGACAAGGCCAAAGCGACGGCCACCCACAGCCACCCACGGCCACAGCTCCGCCTTCCCCCTTATCTCACGTATATGGTGCAGATTTACATCTCAAGCAGCTTTCTAGCTGTCCCGTGAGCTTCGAGATGCAGCGAGCATAAGCTATCCTCCAACGAAACCCCACAATGACCACCCTATTTAACGCGGTCTCACACGCTTCCAGCCGCCGCCCGATTGCCTTACGCGACGAGGACTACGACCATGAAATCCACCTCGTCGACCAGACCAATCTATCTCCAGTAGGCAGCCGTGCTGTCGAAATCCCCCGCAGCGACGACGAGTCTTCTGTCACCCCGCAAACATCGCAAACCCCACTCTCTCGCCGCCACAGCTTCGACCACGGCAAGGGCTCCTCGAGGATCAGGAGCGGGATCGAGCATAAACGGTGGAGCAAGAAATGGACCGAAGAACGGGCTGGCGAACGCGCAGGTCAGCTCATCACAGACGACGATAGCAGCCTGGATGTGACACCGACGAAGAGCGCAGGAGTGCGCGTTATAGTGTCAGGCAGCGACGGCGAGAATAGCAGGTCTGGCCGCCCGAAGCACAAAGTAGTGCCGTCAGTGACCATAGACCGCTCGCCAAGCACCTGCACGCCAGAGTCGGCAATCGATGTCCTCTACGAGAACGAGCGCGGGGGCTTCCTCTGTGGGCATCCTTTATTCAGCTTTCGCGCCCTTGGCATGTTCGACGCCGCACCATGGACAAACATCGCCTTCAAGCCATCCGCAACAAACATAAAAAACGCGCAGGTGCCTGATCCAGGCTGGACCTGGGCGTGGGCCGAGTGGGTCGTCAACCACGACCCCGATAACGAGACTCTTGACGATGAGGGCTGGGAGTACAGCTTTATGTTCAGCAAACGTTGCAGCTGGCATGGCCCGACCTGGTACAACTCTTTTGTTCGCCGCCGCGCGTGGATCCGAAAGCGCGTGCGCGTGCACCACGAAACGGACACTGAAGACCCGCACAGACTGACCGCAGAGTATTTCGCGGTGCATCCGGATAGGTTGAGCAGCGCGAGTGCCAGCGTGAGCCGGCGCAGCTCGAGACGTGAGATGGTGCAGGGTCAGGCAGGAGAAATAAAAGATATTGATCAGGTGCTAGCGGCGCTGAAGGCGTGCAGGATCGATCGCGAGAAGAGCGAGGTTGTTGAGGCGTTTGTGAAAGGGGGTAAGGCGGACTTGAAGGATCTTGCGGGGAGGATGCATGATGTTATGGGTATGTTTATCTTTCAGGCATCACGGCGGACTATGCTTGCGCATTTGACTACGGCATTGGATGAAACTTCAAAAGAGCAGAAAGAAGTAGAAGAGAAGGGTGAGGCTGCAAACGCGGAAGACGATAAGAGGAAGGAGAGGCTCAATCATCTACTTAAAGCGGTCGAGGCCGCGGATGGGGAAGTAAAACGCCTGGAGTACTGGAGTGACATCAAGGGCGTTACGGAGGAAGGAATGGCGAAAGGCGCGGTCGACGAGGAACAGGGCTGGGATCCGGCGTGGACGGGTTTGGATACAAGTGCACCGCGGGATGTGATAAAGGAGGCGCAAATGCCAGGAGTTGATAGTGGCCCTGCTAAACGAGCAGTGGAAACTGCGGGTGGTAACCCGGCAGCGGCGGAGAAGAAAGGGAAGGGCAAGGAGAATGGGGGGACACCGTAGAGAGCGGCCTGGCGCATGGACACGTGGGATTGAATAGCATCTTATACCCGTTGAATAATCATATTAACAATAACCTACCTACGATAATTTGGAACGTCCGTCGCTTGTGCACGTTAAAGTCCAAACACGAGCTTCGCCCCTTCGCCCTCACAATACCTATTGAAACTAAGACTTATAAAGCGCGATCTCTTCGCCTAGCCTAGGATTGTTCCACCAAACGATGACCCCATGATTCGGAATATTTAGCCACTTTCTTTTGTCTCCTCAAGCATCGAATGGCGGTATTGTTTCGACGGCCTTGATATAAGGGTCATTGAAGCGCCGATCCTCATCGCGGCAAATCTCGATCCTCATAGGAGTGATGATTATATCGGAGGCTGTTAAGTCCCAGCGAAATTGCCCCAGAGATTCTGTATGCCCGTCGCTGTAGTGTAGGATGAGTCCAATACACGGATGTTTTCGCTGTTCCCTGTCATGACAAAATTGTACCCCAGTGAGGCCTTCCAGTGGAGCCTTTGTCAGGTACCATTCATCGCGAGCATTATCATTCTCATAGGTCCATACTAGAGTGTTGGCCTCAGGGGTCGGGTACAAATACACTTGGGTACCTGGTATTTGGTTGGTTGGCTTCCTCGCGCGGCGAGAGTCGCATATAACTCCAAACTCCGTGATGAATGGTGATATCGGATCGAAGCCGTTGTGGAATATCCCCGAGATGGCGCTGTCGCTACTTCTAAGAAGAGAACGAGACTGATGGGGTCTCATTTGAGAAGTAGGTTGACCAGAGGGCATTTCTTTATAAGGTATATTTGCCCCGAAAGTTATCGTTCTGCATAGAGATGTTTCGAGCTATAATAGCACATTTAGTCTTGATAATACGTCCGAAGAGGATGGGCCAGAGGATCGGAAATTTTCATCAAGAACCCCATCTTTGCGAGTCCATACGTCGGTTATAGATTCGCCAGGATTGATGGGAAAGTACATCCAAGTGAAAAAAGAGTCCGAGTACTGTTGCTTCATATGGGAGACGAAACGCCTGTAATCCACTGATAAACCTGTGAAGAAATGGAATCCAATATTACGATCATCTCAGCGGCAAACGGTAAGGCCTTTGACGCCGGCATCGAGCCGGGTATAGTGAAGTCAGTTAGGCCCCTGTTTTGCCTCTTCAATGCAATCCACATTATGCGGCGAGACCAAAGGCGGACATGGAATGGTCCACGTCCCTCTTTCACGGTTTTTATCAGTTGTAGTTGACTGGACTCTTTGAAGAAATAACCCCTGGGTTAACTTTAGGGGAGTTTCCCAGAGACCTAGCAGAGAGGAATCTCACATTATATAAGACCTCAATTTCGGCATCTAATGATGCATTAGGTTTGCCGATTACTTCATACCATGCAGATCCATCTGCTGATGGCTCTAAGCCGTCCACAATAGGTCGTATATTGCGGATTCCCATGTGGTCTTTAGACACAATAAGTCTCCGCGTATTGGGCGGCAAACCTGGCGATTCCCCAGGGAAAACTTCGTCCGAGGGCTTCCCAAATAGCACATTGCTGATTTTCGAAATATAAGAAACGCCCCTAAATTCTATTCTTGTCAAGAAGATAGGCTTCGACGTAGTGACTAGTTCACACCTGTCCCCACAGCCACGCTGCCACTGGTCAAACAGTCGACGAGTTTCGCCGAGCACTATCAACCACCGACATTCCCCCAGATAACGCAAGATCGTACCTAGGATTTCCTCAGGTAGCCTCCTCAACAAAACTTGGCTGAAGCAGCCCTTCAGTACAACTCTACTGTACTTACCAAAAAGAAGCCCTTCCCTCACGGATTCGCGGATTCCTCTTTTATACCTAGGGGGCGGATATGTAGGCTTAGTTGCCTCGTAAAGACCCTTGATTTCCCCTTCCTTTGGGACCTCTGCACCGACGAAGCTACTGGACAGATTATAATAACAGGAATCATGATACCAGAGTGGCAGATGTGGCTTTCTAGCGTGAGGGCTAGCTCGTGGATCGTCCTTAATAGCAGCGTAGCCTTTTCCATGAGTATGAGACGGCCCAGAAATCCGATCCGTTGTTTCCCCCCGGCATATAGTACATGTATAAGGAGTATAAAGGTTGTTAGGATAGTGGCCCGCCATATTGCGTTAGAAGTTCGAACAGTAGCTCGCTATTTGAGAGGGACGCGGTCGAGGCTTCTGGTTGTCGATTTATGTGATGGATGGCTTGGAGTCTCATTAGCTAGATTAAGCGACAGCAAACAACCAATTGAAACTATTTGCAAAATACCCAGGTCCTTTGCCAGAATATCGTAGTCACATATATGCGGTGAACATGCGTCGCGGCAGGCACCATGGGACATACCATACCATGGCGGCTTCCAGCGACAGCTGTGACAACGCAGTGAATTCGCCTTTTATTGCCATAGCAATCAATTTTAGAATCACAAGTTAGGAGAAAACCCTTCAAAGACCGAGTCATTCATGGTATATTGCGACAGCTAGATGTATGTATGGTGACTGTACCTACGAAATTAAGCTTCTTTGTCTGATGTACAACGTTCTTTTTTACAAATTCAACGCCCTCAATGGAATAGAACAGAGTCTAACGGCTATGGGAAAATATGCCCATATTTACTGAAACTTGGTCAAGTCGATCTTTGGCCCAGCATAGTGCGTGCGCGCGTAGACAAACCAGTTCACCAGCGCGAATAAGGCCATGCAGCCAAGAACCGCACAGGTATAATCTGCACAGAATCAGCAAGGCTCAAGACATCCAAATTCACTGTGGAAGGAAGTCAAAGGGGACTTACTCATGGATAAACCCGTCACAGGCAGCGAAAGAGGGAGATTGTACAGCACGAGTTGGAGGGCGCTCCACGCCACTGTCACACCGTTGACAAACCATCCAAACTTCCCCAAGTTCCAGCGCCCACTTGATGGGAGATACTGCGGCGCCCGGCCACGGAATATGAGTAGAGCGGCTGGGATGGCGAAGGTGAGCTGCTGCAGAACTAGGCCGGTGCCGATAATGGCACTGAACGCAGTAGTAGAGCCGAGATAGATACAGCCGATGACAAAGACAACAACAGCGTTAAAGAAAAGTGCATATGGTGGGACACCAAGACCTTGGTGCATCTGCCCTATGTGCTTGGAGAAGATGAGAGCATCATCGCGAGCAAAGGAGAACGTCAGGCGAGAGGCCGTCTGCTGGCTGGCGTTGAGAGCAAAGATGCCAGTTAGGAGGAGGAAGACGATGAAGACAGTAGCGGCGGTATCGGACTTGGTCGCCTGTTTCCAAATCTCATAGATGGGGACAGCAGTTGGAGTCATAAGGACAGCATCGAAGTCCGAAATGCAATAGAACATGGCGACTACAAATGCGAAGGTTGTCACAAAGCCGATGACAATGGTGGCCATGAGGGCTTGCGGGACGGCCGTCGAAGCGTTGATGCAGTCCTCCGCAAGGTGGATAGCTCCGTCGAGACCAGAGTACATAAAATTGGGATTTACCAGGCCAGTGAGGAAGACTACTCCGTCGGACCAGCCGGAGTCATTGACGAAAGTCTTCCACACATATTCGTTTGGCTGCTTGGGACCAGCAATGGCGAGACATGTAATGAAAAATATGATAAAGCAGAGAAGGGACAATGCGACTGGAGAGGTTGTTAGTAAGATTCAGAAGCAAAGGCAGGTATACCAACAGCCGATATTATGTGTCCATGCTGCCTTGGGTAAAATAAAGAGGTTGTATACAAGCACCGAGAAGTTGAGGGCTTGGTATATCAAAAACGAATGCCACCGTTCAATCACAAAGTCATTGTTGTAGAAGACAACAATCCCCATGATGATCTGAGGCATGATGATGCAAATACCAGCGCAGATGGCGAGCCATCCGAACATGTTGATGGTGCCAACCGTGTAGCTCTGTTTCTCGTCAGGCTCAGTCAAGCTTTTCGTACCTCAAAAACATACCATTCCTCTCGCATACTTTTTCGGCGCGAGTATAGCAGTCCAATGGTATTGCCCTCCAGCAGTTGGATATCTGGCACTCAGCTCCGCCAGACTCAACGCCGTCGCGCCCATCAGAAACAGGATGACGATGCAGCCATAGATGATCGTCACTGGGCCTCCCTGGAAGATGGCGAGGAACATAGACGCGGCCACACCGGCCCAACTATTGCAGACATTGAATCCAGCAGAGAGCACCTCCAGGGCACCAATCGTCCGCGGTGGATGCGCAACTTCGGCGAAGACGTCGTCTTCCCCATCGCGAGAGCCGGCTGTGATGGAACGTCAGTTGAGCACGATTATGCTGGCTATCACATCACATAGAGGTGCATCTGCTGTGCCAATTGGCCCCAGCAGGCACTCCTTGGAGATGATTCAGAAAGGACTTGTCACTTACGCAAACTGTTGTCCTGGCTCAGCTCTGAGTCTATGGAGTGGGGGTCAGCGACTGAGATATTTCTCTCTGACGGAATGTCTCTCATAAATTAATCCGGGTTCTGAGAGACTCACCAACAGCCCCAGCCTGTCTCTCCTTGACATCCTCCATTTCAGATTTGATAGATATCTCAATTGGCGTCTAAAAGATGTAGGCTTCGTTCTTTCAATCCCTCAGAGAGATCAGGTTGTTCTATGAAGTTATGGAGAGTGTATGAGAGATGTTCGCTTTCAACTTTGTCCAGAGATCAATGATTCTACGGACCGGCGCATTATCCGCATATAGCGCCTGCAGGAGTATCCCTGATCCAACAATGCGTATTGATCCTGATTATGTCTTGACGTAGCAGTCGCAAGTGTCAAGACCCCCTGCTTGTGTGCCACATTTCTTCGCGGTGTCGTGTCACTCCTGTTTACCACGTTTGTTCGGTTCCAGACCTGACCCCCCCAAATTCCACACCTGCTGAGTATAGACGACCATTCCACAACCCTTACCAGGCACACACCTTACTACAGGGGCATATTTTACAAGGTGTCGATGTCCGAACTTCCGCAAGTTTGCCAATAACAATTGGCATATCGGCCACTCTGGAGGTCAACACGGAGCCCTCATTTCTCACATTCGCATTGCACGCCCCGAAACGAGCATTTCCACCGAAAAGGAGGTCTCAGAGCAACACTCAAAGTCTCACAAGAACCAGCTACTCAAGATGTCTATCCGCGCTGCTGTCCCAGCGGACTACCCTCGCATGGCTGAGGTCGCCGCCGCCGCGTTCGTGGAGGACGACGTGTATGGGCGCTTCATGTTCCCCCACCGTCGTGAATATCCCGACGACTATATCACCCAGTGGGAGAGGCGCATTGCAATGTACGCCACCAAGCCTGAGTACGAACACTATGTTGCTGTGGATGCCTTGACTGGCTCTATTGCTGCATGGGCATGCTGGGAGCGCATTGGACCCGGGGCTGCGGCTCGTGCAAACCCGCCGTATCTACGTAAGTTTGCTGGAACCAGCACCACAGGGTCTACATGGTGTCTACATGGTGCTAATAGTTTGAACAGGCATGAAGAACTTCTATGCTACGGTGATGGGTCGCATCGTGTCATACTTTTGGCCAGATCGTTCTGCAGACCCGGAGCACATCAAGGCCTTCAAGGACGCTGTGCCCTATGCTGCGCACCTCTGGTCCGGAGATCGAGAGGACGCATGGAACCTCGATATCCTCTGCACGCACCCTGACTTTGAGGGCAAGAAGCACGGCAGTTCGCTAGTCAAGTGGGGGATCAGTCAGGCTGAGGGAGAAGGGATTTGCACGTCGGTGATTGCTGCATGGGAAAAGGATCCATACTATGCAAGGTTTGGATTCAAGGAGGCCGGAAGAGCGGATGTGGGGCCGATCGCCGGGGTCAAGGGCGGCGCTGTTATGTTCAGAGACAAGATTGCAAGGGAGTAGAGAGAAGGGGTAAGGCGTCGATGAGACGGAAGGCAAGGAAGAGAAGGAAGGGTAGGTAGGAAAGTGGTCCGTCCGGGCAGGTACAGACCCGCAGCTGTGGGTTACATAGAAATGGATTGCAAATAGCGGCAGTGGTCTCGATGCTACTCTGCCAGGGCCTGATATAGTATGTAAGCTCTGCAAACAACAAAGGAATCCATTGTTGCAGATCTCTTTCATTGGTCCATTGCACATGCCGTTTCTGTTCCGTGTGAAGCAAGCATTGTCCCCAATGGTCTCGGCCAATATAAGTCAGAGTACCATATGCAACCAGGCGCGATGGAGTGCTACAAGGTGCTACAGGGTGCTACGAACGATCCTACATCGGCCTAATGCCAAGCGAGGTCTTGCACATCCAATATCTCACGTACATTCTGAGGTTGTATTTGAAACACGGCGTGCATTTGATGGACATTAATCCACTGCCAATGCCTGCATAACTTAGAAAGTGTGGCTATATAACGCCGTATATCGTATGGGATCCAATGTTAAAATGTGATGGAATATGCCAAGATATTCTGCCCTGTACATACGTGGGTGAACCCACCGCAAACCAAACCATAACGAACGGAGAATCAATCAAAGAACCGCAAGCTTCGCCACATTGAGGCAGTGAGACATTTGGCGGGATTGGCTTGTGGAAAACGTGCGCAGGTAAAAAACGGTCAACTAAGGCAAACGCCATGGTGCGCGCCGACGCCGCTAATGCGCCACAGGGAATGCAGTATGAAGACTTATGAAGACGTTATTTGCTACGCGTATCTAATCCTTGGTCTGCGCGCTATTGACACCGATCCAACCAGACCACTCTGCGTTACTTCCAACAATAAACACTAGACTAGCCACTGTACCGTCCACTACCACACTTAGCCTGCAAATGACAGCGGGCTATGTTCAGCCGGTGCGTCCCGGCGCCAGGCCCCGCTTCCGCGCTCCGTTATCTTGATCGTTGTCTACGTTTTTCAGCACGAACTCCGTTGTTTTGTAAATGCCCCCATCCACTACTAGGCGCGTCTTGCTCTCCGAGCGGGGTGGCTGTGCGCTAGACTCGACCGTTGTGCGCGTCGTGCCGACCCTCTTTGAGCCGTAGAGTTCGCGCGACATACCTCCACTACCAGCAGACTCAAGCGTATAGGAGAGGCCGCCCTCGAAGCCAGCTGGGAGGGCCGTGTTGAAGACACCGGATTGCATGCTCGCCAAAAGGTGCTGTAGGCTGGGAATACAGGCTGTGACAATGCTGAGGTGCGTAAGTGCCCTAAGTGGAGGACTGGTGTCAGCCAAATAGGGGGTGGATCTTCGGTGGGGTGTCCTACTGTGTCCAAATTGCCACATTGGCGCCGTACCAGGATTTGTCAGTGGATCCAATATATCGCGACAAATAGATCAACCGCGGGATCTCTGCAAGGCATACGCTGTGGAGTCTTGTTAGCTGTTGCTCCCTCAAGTTAGGCGCCTAAATAACCCACAGCATTCTGGCCATGAAAACCAGCATCACTATCGCCCTCTTTCTTCGCTGGATCTGGACACCCCAGAGGATGACAACTGGCAGGATGGTAAGGGCGATGTCTGTGATGATATCAATGATTCCAGCGGCATAGTACAGCGCAGGCTGGTTTCGGCAGACGCCAGAGGTGTTGTTCCATGGCTGTGGCAAGGAGCACTGGAATGCAAACCCAAAGACGGTCGCAACTCCCCATGTAGCAATGAGGCATAGCATGATCCTTCCCGCTCTAATAGTGGCCACGTTTGGCGTCAATCTTGTGATGAAAAGGAGCAGCGACATCTTGGCCAGGACGATAGTTATGATGAATAGAATCTGATATGTGTAGTTATATTTGTTGTACATGTCTATCTCGTCGTCGAGTAGGCTTGCTTCGTGGCGTCCAAGACCAGCCAGGACTGCTTTATGAAGTATGCCGCATTGTATCAGTCCAAATGCCTGTGTTGTTGTCAGTTTAGTCTACGGAGGCAAACTTGAGTAGAGGGCTTCTTTACACCAGCAGCTGCAATCAGGTTATCATCGAGGCTCCATGACCTGATGGATAGCTTCCTGAGCAGGCGGACAATGACCGTGATAACCATAAAACACATCATCGTCCAGTTTGCTATGACCACATATCCACCATGATCTGTATCGCTAATCACCCAATGCGGAGGTGACAAGGCCGCCAGCGGGTTTGGATCTAACTCTTCGCTCATCGTGAAAACGAATTAACAATTAAGCATACACGGTGAAATTTTCCAGATGTCTTCGTGAAGAATAAAAATGCAGTAATGAGGGCGATACCAGCACCAAGTAAGTAATGAATATAACAGTGAGTCCGTCGTTATCAATATCAGAGGGGTCGCCGATCAGCCAGGCACTCCCCTCGCCCCTGGCCGCCCACTCTGGGAATCCGCATGTGCTGGGTATTATAGGACACCCTTGTCCGCTGCAACCACCCATTCCCATGCGACATGGCATGATTTCTTTTGGCGCGCTGTGAATTTGATAGCGCCAAAAAGAAAGGTCCCTGGTCGGGGGTTCGTTTCGGGGGCTCGGTGTAATCAGCCAGTAGTGACGAATTACCCAAATAGAAAAAGTACTGATCACTTCCAGGAGTGTTTCTCAATCACACCCGGCGGCCCTCTGCACCTGTGCTACTGGGTAGGATGCACAATGCAACGGGGCAGAGCACTTTAATGGAACCTGCATATGCCAATGTACTGTATGGTGCCTGTTCTATCATGTTTTGTCTCGAAATGCCGGCTCCCCGCGTGCCGAATTTTGCCCGCTCAAGCTCTCATCTTCAAATACCCCCCAAAGGGAGCCCTTTTCTCATGGCACCTCAAGCATATTAGTGTTTGAGGCCCGCCGCTATCTCAAAGACATCGACGTTTCTATATTTGCAGAATGACAACGGAATTCGAGATGACAGGGCGCCGGCTCAGCAGGAACGGCTCGGGCGAGGTCAAGAACACTGACGAGGAGTACTCTTATGGCAGCCGTGACCGGGCGGTTCTTGCAAACTTGGGGAAGAAGCAGGCGTTGAAGGTGAGTTTTCGGTATGAACTAGTGGGGACATACAGCTAATAGCAGCAGCGGAACTTTGGCTTCATATCCATGGTGGTGCGAACAGCGTCAGAGTGATACCAGTCTCGATAGCCACAGCGCTGACCTCGCATCCAGGGGTTCTCAAGCACATTGATGGCTACATGGGAACCATTATCGGCGTTGGTAATCCTCACACAACTGCAAGCTAAAGGCTAATTCAAGCACAGCTTACTGCAAGGAGGACTCCTCAATGGCGGTCCCGTATCGCTGGTATATGGCTTTATCCTCTGTTTCGTCGGTACGCTCGCGACTTGTGCGTCGCTGGGTGAGATGGCATCAATGTAAGCCAACCGTGTCTGAAACTCTGAGTCAATTGACGCTAATCACTTTTGCACAACAGGAGTCCAACATCTGGAGGGCAGTATCACTGGGTTGCGCAGCTGGCACCGCGCAAGTACTCCATATTGTTGGGGTGGTACACTGGTAAGACATCCATGAAAGTCGCGCCGTACAACATTCTCACACACCGCAGGATGGGCCTCAGTCCTTGCATGGCTAGCTGCTACGGCGGCACCAGCCTTCCTCGGCGGGACTTTGATTCAAGGTCTCCTAGTCCTAAACGACGACACATATGTATACGAGCGATGGCACGGCACTCTACTCTATACTGCGATTATCACTTCAGCAGTCGTCGTGAACATCTTTGGCATCAAGATTCTACCTCACCTAGAAAGCATCATTCTCTTGATGCATATCGGGCTCTGGTTTCTCCTTTTAATCCCGATGGTGTGTCTTGCACCGCAACATTCAGCTGAGTGGGTCTTCACGGACTTTGAGAACAAAGGGGGTTGGAGCAGCGATGGTGTGTCTTGGTGCGTTGGCCTTCTCACGAGCGCCTTCCCATTTACTGGTAAGCCAGAATTCCTGTGTCAATGTTACAATGTCTCATATTCGAGTCAGGCTTTGACGGTGCGTGGCACATGAGCGAGGAAATTGAAAACGCAACAACCGTCGTTCCGCGCGCCATGATCACAAGTATAGTGCTCAATGGCTCTCTCGGCTTCGGTTTCCTGATTGCGCTCTTATTCAGCATGGGCGATATCAACACCGCCCTCTCAACCCCCACGGGATACCCAATTATCGAAATATTCTACTTCGCGACGAGCTCAAAGTTGGCCGCAACCCTGATGGTCTGTGGCATTGTCCTATCGGCCGTAACATCCACCTGGGGTCTTCTCTCCGCCGCGTCGCGTATGACTTGGGCATTCTGCCGAGACAACGGATTGCCTTACTCGACCTACTTTGCACACGTAAGTATCTATTTTCCTGCACTTCGCTGAGACTAACACGTCCCAGGTTCACAGCACGCGCCACATCCCCATCCGCTCTATTATCCTGACCGCCGCCACCCTACTCGTCCTTGGCTTAATCAATATCGCCTCGACGGCTGCATTCTATGCCATTACCGGCCTTGCAACTGTGGCCTTGTACTCCACCTACATCGTCCCAATTGCACTTCTCGTGCTACGTCGGCTCTCTGGGGATGAAATCCCCTTCGGCCCGTGGCACCTCGGGAAATGGGGTATGCCCCTTAACATATTCTCGCTGGTATACGCGTTGTTCGTGTCGATCTGGATGTTCTTTCCCGCGTTTGTTCCGGTGACGGCTGTGAATATGAATTATACAAGTGTTGTGTACGGAGGAACATTTATTTTCAGTGCGGTGGCGTGGTATGCTTATGGCAAGAAGACGTATGTGGGACCGATTAAGGAGATGAGGGAGTAGGCAAACTGTGTGTGTAACCTATATTTGGATGCGGGAATAGATATCAGGGCGTTGGGGACATATATACTGTAGATAGATAGTAAATATACTCGCTCCGGAGCGAGTGTAATGTAAGCCATATCCTTTTGCTTGTGTATCGTAATGCCAGCTCTGTGTAGACACTGCGAAGGCGTTTTAATAGGAGATGGTCCTGTTGGTTTAAAAGACGGCAAGGGTCAGACTTCGTATATTATGGAATATATAATTTATTAGTATGATATATATTAGTCGATATATATTTTACAGCCATGGTTTTATTAAATACTCACTCAGCTTCTTCGTTCCCCTTTCTAAATACACAATATCCCCCCCGCGTCTCATTATTCCATATATACCATATACCATTTACAAAAACGCCGAAGCTGGCCCATATATTCGAATATGTTATCCCCCAACGCCAACCCCCCTTTGTACATATACGAACATCACGCAGACTCTCGCGGGACAGCCTCCCTCCCCAACCCGCTGACTCTCCTCGTCCAGTCCCTGACACTGCCAGCCCACTTTCTGACTGCCTTCCCGCTCGTAGCACTCGCTCTCCTAATATGCGCGAACTCTTTCTCCACAAGAGCAGGCCAATGCATCCCATGCCCATTAGTAGACACTCCCGAATTCGCAGCCTCCACCGCCGCTATCGAGTCGGACCGGCTCATCCGCCTCTCGCTTTCTACCTCATCGTCATCATGCCAATCTACAATCGTCCTAGCTTTCGGCACCACACACAGATACAGCGGATAAAGTGTTGCGAGGAACAATAAAGCAACCCCAGCAATAAATGGCCTCCGAGTATCCGCCATCGACTTAATAATCCCGAGAACGACCCATGGTCCCGCCGCCCCTCCTATGTTCATAGTGATAACCAATGCACTGCCAAGCTTTGTTTTCGCACCGAGGCCCCTCATCGCCAGCGCAAAAATAATTGCATACACGGGCCCCTCACAGAAATATTCTGCGATGACCAGTCCCGCATTCTTCGGACTGTTACCCTTCTCCAGCTCTGCCGGAATCAGAGTGAACGCTAACCTAATTCCCGCAGAGCATAAGAGGGCCCCAAGTAGGATGAAGCGTGGCCGCACGTAGAGACACAATACGGCGGACAATAGCAACGACCCTGAGAATGCGCAATGCCCATATAGAACAAAATTTGGGGATAATAACTGGCGCCGGTGGGCGACGTCTCTTCCGGGGGTGGCGGAGAGGAGCGAGTTGTTGAACCAAACATTGAAACTCTCCTGGATGAACAAATAGCTGAACATGGTGAAGCAGGCCAAGGCGAGGCTTACATAGACAACTCGACAGCCAAAAATGCGATTACTAGGATCGTCATTAATAGTGCGGTTAAATGGTAAAAGCCGGGCCTGCAGAGAGTTTTGGAGGTCCTCATCGCTCGCCTCCGGTAGTGGCGTGTAGTGAAAAACAAGGGCGATGATGACTGTGATGAAGGTAATAGCTAGATATGTCCATCGTATACTAAGGACGTTATTGTGAACTTCATTAGAGGGGAAAAAGGCCTTCTCAACGAGGAGTTGGCTGACAATGGCACCGATACTCTGAACAAATTGAACTGCTAGGAGGCGAGACTCGCCGTAGCGTGGCGGGCCGCAAAGGACAACAAAGAGATTCGCGACAGTCTCGAAAACAGACAAGCCAAATCCAATAATAAAATTTGAAATGATGAATCCCGGATATGTAAGTAAGATGGAGGAAGGCCAGAAAACGAGAGTCCCAGTTCCAAAGATGCAAAGACCGACCATGAATGTCACCTTAAATCCACCCCTTTTCAAGCAGTACAACCCAACCGTCAGGGGACCGAAGAAATATCCGCCAAAATACATTGTGTGCAGAGATACGGTCAGTGCTTGCGTATAACGTGCAATCACAGATATTTGGACGTTGAGTGTGTTGAGTAGCCCGTAAGAAAATCCTAATAGGAAGAAGGAACATGAGACCCAAGCACAGTATTTCCACGAGTCTTTTACAGAAGTGCGCAGCATAGATCTTGGCTGACGGATTTTAACAAAACCAAAATGGATTTGGTTCTGTCGATCAGGCCCGGATCCAGTTCTTGGAGGCATCCCAGGCGAGGAGATAAAGTTGAGCGTGCTCATTTCTTGGTGTTGTTGCTGTTCCGGCGAGAGCATTCCTTCTTGTGCTGGCTGTGCATCGTTATGTACTTGGTCTTCGGTATTATTCTGTTGTGAAAGAGCTGCCTGTTGTGGGAACCTTCGCCTGGGAGAAAAATTCTCGTGCTTAGTTGAAAGTGAAGTTGAAGACTCAGTTTGCTCTATGGGCGTACTGCTCTCTAGGGCGGGTGAAGCAAGGGGTTCTTGTGAGGGCTGCAATGAGGGCTCTTGAGATGGTTGCTGCATGGACGACCCGCCTTCATGGACTGGTGAAAGCGAGACTCGTCGTGAGGCCAACTGCGAGGGCGACTCGCCCATTTCGCTGATGGATGATACTGATGTTCGATGCGAATTCTGTAGAATAGGCGTCCCGAGATTCGGAGCTGGCGTCATTGACATTTCCGGCAAGAGGGTCTCTGGCATTCTGAAGTTTAAGGGCGTGAACCCTTCTATGTTGTTCTGCCTGGCAAGCCGATCCGCGGGCATTTCCTCCGGCCTTGTCTGGGTCGCTGAGACTTGAGATGATGTCTGGGAACTATGAAACCCAGGAGGGTTAATGAGCTTCGGCATTATCTTGCTTACCAATGGCTTCAGTAGCGGGATGCAACCGCATACAATGCCGACATTGACCTCTACAATCGACCACATAAGACCGTACGATACATTGAATACAAAGTTGGGACTTGCACCAAGTCCGGGCGTTACTTGTGGTGATCTGGAATTAGGAGTTGTCTTTCCTAGGGCTTGTTGGAGGTAATAGATTCGGATGACGTCCACAATGGTGACAAATATACCGAGTCCGAACGTTAAGATCAATATTGTTTTCTGTCCCCTAGGCAGATGGATGCCGGTGAGAACAGGTATGGGAAGTACCAATATTGCAAGATCAGTGAAGATATTGGCCGGCGACGAGGCGAGAAAAAGTGTGACTAACGGTATACACGTTTGTGTCGGATCAATAAAAGAATTGGAGAAGATCTTGTCGAGGGGGTGGCACTGGAAAATATTGACAAATGTCAATACCAGGCCTACCACATTTACCACTGCCATTGTTGCGAACGTTCCAATCCGGAACAGCTTATTCGTCCTCGAAAGTCGTAGGTAGAATATTAGGATGCTCGTCTTGGTGGCCATAAGGGCTGGGTTCTGATGATTGTTAGTTCGATTTGTTTCCCTCATATGCCACTCCATTCCTGCTCTGCACTGCCAGAGCTCTAGCTATTATAAGTAGGGATATACGCACATAAAGTATACTATAGATATACCCGAATTTCTTCAAAGGCGATATCCACTCTGGTTTGAGTTCTGCATCCATCAAGCCAAGCCCCTTTTGTGCCGCAAGTAGAACGTTAAGAGAACCCCCAAATGCAATTATCCATGCGACTACCATCATGTAGTCATCCCAGGTTGTACGCCTCGTGATAAATATCCGGCTTATTAGCCGTAGTGCTACGAACACAAACGCCATGATGATCGTAGTGGTCGTCGCCACTTGCACGGCTTGGCGCCGATCAGGAGGACTAGCCATGCTGTCGACAGAGACTCCGAAGGAGGGTTTCTCGAATAACTAAGGGGGGCTCCAACAACCCTTCAGCATGTTATACGACTAATGGGTGGCGTATTGAACGAGTGCGTCCATAGATACGCTCCTGCGTATAAACGCCCTATTATTGTAAGAGCTCCCCTTAAGCCCTCCGGTAATTTCAAATGCCATCACCAAGGCGGAATGTCATATGCGGTCCACACAGCGTCTCTTTTTGTGTTCGAGCGATCCAAACCCACGTTGACGTGTTGTCCCTCGGTCTGGATCCAACGTTCATGAAAGACTGTGCTTCCCGGCAATAATGAAAGAAACAAGACGCGAATAGCCTCGCGACTGGTAGAGCAGAAAGCGAAATGTTTTCTCTTTCCCTCACGCCACTTTCTGTGGGAAAGCTATGTGTGCCGTCATTGGAGCTACTTTACCTCGGCTGGTTCCGAGCTCAGACAGCTTAGATGTCATTTGGACCCCGACCAAAGTTGTAGACCTAAGGGACGCGCCGGCGAACAGTAAATCCGGGGAAGAAGAGGAGAATAGTAAACGGTGTAGAGACTGTGATATGCACCTCGTATGCTGGAATAGAGATACGGGTCTGGACAGACGCACTGGCGTGTATAAAGTCATCTCCTACCTGCAATTTGTCACGCATCAGGCTCCTCAAGGGAATGTAGCTGCCGTTCTACCTGAGATTCGCCTTCAGCCGGTTTCAAACAACATATACGGGTCATCTGTACTGTCAAGGCTCGCTGACATTAGCCGTAGGGGATCAATTCAGCATAAAATTTAGCCTTGGGGTTCAGCTCTGATATTTGAATTTGTGTGATGCATTGAAATGGATTTGCCAACCAACCAACCAACCATGGGACGGACAGTGGTCGTCGGAAAGTGCGTCGGGCAAACAATTCTCCCGATCCGCGATGCCTGCTTACTGTACAGAGCAGTCCTGTTTATGTCACCGCCCACGCCACTACGTGAGTTCTCAGCCTTCACAGCCCAATGCCCGTGATCAGATGACGAGTCACATCGCGTCGCGCGAATCCTACGCGTATAAGATCTCCATAAGGCTCGTATTCAACGTCGTGGCAACGAATGTCCCAACGAACACGTCTGAACTGACGTTTTCCAAGATTCTCTGGTAGGTCAACCAGCATAGCTGAAGGTGATCGCCCAAAGCAGCGCTTTCCGATTTGACGGTGAAATACGATGGCGCTGTTGGCAGGTTATTCATAGAGTCAAGCTCGTATTTCATACCGTCTTTCCAATTCTATGATACCCGTGGTTGCCTTTTTCCCCAGAGGCTGAATGCAGGGACCTGTCAGCCCTTTCCGAGCTCTCAGCCCTTTCCGCGGCTATAAAGCCATGATGTCTGTCCCTCGATATGACACCTTCAAGCTCAGCTTTGCTTTACATCGCTTTCACATCTATCTAAATACTCGAACATGAGATTCACACTTCCAACTATCGCCCTCATCCTGAGCGGCACTGCACTTGCTCTTCCCGCCGTCGAGCAGCGCGACAAGCCCGACACAGTTCATACTGTGCACCTCACCTTCCATGGCGGCCCGGCCTCGTTTGATATGGCCTTCCCTGCTGATGGGACCATCCACCCAAGCAGTGCGCCTTCCCAGTGACTTATTCACTCATGCTACTCTTTCTAACACACCTCTCAGACCATGACTTTGCCATCTCCATCATCGACGCACCAGACTACCTCGCTCTGAGTGACTGCACCTTCCACACAGGCGGCGAGCAGACACTCGTTGGCGGCCTGAGCGCCGACGGTGTGCAGCAGGTCATCATTGGCCCGCCCCAGCCCATCACTGGCGTGAGCTGTTACGGAACTTGCGTCGGGACTTATGGTATGTTGCCTTTTATGTGCCGGCGATGTTAGCAAGGACAAGCTAACTATGAACAGGCAAGTGCTACGATAATAACAACCAGTTTATTGGCCCCTGCTGCAATGGGTACTGTGCTGCTACTCTTTGCAGGCCTTGGATCAACCCCTCCAACCCCACCGTCTAAAGTGGAAGCGTTGGAGTGGAAGCATCGAGGGGGCGTTTTGGGGTCTAGGGTTAGGTTTGGTGCAGATGTTTCCATGTGATGAATCCTTTCAAAGTCCCGTAAAGGGGCTGATCACTGTCCTTTCCGTCCATTGCGGAGCGAAGTGAGTAGAGCATAATCTTTATATACATTGATGTCTTATAATCTATTTACATTTGATGGACTAATCCCGTGTCATCTCTTCATACTCCGGGAGTTCCCATCCCTTGAGATTCTCCTTGAGGCTCCACTTCCCAATATTCACCTTGAATAAAGAGGCTATCCCCACGAGACAATTAATGACGGCAATTCCAAACGACGTCGACATGAACGAGTCCAAATTCGAGCTCTCGTCAACCCCTTTTTGTACGTGGTTCATGAATGGCCGAAATTTTTGTTCGTAGGCCTTGAGCGCGGCCGCAATGCCATCTTTGCTATCACCTCCTCTACTAGCATCTCCGCCACAGTGTCTCCCGATCTCGCCAGCCAAGATATAAGCACCCACCATGGCACTGGTAGTGCCCATTCCCGTATTTACCGACGGGCAAAAACCGGCATCTCCAAGGAGAGTTACACGGCCGCGCGACCAAGACTCCATCTTGACAAGGCCTAGTTCATCGCCATAGAAGTTGTCAGTGTCTTTGAGAGACTCCAAGATCTCGTCCAGCTGCCACCCAGCGCCCTTGAAAATCTCTGCCAAGGCCGCCTTCTCCTCTTCGACACCTTCCTGATAAGCAGTCCTGAGTCTCCCTGCATCAAGCTTGCAGGCGAGGTATATCTGGATCTCCTTCGAATTGCTCCGTCGAGTCAACACCCATCGATTTCCGGTAGCAAGGTAGAAAGTGGCCATGTACCCCTCTCCTTCACGCATCGGCCGAGGGATGGTGAAGTATGCGATGTATTCCCCATGGCCAAGCGGGACGAACGGATCTGCAGCGCCGGGTCCGAGCATCATCTTGCGTGTTCGCGATCCCTGGCCATCGGCACCAATCAAGAGATCATACCTGCCCGTCTTGCCGTCCGCAAACCTCACATCAACACCGCCATCCGTCTCCTCGAAGCTTTCGATAGACGTCCCGAAGATATACTCGACCCGATCCTTGGTCACATCGTGCATAATACGACAAAGATCCCCTCTCATAATCTCATACTCGCTAGTGAAATTCTGAGTTCCTTTGCCAGACGTATTCGCTGGGAAGTAGCCGCGGCGCCTGCCCGACTTGTCGACTACCTGAATGCCCTGCTCTGGAGCGGCGTTGGCTCGGAAAGCCTCGTCGAGACCCATGCGTTTCAAGACCTCAATCCCGTGGAGGCGGAGGTCGATCTGGAGTCCTGTGATCCGTAGGCTTGAGAACCGTTCGACGACGGTGACGTCGTGGCCGAGCTTGGACAGCCAAAAGGCTACTGCATTGCCGGCAATGCCTCCACCGCTGACGAGGATTTTAATAGATGCCATGATTTGCTTGATATTATGGGAGCTTGGGTGGTAATTGAAACAATAGTAGATATAATTTTATAACATCTAAATGTTTTGACTTAACAGATAGCAGAGAACGCCCGAACGACAGGTCTTTTAACACAAGGCCAGACCCGAACCCCCCGATATGATGAAAATAGTTTGCTTTTGGCAGGAGCTTGTGGAACGGTAGTACTGTAGGATCCTTCCACTACTTATATTATTCACCACTCCGATGTTTTGGAATTTGCCGTTATCCCCGAACCAGTATACCGAAAATGGGTACACTGCGTCGTAAGCTCGTTCAAGTCATCCATCTGTCTCAAGGTGAATTAAGTGGCTACACATATAACTGAATATTCAATAAAAATCCCAAATCCTTGAAGCACCACATATTGGTTGGGTAGTACAGCTAAAGCTATGAGAGGATGTGTTGGGAACATAGGCGACGGAGATAAACGCACGGCCTATTAGCTTCTTGTCTCGGATTTAACCACCCAAACAACCTCAAAAGACCGAGGAGACTCCCTTTAAGCACCAGCAATTCCTCATCTTCGGGAAATTCACATCTGTCGCACAATTTGCGGCAAAAGCATTCCTTCCTGAAGAGTAACCTCAGTGTAAGGCCGCTACACCCGTAAGTTCTGCAGATTCCACCATCTGTCAAGACATTTTGAGGTTGCATCTGACACAAGTCCAGAACCTTATCCCCGCCATGTCCGAACCTCTGAGCCCCGCGTCATCTGTGAAAAAGCGAAGAAGGCCAGCTCTATCATGTGAGCCATGCCGACGGCGGAAGGTCAAATGCGACCGCAATCAGCCCTGTGGCCAATGTGTGCAGTCAAAAATTGCTTCGTGTGCCTATAGCCCAATCCGTCCAGCTGTGTCTCGTCGCACACGCGGCCCGATCTCACCGGCTTCCTTCCCTAGACAATCGTCACCAGGGCTTCCGACTCGAGTACGAAGTATCCCGAGTAGCTTGAGCACTCACGCATCTTCAGTTGATGTATCGCCCAGCTCTACCCATCTCTCTACTGCCACCAATCCTAGATCATATGGCTCGTCGATCGTGGAACCGGGTCAATCCCACCAGGAGGAAGCACTCCGTAACAAAGAGTTGCTTGATCGCATCCGTAATCTAGAAGCACAGCTAGCTATCGCCAAGTCAGAGGGAACGACTGTCTCACCACCAATTCCAAACGCATCTCCCAAAAAGCTAAGTGGCATCATATCGAAGACGCGATTTTTGGGAGGCACTCACTGGATGTACTCACACGGAGCTGTATGTTATCATTTTTGCTGAGTCTAGCAGTTAAGCTGACCTTTGCAGTTTGACGACATAGCTCATCTATTTGCCAAGTCTACGAAGCATCCCTCGGGCTGTGTCGATATTTCCTCGGAGCAAGTAGATGATATCACGGAGATTATGCAAAAATGCAAGGCGCTCGCCAAAAGTGCCAAGGCAATTCCATACTCTCAATGGCTCGCAGTAAGCTGCACCCATACACCACCCCAGGTTTAATGTATGCTAACTTGCCATTTCTCTTAGAACCCTTGCTTCAGAGATGCTGTTCCCAAAAAGGGAATTGCGGATCAGTTGGTAGATGCATACTTCAGAACCTCTGAATCCATATGCAGAATCCTTCACATTCCATCATTTCTGAAGGAATACCGGCAGTATTGGGAGCAACCCGATGTAGCGAATCCCGTATTCATCGTCAAGCTCTTACTTGTCATGTCAATAGGGGGTTGCTTTTATCAAGGCCCTGACTCTATACATTACCGAGTAGAATCAAAGAAATGGATTTTTGCCGGACAATCCTGGCTATCTACTCCTTTTGAGAAGGCGAAACTTCACATCTCCACAATTCAAATTCAATGTCTATTAATTATAGCACGCCAATACTGTTCGATATCTGGTGATGTCGTCTGGATAGCGGCTGGCACGCTCCTACGAACGGCGATGCAAATGGGTTTCCATCGAGACCCGGCAAGTTTGCCAAAAATAGGCATACTGCAAGGGGAAATGCGGAGAAGATTATGGGCGACGATTATCGAGCTGAATATTCAATCTTCAATTGGTTCGGGGATGCCTTTCTTGATTGTAAGTTTAAGAAGCTTGCACATGCACAATAGTGGCTAACATTTGGCAGTCTGAGGAGGAGTGGGATACTGCACCACCAGCTAATATTGACGATATCGAGATCAGCGAGGCCACAAATGATCTCGTAACTCCCAAACCAAGCAGTACACTTACGCAAACGTCGTTACAGATTATGCTGCTTCAGTCCATTGGGCCACGACTGGAATTCATTCGATATTCAAATAGTATCCTCAATAAGCCTTCATACGATGATGTTCTTCGAATTGGGGCCGAGCTGACGAAAGCATTGAGAGATAACAGAACATTTATTTTAAGAGTCAATCAGTCGCTACAATCACAAGACAGGGTAACACAGTTTAACATCAACATGGTCGATCATCCCTTACGCCTCGCCTTGCTACTTCTCCATCGCCCTTTCGCCGCCAAAGGAATGAAAGATCCACGCTTCTACTATTCTAGGAAAATATGCCTTGAATCAGCTGTGACTATACTGAAGTACCCGTCATCAGAACCTCTCCTAGCAAATCAATCGGTCGATAATATGTTTCGGGGCGATTATGCACAGTTCAAGGTTGTGGGCGGCGGCTTTAAAAGCATTATTACATATACAAGCACGATAATATTCCATGAGCTTCACACACAACTTAAGGAAGAAGGCCCCGCAATGGTACAGGAAACAAAGGATAGCAGAGGGGCTCTCAAGCAATGCTTACTGGATTTACTAGAGCTCTCTGTGGATCGTGTTGCCATGGAAGAAAACAACGTCATGGTACGCCTGCTCATTATTATTACTCTGTCTCTCCTGGATGCTACAGAGAAAGGAATCGATCCAGAACCAGTGGTCCTAGAAGCTGCGAAGCAAAGCGCGGCGCTCTGTTATGACCTGATGAGCACAAGAATCGCAGGGATCAATGCTTTGTTGCCTGTAGAAGCTGGTTCTCAAAATGTGGTTGAGAATTTCGATGACCCTCTTGATTTTGGGATAGACTTCAGTATGCAGAATTTTGGGGACCAAGATATTCAAGGGTCGTGGCTCAAGTTTGCCTGCGACGATGGCGTACTGTGGCATTGAAGGTTGGGATTATATACGGCGATTGGTTGGCTGTAGATGTATAATTATAATATGAAACGACATGTATACCACACAGCGGAAGTCTTCGGGTGTAAAAAAACTAAAAATGAGAACTAAACGCCCTATATTTCGTTTTGAAGCATGTCGTTGAGGTAAAGTTGCGAATCTCAGTGACACTAACACTTCCGGCTAAATGCAAAATACCTTGACTTGGCAACCCCGCGACGCCCCGCAGTGTCCCGCACTTCCCAAGGTCACAGCGGATTCATAATCGTCACTTTCGTATAGCCTTTCGTCTTTCTCCAACTAACGGAGAATTATTAAACCGCCTCTAGAAGTGGACTTACATAAGACACGTTAATTTTTGACAACTTAGATAAAGGGTTGAGGTATATTATAACTGGAAAATGATATAATTGTCTAGCACCTGACACTAATAATCATACAGAGGCTTGCTTCCTCTCGCAGCTTTTGAGTGGACGTTATTAACTCTACTAGCCGAATAATAATTGAAGGAGACTGCACAATGGTGGCAACCTTTAACAACCCTGTCATATCCGGCTTCAACCCCGATCCTTCGGTCATTCGAATTGGGGATGACTATTTCCTGGTCACCTCCACCTTTGAATACTTTCCCGGATTGCCAATCTATCACAGCAAAGACTTATTGAATTGGACATTGATTGGCCATGGTCTGACCAGGAGCAGTCAACTGAATTTGAGAACTGTTGAGCCGTCCGGAGGAATCTGGGCGCCGACTATTAGGTACCACAAAGGGAGAGTTTATCTTACGACCTGCAAATGGGACCGGTATAGGCCAAAGGATGATGTGCGTCCCTCTTCATGTCCGCAGATCCGTTACAACTACTAACGAGACCTATTTAGGAGCGAATCTTCCCCAGAGGATTCTATGTGTTCACTGATAACATCTGGGATGACAACTCCTGGTCTGACCCAGTGTATTTCGATAACCCAGGATTTGATCAAGATGTATGTTTCTATCCCGACTTTTTTGTCCCGAGACTAACCTTTACAGCTGTTCTGGGATGATGATGACAAAGTGTACCTCTCCACGACCGTTCGCATTGCAAACAGGCCTGTGGGCAGCAAACTAAAGGACTTTGCCATCCACGTCTCTGAAATAGACCTTGACACAGGCCGGACTTTGACGGCGCCGAAGGTTATCAGAGCGAGTCCGCACGGAATTGCTGAGGGGTCGCACATCATCAAGCGCGGCAAGTATTATTACCTCTTCACAGCCGAAGGAGGAACCGAGGCTGGCCATCAAGAGTGGGTGTTGAGGAGTGAAGTTGGGCCTCTGGGGCCGTGGGAGCTTGGTCCAGTGAACCCGCTGTGGTATAACGGAACTGAAGAGGAGGTGCAGAGCACTGGGCACGCAGATGTGTTTGAGGACGCCAAGGGAGATTGGTGGGCTGTGTTCCTTGGGGTTAGGCCACGATTGAGTGAGAAGGAATGGCTGGACTCCCCATTAGGTATGTGGCCGGTCCCGTGGATTCCGGATATATGCTAAAATTATGTGTTATAGGAAGAGAGACATTTTTGGTGAAGGTCATCTGGGAGAATGACTGGCCCATATTTAATGGTGGTAAGAATATCACAATTGCAACGGAAGGTAGGCACACGGGGCAGCTTGCTCCCGCAAATGTATGGAACGCAGATCTCGACAAGCCGACTCTCGAACTGGGCTGGTACCAAAAACGTGAGTGCCACACCTAAATTGGTCATTCAGCACCCCTTTCTGACAAATTCCAGATACACCGTTGAAGCAGGAGTGGTCATTGTCAGAAAGGCCTGGCCATCTCCGCCTATATGGTAGTTGCTATCCCCTCTCCAGCGCTGAGGCCCCAACGCTGCTTCTCCGGAAGCAAACCACTTTCCAGCAGCGTTTCCAGGCCGTGCTCAACTTCCAACCGAGCAAGGCAGGGTACGAAGCTGGTATTGTTGTTTGGTACAGCTTGTTTTCTTATGCCAGCATCGGAGTAACCATTGCATCGGAAGGGCCGGATGCTGGAAAGAGAGTCTTGCTGTTAAGATCTCCAACAGACAAGATTGGTGTATTGACCGTAAGTTGCTCTTTTACCAGTGATGACGATTGCTAAACGTGCGACAGGAATCTACATATCCTCTTGGCCCAGAAGGACAAGTAACCTTGGCTATCCAAGGAGATGGTCTTCAATATACCCTAAGTTATAATGAGGAAGGGAAGGACGACTCAAAACCACTGGCACCAGTGCAAAGCAAGCTGTTGACCAGATCGCCGCCCATTGGAGGTGCCTTTACCGGCGTTATGTTTGGAGTCTACTCCTTTGGCAAGATGGAGCCCGTCTTGGATCCTGCCGACTTTTCCAAGATATCTTTGGAGACGGTTTGATACTATTAGAGTGGGACTGGTCATAGTAGAATGTGGTTGCGGAGTAGTGTGCTGTACTGTGTGATTTGTATAGATTTCTAGTTTCTAGCTTTTAGATTGCCCAAAGGCAGCAGTTTTCTCAAAATGTTTGCTTCCTCGATATTATCAAAACTCCCAAGCTCAGCCCAACCATGTCGACCTGCCCATGCAGCTTCTTTTGAACCCTGGTAAAAACACCCGTATGCTACGTCTTGAATAAACAAGAAGCTGGAAGTGTATATGAAACGCTGGGATTTTCCATAGCAATATTTTAGGGACCGTAGAATCTCACGGGCAAGGCGTTCGCCGTTGGATGTTATACCGAGCAATGCCGTTTGATTTGGCTCATCTAGAATGAGTTTTGGGCCAGGGAATGGCCGGAGAATATACCACAACTGTAATAGCAAGATTCGAATTGCATCATAGTAGCAAACCGTAAATGCTGTCCACAACGTGTCATACTCTAGAAGCGTATGAAAAATTGACTCGTTGGTATCCTGATGTGATGTTACTTCTGAGGCAGGCTGAGTCTGCTCCGCTTCCCAGTGGTGCCACCAAGAATTTAACTCTTCAAGAGAACTAGCAACCTGAGATTTAAGATAAGTGTTTTCAACCCCCTGGTTGCACTTGCTGTTAAATATCTTTGCTTGGGCAATATATTCCGTAATATCAGCCCCGATATCGACCAGATAATCAATCGCTGATTTCGATGCCAGGTCGTCTTCCCACGGAACCGTTTTCCAAAGTGGGCAACGAAGAAATGTGCTCCGGCTGGTAATAATTGCTTCCGTAACCTGCAAGCTGTTAGACGGGTTAAGCAATTAAAACAAGACGTCTCTTACTAGCATAATTCGGTGCTCTAGAAAGATGGTCTTGCTAGCGTAAGACTTTTGGTGCCATGGGCCCCTCAGCTCTAAAAGGGCTTTAAGGCCATATACGTGTAGCACCCAATATCCGTCCGTCGCAGACAGTAGTCTCTGTACTTGTTAATACTATTCTATAACGCAGTAAATGGCAATGCAGCTTACATCATACTTGCAAAGAGCAGTCATAGACGCTAGGGTACTATCTGTGCAACGATCACTAGCATTTGAAAGTACACAGCTGAGCTCCGACAATGCTTGCTGATACAGCTCCTTTGAAGTTAGTATCACATCCTTGCACTGGTGAGCTTGTCCGAACACTATAGCGGCTAAAGCATCCCATGACTTATAGCGCGGCTTCTGACGGGTATTGGCTAGCTCGAGAACCCAGTCTGCCGGCAACCCACACCGATCAGCGAAAGCATTGGAGTCGAATAATTTGGAATATAGATAGGAGATGAATATATCTTCCTTAAATGCCGTCAATGGCAACTTGTCTGTAGGTAAAGTGGCAGGATTAAGACGCAGAAGATGACCAATTCCACTTGAATGAAACGGCATGTGAGAACTCCTTGTCGCTGCTGCGAATTCGTGAAACTGTACATGAGCGGTGGCTATGGAGCGTTCGATGCGGAGAGTCTCATCCACAAATCTAAACCGTCGTTTGTAGCCAGGGCATTCGATGCCTGCCTTAGTGCACCGATTGCATAGTGGACGTGTCTCGTCACATTTGACTTTCTTTCGTTTGCAGGATTCGCATCCCTTACTCAGTGCTCCCATGGCGCAGTATGGGCATGTGAAATCAAGAAGAGTGGCGGGAATAATAAACAGACCGGAAAGCCCGGAACTGGAGGTGAATATCTTATAAAACAATGTTACGATGACTAAATAAGCTCGCACATAATACCATGTTTTATGAAGTTCGCATATAATATCATGTTCTGGGAACAGCTCTTCATGATCCTGAAGCTTATAAATCCTTGTATTTGGTGTGCGCAGCCTAGATCTCTCGCACAAGTAACCCTGGAATAGGTCTAGCGCGACCATGGTGTCTATAAACCCAATCCTCCTCAACACCTGCATCAAACATAGAGAAGAGATGATTTAGATAGCCCATTGGCATGATAGTCTAGATTATCGTAACGAGGGGCATTTTAGGGTGGATATGAGAAATAAATTGCAACCAAAATACCGAAGATTAGCTTGATACTCGAGAAATATAAATTATAACCTTCCCCTCGCTTTATTTCATATCAGCAGTATCCTATTCTAACAAATAAAACCACCCAAGATGGCAACTGAATCCACTAGCTCTAACGTTTACATCACGACAAACTCCTCCGACGCCAAAACCTCGTCCTTCCTACCAATCACCTCACCACCAAGCCAAGTCATAGGCCCTACCACCACAATCTCCTACATCTACTCCACGCCGCCCTCTCTCAACCTAACTTCTGACGCAGACCTTTCCCATCACCATGCGACCGCGTCCTTAGGCCCGCCTTTCCTCTTCTTCCCTCCCGCAGGCGGCAGCGCAGCCGGATACCTCGATTTTGCGCCGAACCCAGACCAAGAGGAAGGGACTATGCACCGCACGCAGACGCTGGATTATATTGTGGTGATCGATGGGGTTGTGGAGCTAGGGTTGGAGGGGGGAGAGAGGCGTGTGGTGAGGAAGGGGAATGTGGTTGTGCAGCGGGGGCCGATGCATACATGGAAGAATTTGAGTAGGACGGAGGGAGCAAGGGTTGTTGTGGTGTCGTTTGGGGCTGAAGGGGCGGTGGAGGGGAAGATGGAGTTTGGGGGCGAATAGGGTCTGTCGGGAGGGGCGGATGATGTTTGGTAGACAAGAAGAATCTATGATCAATACATTACGAAGTGTCAATGCTCGAACCCTACCCCAGCAGTCAAACCTGTTCCTATCTTACCAGTATCCCGACTACACCCTCGACATGAATTTGGTTTCTCCTAGCACCTTCAGTAACCACGGTTCCATCGCGTACCAACGAAGTCAAAACGCCAATCTTCCGATACATCCGTCACAATGGCATCATCATCCCCAGAATCCCCAGAACCCTTCACCACAACCCCACAAGGGTGCACTAAACAGACACACGACCAAATTAGGAATCAAGTGGATAATGGTGAATAATAATATTCTATATCTAAAGGAAAAATAAAGCCAAAATGTCCTGTACCCAAAAAAACTCCAGCCCAGGATATCAAACAAAACTATGCAGCCCGATCCCAGTAAAAGGTTACAACAATGATGCTACAAACCATGAGTACATGTTGCGCGGTCGTTGGAGCAAGGTGTGGCCACCCATCGCACCAGCCGCCGCTATTGTATGTCGCATTGATACATCGTAGTAATATAACATCTGTCTCGTGGAGACTTCATGTCTATTCTTCCTTTGTACAAGCCCATATCTCGCCTGACACGTATCGCATCTACTGCTGAAGATGCTCCGGCAGCTCATTAGCCGGCAGAGGATGCTGGGGTAGCGAATCGTCGCCACCAAGCCTGCCCCCCAGGACGCCGTTGCCCTCAACCTGCTGTGCATTCGCCTCCTCATCGCGGTTGCGCTTCTCGACCTTGCGTCCGCCGCGCGCCAAGTGCATGTTATCACTGCCAGCTAACTCGCGCTCGATCATCTCGCTCGTCCACTTGCTCGACTTGAGCGGTGGCACGTGGATGAGGTACATGGTGTCGACCTCCTCGATGGTGCGCGTGGCAGACTCGATGAGGAAGAAGTACACGATGGCAACACCAACCAAATTGCATCCAGCGAACACGTAGCCGTAGCTGAAGTCGATAGCGCCCGTGATGAATGGCGAGAAGAAACCGAGGAGGAAGTTCCATATCCAGTTGGAGGCGGTGGCGAGGGCCATCGCGTTCGCACGGTAACGGTATGGAAACATCTCAGAGTTGACGGCCCAGATCATGGGTCCCCAGGTCGACGCGAAGCCGCAGATGAACAGGCACGCGAAGACAATCAGGACGGTACCGTAGGTCTTAGCATTGTTGCTGCCCTCGATTGCCGGCTGGAACTTGAAGTGTCCGATGGAGGCGAAAATCATGAAGCACATGAACATCCACAAGCCACCAGTGACAAGACACTTGCGGCGTCCGAAGTGCTCAACAAAGTAGAGACCGAAGAAGGTAGCGCCAACGTTGACGCCACCCAGGATCATGGCCGTGACGAAAGAGTTCGAAAGTCCGACACCAGCGAAGATCGTGGTGCCGTAGTAGAAGAAGTAGTTGGCACCGGTCAGTTGCTGGAACATCTGCAGGGCCATGGCGAGCACAGTACGGTAGCCCATACGAGGACCGGTAAAGACCTCGTACCAGGCGTGCGATCCTTGAGATGCGCGGATGTTGGCGTTGATCTCGGCAGTCTCGAGGGCGATGGCGCGATGGTTGACGGGAACGCCGTAGAACTTCTGCATCGTCTCGAAAGCGCGCTTGTTGAAGCCCTTGCGAATATCATAACGGGGCGACTCGGGAAGCATGAGCATGCCGATGCAGAGGATGAGTGCCCAGAGGTAACCGATGGCCATTGGAATTCTGTAGGACCCGGTATCCGTGCGCGTTTCGGTGCCGTAATTTATACAGTTGGATGTGAAGATACCGATGGTGATGAACAATTGGTAGGAACACACGACGGCTCCACGAACCTGCTTGGGGGTCGACTCCGACATGTATAGTGGGACAAGAACGGAGAGGGATCCAACACCAAGACCAGCGACCCATCTGCCCATAACAACACCAACCCATTGTCCGTCGCCAACAGCAATCTGGATAGTAACGCCGACGCAGAAGATGAGACACCACCAAGGAATTGAGCCTCGGCGTCCAATTCTATCTGCGAGCGGTGCAGCAAGCAATGCTCCAATGGCTGTTCCGATACTGAGAAGAGCGACAATGAGACCCGATCGTACATTTGAGAAAAAGAGTTTCCCGTCCGCGTTCGTCTCTCCAAAGCGTTCCAGGAAGACTTGCATCTGCAGGAATCCAGAAATTTGTCCAGTATCGTAACCAAAGATGAAACCACCCATGGCGGCGATGATAGCCATTATAGCTGTCCTGAAGGTTACGCGTGGTACCTTCCCATCGTCGAGATTCGGGTTGTTCATTATGGTCTCAGGGTCGTCTGTGTTTTGGTCGAAATTGATATCCGCTATTCCGCCTTCCTGCTCTTTGATACCAGGATCCGAGGACGTCCTTCCGGACGTGTCGAGCCCATTGCCCGAGGCCTTATGGCCCTTCACTTTGTCGAGGAGGCCCATGATTGTGGGTTTTCGACAGTGCGTGTTTCGTTACTATAAAATTGAATAAAAATTGTTTAGAAAGGAGAATGTTAGGTCTAACGGGGGAGTATAAGAAGTCATGGGAGAGTGGAACGAGACAGATTTTCTTTTTAAATGGAGATGGCGGATGGGGCGGATTCGAGTGGGGGATATCTGAAAAAGTGAGAACTCAGTGGGTATGACATCATGGTAGACCCAGAACCTCGCTCGGCTCGGCGTGGGTGTGCAACGCGGCAACCCATTGGGTCGGCAAACTGCTTAGTCAGCCGAACCTGCTTTTGTACAGTGTCGGTGGCGGAAGGGACGGGGTGGCACAGGGTGCATTTGCGGCTGTGGAAACTTCCACATAACCTGTACTTTGGAGATACGACGTCAGTGGTCGTCAGAAGCGGCAGAGGCTGAAAGCATCATGACGGCCGGGGCTGAACCAGAGGGGTTGGACCTGGGGACACGCGGGGGGGATGAAGATGGGGGATGGAGGAGAAGTTGGAGATTCATGGGGATGATGGAGATGATGGAGAGATGGAGGCGGAGAGATTCTGGAACTTGACTTTTCGGAGATTCGGCGAGTTGAGTTGGAGAAGAGTTGGAGAAAGAGATGGGGATAGGCGGCAGACTCCATATATCCCCATAGAAGACCCATAGATCACGGAGAATCTCTGTGTGTCTCGGCGGCATTGTGGCCACGACCCCACCACCCTGCGCCGACGAGTCCGGTCAGGATTGGCGGCACTTGACTCGACGTATCACGTGATATACGGGACCTTCGGGTTTGTTTGCAGCGAACCTGGAGGATGGCAAAGAGGAGGATGTGCAAACGGAAGTGTTTAACTGTGAATGCGAGACTCTCAGGAAACGATAATTGTCCGTCAGTTACCTAAGACATTCTCAATTATCCTGTTTCAGAACTTGGCAAGGCAATGATATTTGTCCGTCGGGACTACTCGTGCATATATCTGCTTCAACTCAGAGATAACACCGAATCACGTGAAAACTGCATTTATCCAGAAATCGCATTGCAGGAGTTCATGGAAACCACCAATTATCGTAATAGGATTCCAATCACCTCATGCACAATCGCGATCGAATCCCATTCATCCGCTTTTAGAAGGTCAATTGGCCGCTTTGTAATGTGTTCTTGCTGTATGCTTAGGTGACGGTGATATACGCGGCAATATCCACGTGATAATTCTATGTATCTTATTCGCCTCCTGCTCCACAAATACCCAATCACGTGACTATATAATTATCCGGAGTCTCCGAGACCCCCCACCGAACCCCCACTCCCCTTTCTATACGGCACGTGTTCTGCTAACCTCAACTCCACTTTTCTCTCCACAGTCCCTTCTCTAATACGGGCAGGAATACGTACGTACCCCATATCACGTGATATTACTAATTATCCGCGTCTACGGTCCTTTACCCGCCTACCGCTGAAACATTCTTCCCTACGACCCACTATGTATACTGTACTGTATATACATACCATATAAAGTCGAATTCTCATCTTTATCATAATCTATATCCTCAATATCGTTCTTATAAACCTCCTAAATTTCCCTATATTACTCCTATCTTTGTGCTCTAAAAATCCCCCTTTCCCCTCCCACCTTGAAACATTTCCTATCTATATCTCCACGGAATCTCATGCTTCCCTCCTTGGTATATGCAATTGCCGCCGTTCTGATTGGAGGAATATTGATCCAGCGACGGCTACTAGCCGCAACCCCATAGTCTCCTGCCCCCTCCTAGATCCCCGGACTTTTCAGCTTGCGACTTTCCGTCCTCTCCTCACTCGCTATTCCAAAGACTAACTTCTCTATTTGCCGATACTCTGGATAAGGGAAACTTGGGAATCTCTCCTCAGATGGACAGTCTTCCACCAACTACTCCGAGTCTCGCAAGGCGTCCGGCAAAATTCCTCTTCTCCTTCCCTGTCTTGACTTGCGCTCATTGAGATAAGCCGTGATTACCAGCACGCACGAGCAGCTAGCCCCACGAAGGCATCAGCCTGTGTCTCCATCTAGATCATGCGGCACGACGTTGCGCATCTTCAACAATCGAGTGTTCGCATCGGATAATTCCTCCCCCAAACCTTCTCGGTGCTGTCCGCAACTGTATACTACAAACTCTAAAATACCGCTACGAGCCATCGGTCCATTGGCCCCCGACTGTACCCGGCTAAAGTCCCAGGAGGAACTTTGGAGCGGCGATTGCAATGCTCGATTTTGCCGCACGAATCCCAAAATAACCTCTCGACATTCTTCTGACGGCGTGTCACCTCCCGCTTGCTGATACATGGCCAGCGTCTTGGGGACGTCGTCTACAAATCTCCAACCCACTCCCATGGCGACGAAGCCGCTCCAGGCAGTCGTGCTACCGACACCAGTGCCTCCCGCCAGCGCAAATGGGGTCGCCAACGGGGAGAAGGCGGGAGGCGGCGACACGAGGACCGTGATAATCGTCCATGGCCCGGGACAGGAAGGCATCGTGTCCGTCTTCGCCGACGTCCTCGGGAAGCCGTTCAGGCTCGCTACCAGCTTCAGGTCCGTCGCGGACACGGGGCATGGCACGGTGATCGGGCTGCGGGCTGATGATGCAAAGGTGGACATACATGAGAGGGATAGAGGCAGGATTGTGGCCATACATGCGCACTGCGTGAATCTGGGGATGCCCCCGGACGCGGAGCTCTCGAGCGAATGCGACTACGAATTCCTATACGCAGAGAAGCCGTTTTTCAGGAGAGACCTGGCACGCTTCATCTCCTTTACGCTTGGGCAGATCAATCACCACGAGGCGCTTATCACGAAACCTAGAACATATTTCATCTCGACGACGTTCCCCGACGTGCGGACGGCGCTGCCGAATCTCGACATCCTGACCGTGGGATCTGACGCCGTCGAGCTACGTGTAGATCTATTGAAGGAGCCATTATCAGACGGGACGTTCAGCTCGGTGCCGAGCATCAGCTATGTGGGAGAGCAGGTCATGCTACTGAGACAGCGCACGGAGCTACCCATAATATTCACAACGAGATGCACAAAGGAGAACGGCAAGTTCCCTATGGAGAATCCGCAACTATTCTACGAGTACCTATACCGCGCCGTGCAATGGGGCGTCGAGTACATCGACGTCGAGATCTGGCTCCCTGAAGAAATCCGCCGGAGCCTGTACGAGAAGCGCGGCAACAGCAAGATCATCAGCGCCTTCCACGACTTCTCCGGCGCCTTCCGGTGGCCCTCAGAGCGAGCACAGGAGATCTTCCGCGACAGCAGACGATACGGCGACATCGTCAAGATGATCACGGTCATCAACGACGTCTCGGAGAACTACGAGCTTGAGTACTTCCGCTCCCAGATCCGCGCCAACAACCCCTCCGGCCCCGCCCTCTCCGCCGTCAACATGGGCCGCCTCGGCCAGATCTCCCGAGCCTTCAACACCGTCTTCTCGCCCATCACGCACCCGCTCCTCCCTATCGTCGCGGCCCCCGGCCAAATGTCCGCCGCTGAGATCAACAGCTCCCTCGCCACCATGTCCCAGCTCCCCCGAAAGACAATATTCGCCATAACCTCGCGCCCTAGCGCCCAAACTGCGTTCTTCGAGAAATGCTTCAACGAGCTCGGCCTCACGCACCGCCTGTCGGCCGTCGACCGTGGACCAAAGGGGAACATCGAGTCCTTCTGCTCACAACCCGACTTCGGCGGCGCATACCTCAATCCCCCCATCGCAGCCGCCCAGGCCTACATCCCGCAGCTCTCCGACGCCGCGAGAGCTATCGGCGCTATCGACACCATCACCGCGCACGCCACGGCCGCTGGGTCGCAGCTCATAGGTGACAACGCGATGTGGAAAGGCATCCGCGCGACGCTTACCCGGGACTTTGCACCTGCTGCTTATCGCGGGCGCGCAGCTATCGTTGTGGCTTCCTCGGCGGACGATGCGTCGACTGCGGTGTTCGCGCTGCGCTCTCTTAACGTGGGGACGATTTACACAGTCGGTTTCCGCGCGGGGGAAAGCGCGCCGGGCGCTGCGGGGCTGTGGCAGGGGAGTGAGGCGTTCACGGGGGTGGAGAGCGTGCAGAGGGTCGAGATGCCCGTTGTTGTCGTCTCCGCCCTCCCTCCCTCGCGGAGCCATCTCGTGCAACCGCTCCTGAGGCATTTCGGTGCGTGGCCGGGCGCGAGACGAGCAGCGGGGAAGGAGAGCGGGAGTGGGCGCATTTTTGTGGATCTGGCGAGTGGCCCGAGGAAGGGCGATCCGAGGGTGGTGGCGGAGAGTTGTGGGTGGACTTGTTATGGGGTTGCGGATACGGGGGCGTTTGCGACGGTGGAGGTGTTGAGGTTGTTGGTTGGGCAGAATGTGCCCTATAGCTTTGTGAGGTTGGCGAGTGGGAGGAGTTTGTCGTAGGGGTGAAGGGGGGGAGGGGGAAGGGGTGTTACAGTTGTCACCAACATGCGCGCGGGACGGGGGTGATGGGATGGTGGATAGATGGGCGGGAGGATGGGGTCTACTTATCCGCATACTCGGCGTCCATGCACTCCGCCATTCCCGCCCTTACCGCCACCGAACACACCGACTGCCGTGAGCGGCCACTTCACACCGGCTCAACTACCCCTCACCTTCTTCCCTGGTTCTATTCTTTTTTTATGTCTGTAGTTTTCGTCATCTTTCGGTTGGGTGGCGGCGGGGGGGCAATCATTAGATGTGTGGTGCTGGCGGGGTGGTATATCGAATTGGTACAAGTAGGAGGTGGGTGTGCGGTCTTATCTAGATAATATGATTTTTCTTGCCGCCCTGTTGTTGTTCGTCTGTTCTATGGTCCTGTTGGATATACTGTTGTGTGGTGGTGCACTGTTGGTGTTGATGTGGGATTTTGGTGGCGGGGAGGGATTTTGGCGACGGGTGAGGTTGGGTGGTGAATGAGGGCTGAGAAGAGGTTCCTATGACGATGTTAGGATGGTGAGGGATCTACTCAGCTTGTCTCTGTTCATCAGCCGCATCCTATCAGCTCTCCTTATCCCCTATCCCCGCCGTCAGCATCCTACGCACATCTCCATCTTCACCTCCTTGTGCATCCGGCACCCCCTTTTCGCCGCTGATCCCATCCACACCCGCGCCCATCCCGTGCTGACCGCGGTGAGACAATCCTAACCCCATCTCGTCACAGCTGGCCGAGTGGTGCCCGTCGGTCAGCCTTTGCGGCATGGCGGCGCCACCATGGTAGACTTCGCCGTTGTAGAACGCCATTTTACCCAGTACCAAAATACAGCACACTCCTACAGCACAACAGATTCAACTCAGCTCACACCCAGACTGTCCCCGCCCGCCAACATCACAGCACACATAGCACATGCCTCCGCGGAGGCGCAAGTCCAGTCCCTTAGGCGGCTCAATATTTAACTCTGATACTACCTCCTCTTGCTACTCTAACACACAGCCAAGTACCGCGGTGGAACATTCGATCTCCCTTCCTTCCCCCTTCCCTCCTCCCCCTCCCCTTCTATTTCCCTCCCCCTCGGCTTCCGCCTACCTTCCATCCATCCATCCCATCACATCCTCCCCCTCTTTCAGATTCCCCTGCATACCTCACCAACCGCCGACCACCCACCGCCTCCCCACCGCCCAGCCCACCCACCTCCGGCACCCAATCCGCACGTGTCTCACGATCGGCAGTCCGTATATTAAACCCACTATCAACCCAGCAAGGGTGTTTATTCGAGAACCCCAACGGAAGGAAAGGTGGAAGGGAGGGATGTGGGGATCGCGACGCGCTTTGATGTTCGTGATCGGGCGAGGCTTGCTTTTTTGTGTGGATAGTTTGCGGTGAGTGGTTGGGAGGGGAGTATCACGAATCCTCACCCACTTAGTTATACAGTATGCATACAATCCATAAAAAAACCGGCCTCCCCGCCTCGTAAAGCCTCACCACGCACCTACCTACCCATATGCACCCCAGATCGGCAGTCGCCAGCGCAAGGAGAATTTCCTCATGCACCACCTCGCACGCACCCCTTCCCAGAACAGCTCACCTTGCGTACTTCTGAGACCCCTTCGTAATCGCAGCTGGGTTCGTACTCGCACTAGGATGGATCCCCGGTGTCGTATCGAGCCGCTCGCACGTACATTCGCCCGCTGCCCGAGGGTTAGGGCCGGTTAGGTCCAGGGCTGTTGGTAAACGCGTATACGGTGCGGCGGGTTCTAGGTGTGTGTGAGTAGGGACGCTACGCTATGCAGATGTCTTTCATTGGGAGGGAGGTAGAGGAGGGTAATATATTTCTGTGGTATGCTGTGGTGGTGCATCACTGAGCGCCACAGCGGAGCGAGTCGGTCCTTACCTTATATCACGCAGTGCAATGCAGTGCCGGCGGTGCGGGTGAGTGTCCGGAGGGGAGGTGAGGGTGGTGATATTATTTTTGTGCTACTCTATCTATGCCACTGTGAGAGCTGGTGGTGATGGTGGTGGGTGAGAGAGAGTAAATGGTACTCGCCCGATGGCAGGTGCTAGTTGCTCACAACTACTACGCCTTGTACACGCTCACATGAGGACCTAGTACTCCACCATAGACGGGACAAAACGCACTCACTCCACTCCTCCTCCTATCCGTGAACGAGACAAGACAAGACAAGCCCGACAAGACGCACCGTCCAACGGCCGAGTGTACGGTACTCGCACGGTACTCGCCGTACTATGGGCGGCACTGACTATTCTGAGCGCAGCTACAGGGTGGAAAGAAGGAAAGGATGGAAAGTAGAGTAAGTACTTGGTGGAGAGGGAAAGTAAGATGACTCTCGCGCCGCACTAGCCCGAGCCGCGTGGCTGGCTGGGGATAGAGTGGTGAGGGGGCGGTTCGGGCGAGGGGCCGAGTTATGGTAGGGGTGGTTTTTGTGAGGGATTGTACTGTCCATACTGCTCTATATATATTTTCTACTGTAGGACAGAAAAGTCTGTTAACTGTTTCTATACTCACTTAGTGTAGAGACAGTTAGTTAGTGTAAAGATAATCAACTCCACGGTTTCTAGTCGGGTCTAAAACCCACACAGACACGGCACCAGTACTGGTGAAGGCGCACGTACAGCACGGCAGGAGATCCGAGTACCGTAGAGAGTACCGTAGAGTACATCCATCCATTGCCGCGCAGTACCAAGCCCTATAGTACCGTAACGGCTCGGTCGGGCGAATTGATTAGGGAAGGGGCGGAGGGTGAGGCTCCATGGTGTGGTGGTGAGACAGGGGGGACAGAGGGTTCGTTCTACAGGGTAGTTCGCACGTGGTTTTCGTGATGGTGGGACGAATAGAGTTATATAGGGGATCGGATGAGAGGGGAGCAGGAGAGATGAGGGGCGAGATGGAAGACGGGTGACGAGAGAGAGATGAGGAGGGTGAGAAGGGGTGACGTGTATTGTTTACACTAGAGAGAGATGTTCGATGTCATGTCGTGGGTTGTGGTCTTGGTTTATATGTGTATACGGGCGGTAAATACAGGATAGAGATCCTAGAGTAACTACTCCGTAAAGGTAATATACATAACCCGTTCCTGGTCATCGGGATATCTACGGCGGGCAACGGGGGATCAACCGGGGGGATCAATCAACCACGTGAAAAAATGTCAGACACCGCACCAGACCTGTCTCTAGCCCTGTTTTGCCCCTCCTGCCACTAAAATACCCATGTGCCCTCATACACTTCTCCACCCACACTCCTCGCAACCCCACCGGAGTCTCTTTGATCTTTGTGCGTCTATGGTTCTCGGGGGTTTGCTGTGATGCGACGATCACGGGGGGTAGAGGTACTTTGGGGGAGGGGATGGGGATGGTTTAGAGGTACTAGGAATGTATTTTATGCATAGAGAGATCATGGCAGTAGGCACTTACAGCACTCTCTCTACACTCTCTATACTCCATCTAGTATATACTCACACGCACTCAATCTTCACTACACTCTTAACTCTCTATACTCGGCCTACTAGGTCTACTACACTCACCCTACTCGCCCTTCTCGGCTACCTCCCCGCTACCTCCGCCGTCCTCCTCCTCTCTCTTCCCCAGTGTACCACTACTTTGGTCCTTCTCTTCCCCGTCTTTTCTCCCATTCTGACCGTCCTAGCAGGGTTCTCCCCCCTACCGTCCCCTCACTTTACTGCACATTTTTAGAGTGCCAGAGGGAGAGATATAGTGCCAGACGGAGGGTTATAGTGCTCTAACTGACCCGTTTACGGTGGAAGCGCCCAATTCTAGACTAAGCATCGAGTCGTCAGCCAGCCGTGCAAGGAATGAATAGACGGTATTCTCCTCTACTCTAGGTTTATAGGATACTCTACTGTCGGTACTTGTAAGTACCTCCTTCTTCTATCTCTCTCTTCGCTCCTGCCCTACATCTATATACTCTCATATCATACGTCTAACTCCTTCTCTTAAGTATCTACATCGTACCTTCCTAACTAACTACATGCCTAGTTCTCAAAACCACGCTGCTGTCACGCATAACCCGCTTTCAATTTCTTCTCCACGCCTCCACTAAACCGCCTCTCCTGTCGTTCCCTACCCTAACCTCCTCCACCATCCCACCTCCACAAACCCTCCACACCCCACACTTCCCCCCTCCCTTCCCCTTCTAATTCTACGCGCTAATGTATGTATACTACTCCTAATACTGCATAACCCGTACATACAACCACCAACATCCCTCATCCCATCCCTCTTTCTCGCCTCGGCCCCAAAATCCACAATTCCCCATCAACTCCTCCCCATCCCCATCCCAAACATCACCACCACCTCATATTCTCCGCAACCTCTCGCCGTCCGGAGAAATTTGCTCTGCCTCCCCTCCCCTCACAACATGCTCCACGCCCACCTCACCACCCTCACCGCATGACGTAGAAAGAATCTCCGTCGCGCCGTCTCGCCCACGAAAATCCCGCCCCGGCCATTGGCGCGAATCGCAGGAAGCTGCCCAGCAGCCAGCCCCAGGCGCTGCTGCTGCTGCTTGCTGCTGCCGCTGCCGCTGGACGATGAGAATGGCGACCTCCGCCTTCAGACCCGCTGTGGGCATTGAGCGTCTACCGGTCTCGGCTGCTGCCAGGAGACTGAGCAATGAGCCCCGCGAGAGTATGAATTGCAAGAGCTGTCGCAAGAGGAAGGTGAGTCGATGCCTATGCCTGCGAGATGCGCGAGACGACGACGACCGCGTACCAGCTTTCCCCGTGCTAATCCGTCGTCTGTAGATCAAGTGCAACCGGCTGCGGCCGACTTGTGAGGCCTGCCAGGTCTTCCAGTGTCCCTGTGTATATGGTGAGATTTAATCCGCATGTGCAAGCTGCAAGGCATGTCTCAGGCAAGATAGTGCCTTGCAGCTGGCATGATAAGAAACTCCTTGGCTCCACGTTGCTGACGACCCTCCTCGCAGATGCCGTGCCCAAAAAGCGCGGTCCCAAGACCGACGTCCTCGAGGCGCTCCTCAAGCGCGTAGACGGCCTCGAGCGCCGCCTCAAAGACGAGAAACAACTCAACGGCTCCAAGGACTCCCCAAACGATCCTCCCTCCGTCCCGCCCGACACCTCTTTGTCCGCTGGCACCGACACCTTCCCCGAACACGCCCAGCAGCAGCGCCCTAACCTCAAGACCGAAAATATCCCCGAGCCCACCACGGAGAGCGCTATCTATACACCCACCCCGAGCGTGCAGAGTCCCGCAGTCGCAGATGATGTCCTTCTCGACGCCTACTTTGGCCGCGCGCATGGGAAACCCTACTTCATCCTCGACGAGGGCGTGATCCGCTCGCGTGCACAATCAGGCACCGCCCCGAATGGGCTGCTGCTCGCCCTCTATGCCGTCGGTGCCCGGTACGCAGTGCACCCTAACGGATACCATGCTGCAGTGCGGTTGAGCGAGGAATATGCGACGCGAGCGCGCGCGGAAGTCAACATCGACGAGCCAAGTATCGAGACGCTGCAGGCACTGCTGCTGCTATCGCTATCCTTTATCGCCTTGGGGAGCGGGAAGAAGGCGTATATGCTCTTAGGTGAGTCGGTCCGGATGTCTTGGCGTGGTTGCGTGCTAATGTATGTGCTAGGATCGGGTATAGGAATGGCCATGGCTCTCGAACTACACCGTGAGGCGGATCCGAGGTTGAAATTATCATCTGGTGAGCGGAGTCTGAGGCGGCGTCTATTCTGGTCATGTTACCTCATGGACCGATTCGCGTCCTGCGGATCAAAGCGGCCATCGATGATCCCAGATAGCGCATTAATACTGCGTCTACCCTCATGGTCACCAAACCCTCAATCCGCGCCTGTAGAAGGCGAATTCTTCCAAGACGGGAGTAACCTCCAATACCACGCCGGCAGCGGCAAGACATCGCAAGGCGGCACGGGACTCCTCATCGATATCGTGCGGATCCTGGGTAACACGTCGCGCTACCTCGCCGCGGGCGGCGTCAAGGGCGACAGCCACTTCCCGTGGCACAGTCTCTCGAATCTCTCCAAGATCCGACAAGACCTCGATATCTGGGCCTCGGGGACCGCGGACGTCTTCGCTTCCACCACACCACTATTCCATCAACCAGACAGCACGATCCTCATCCTCGCGAAACTCATATATCACCTCATCCACGTGCTCATCTACCGCCCCTTCCTCCCCATCGACCTCGCCGAGCTCGCCGGGACGGGCCAACACCAGAGCTGGCAGATCGAAGCGACCAACCTGTGCTTCCTGCACGCCAACGCCATCGCCGAGCTCGTCGAACTGGGGCGCCAGGCAGGATCAACAGAATGGCCCGCCTTTGTAGGCTACTGCGTCTGCAGCGCCGGCACAGTCCACGTCCACGGCTCGCACTACAAGACCTCCCACTCCGACGAGGTCTTCTCTTCCTCCCCCGACCTCTTATCGCGCTCCATGCACCAGCTTTCGAAACTCCGGTACACCTGGGCCCTCGTCCAGCACCAGCGCGACACCCTGCAAGCGCTGTACGCGGCGCATGCGGAGCTGCTTAAGAACCTCGCTTCCTCACCCATGCGCTACTCCCCCGTCTTCCACCTCGAGGATTTCTTCGACCGCTACGCCGCCCTCGGCGCCTCGTTCGATGGGGCGCATGTCTCGTTTGCGGAGGTAGCACTCAGGCATCCGGCGGATGAAGAGTATCGCGCGCATAATCTGCACGCTCTCCCCGCGACCTCACACTTCCCTGATGGCAACTCGGCGTACCCAGCTAACGCGGCGACGGGGAAGAGGAAGCGCGATGCGGGAGAGGGTAATGAGTTACCTACGCGCCTCCACGACTCGACGAATGGGAATAACCCGACATCAGCAACAACAGATACCTTCCCACACCTCGACTTCTCCAATCCCTCTTCCTTCCCTATCACCAGTAACGGCGCCGGGGTCGGCACATCCGCCCGGCATCCGAGGACGTCGATGTCCCTCGGTGCTGGGAATGGGGGATACCCCGAGCTCCTTAGGAATGGCATCGGGAATACCAACAACGCTTCCCAGTTTGGGGGTGCGATGGGGATGTACCCGCTCTCCACTCCACCCCCCGGCTCCGACATGTTTGGTACGCACAACCACGGTCTCCCCACCTCCTCTCACCAAAATCAACACACATCCGCGCAGTCACCGCACGCGTATGACGCGCAGACTCCCTCCGCGGGTAGTGGATGCGGTGTAGCGGGTGGACTTGGGAATGGGGGTGGAGGGGGTGGGATGGGACAGGATGGGGGTGGGGTGGAGGAGAAAGATCCATTTTTGACGCTGCTGGAGCAGTTGGCTGAGAATGAGTATAGTGGTGGCGGGCCGAGCGAATTGGATTTCTTTCTTGGCGGCGTGGAGGGAGGGGGGATGGGTTAGTGAGGACCTACCTACTAGGGGGATGCCAAACGATGGAAAAGGGAGGATGTGATGGGGATGCAGGATGCAGGATGAGAGGAGGGAAAGCAGGATTTTCGATTGATCGACACGAACGAAACTTGGCCTTACCACCCACCGGCATTACCACCGAAACTACCCTCACCCCAGACAACCTTGTTCCTGAGCCTAAGAACCAGGCACACGGCAGCGGCGCGGAGCGCATGTGGGGGATCTCCCTCCTGACATGGCGAGATGAGCGCAGGGCTGAGCGCAGATGTGGTACGAGTACGAAGCGATACGAGGCGGTGGGGAAGCGTTTCTTGCTAGAGGGAGGGGAGATCTTCACCGTTCCTGAAGGGGGGATGGAGGACCTGATACCGCTGCTGAAGAGGAGATGTGGCGTCTATCTGTGTGTCTCGCTCGGTCTACGATCGCCCGCGGGGTGTGGTGCGATGGTATGGCTCATATCTTTACGGGTGTGGTTCGGGGGAGTGTTGGGGCGATGGTTCGGGCGATGGGAGATGAGCCGGAGAGAGGGGAGGGGGGTGTTGATAAAATAGTACCAGGGGGGGTGATGGGATTTGATGGGATTGTCGATATGGGGGGGGCGGGGTTCTTGGGGGAAGGTGTTTGAAACGTTTGTTTTTGGTTTTTGGCGGGTGTATATATTTTTGACATACTGGTTGGGGGGGGGGGGGGTACGAGTATGTAATTCTGAACTGGTCTGATATTGAAACGGAGCGAATGAAATGATGGCCGGTGGTGGCTACTCACTACCATACACATATAAACTTACATCTGTGAAATCTCGTGAGATGAGGTGAGAGAGAGGAGACAAGAAAGAAACCCCTCAGTCAGGTACGAAGAATTGCATCATCAGAGAACAGATTGATCGAGTCTACCGATCGGTGCGCTCCGCCGAGGTTAAGCATCATTTACCCCCTCCTCCTTAGACTGGGGTACGTTTACCCAGCGCCACCTCCCCTTTACCCATTCTGACATCCCCCCTTTACCCAGCGCCACTGCCCGTTTATCCAGCCTGGCAGTTTGTCCACACACGCGGCATGGCAAGGGGCTGAGTGGCCGGACTGCTAGTCACAAGTTAAGGCTGGCAGACCAGATGGGCGCGGCCAAACTTTACCCCACAAACGGTCCGGTAGTCGTCATTTACCCCGGGTTTTAGCCAGGTCATTTTCCCGGGCCGTGGGTGCAGGAAAGGGGTGGTGGGTGGGTGGGAGACAGGGGGGAGCGGTGCTGTAGTGCCACATATGTGGCGTTGAGAGGGGATGGATATGAGGGAGTGAGGATGTGAAGAAACTATGGCGGACAAGCTGGCTGGTGGATTGAGGCGGGCTGTTTGGGCGGTATGTGTAGTCAGGAACGCGCGGCTTGCTTCGGAATTGGCCTTACTATTTTTTTTTGTGGTGACGAGTTTTGGTATTGGGGGAGGGGATGCAAATATGAGAATCCCGCCACAAACGATCCCTTAAAAGGGGTGGTGAAATATAACACACAACACAACATAGCATAACACAAAGAACCGGCTAAATAGTAACACCTGGGCCTTTTCCCCTTAGTGCTGGCAATTTACTTTAAACTCATATACCGGCGCCGTTATCAAGCCCGGGGCGGAGGTGTGCGGACCGCTCCGCGTCGGGTCCTGTCTTGGAGTTATCTTTGCTCGTCCCACCTACGGGGCCATGTGTAAAACGGAGAAGAGGTGGAGAGGGGACGGGGGTAAATGGGGAATATAATATCGCTCCATTATGTGGGGTTGCGGGGATGGGTGCTGTGAGTATAAGGTTTTTTAGATTAGAGTTCATGGATTATTGGATTGGAGGGTGGAGATAGGACGGTAGGGTGAAGGTGTATATATTCACTACGGATGACAAACAGTTATTGGGCCTTCTCCATCGCGCGTGTTATTCTATTTAAGACAGCATTCATCTCATCCACGGGGGAGTTTCGTTACCAAAAAAATGACCAAGAACCAGCAGATAGACTCGGGATGTATGATCGGATGAAGGATATATTCATTAGTGCTCGGAACCCTTTTCGTTAAGCCAGTGCTTGCTGAAATTATGCCTGGCACTGCCTGTTGTCACCGTTGCTGTTCCTGTCACCGTCGCAGTTGCTGTCGCTAGTTCCTGTTACCGTTGCTTCTTCTTGTTGTCATGATTTTCCAGTCTTCGTCTTGACCATTCGCAGCTTCTGTTGAAATGGCGCTTCGAGAATCCGCGTTAGGTCTGCGCATCCAGGGATATACGTCTTGTCCTAAGGATGGACAGAAAGACTATGGATCTCTCAAGCTCACGAGGTTCAGTTGGCTTTGGCCATTTTCGAAATGCAGCCACCTTATTAGGAGATGGCCGCACAATCCCAATAGTCCTGGCATGACCGACTATTCCCATATTTAAGCTTCCAAACTTCGCCTTTGATGGGTTCAGTCATATGTTACCTGCTATTACTACTTTGTTGTTTCCGTCACTGCTTGGGTAAGTATGTCTGTATCATCTATGAATGGATGTGCTATTGAATACCGAATTCTTGAACGGGGACTTCGTATCGAGGGCTGGCTTTGGGTTGCTATTTTGGGAGGGGGGTTATAACTATGAGAGTATTGTGGAAGTCTAATGAGTCAATAGATGGCAACCCAGTTTGAGTTCAGAGCACAATTAAGTTTGCCCAGAGGCGTATTAAAACAACGAAAGAAGCTGAGAAGCGAGTGTGATGAACTGTAAGAGTGAGTACGAGGTTTATGCATTTTACTTGCTGAGTTGGTTATTGTTGGGGCGTTGTTCTCGTCGGCGTGCTGTTGTCACCGCCGCTCTATTATCACCACCACTCGAGGCTCCGCCGTCGACCATACATAGAAGGGCCTGCGTTTCTCTCAAACCATTCCTCTTGCGAAGGCTTGGGTTTGCTGAGGATAATCATCTAAGTACTGGGCGAAAGTTAGTCCTCGTATTTCGGTGCTTCTGAATGCTTCGACGACGTCGAAATTCTTCTCATTCGCCTGCATTCGGATGTGTCTTTTGCGGGCAACAGAAAATAACAGCGAGTGCTGAGTATTATATGGAGCGAGATAGGCTGTGTTCAGAATACCCATCCGTAAACCAATTAGATAATCGATTTTCAATTCAATTCCCCAAGTATCCTACAGCATGGTCAGTATTGACACATGATATTATGCTTGCCTTGACGATTTCCTGCACGGCCCTCGAGATGCAGAAATTGAGCGATGCATACTATCTTCATCACAGACCATGTGTAACTGGGAAGAAACCCGGGATTTTGCAATATAAGACCCTATTTCCAACCCTTCATTCCTTCATTACCTACCTGCTTCACCTCTGTTTTGATTTACTGCAATTTCACATTCACCATCACCGTCAATCCTCGTCGCAGGCACAAGGGGTACGGGATGTTTTTCGTGCTTCCAGTAAGGAAGGAATACATTCATACTTCACCGAGCGGTTGCGAGAATTTCAGTGACAGCAATCCATACTCAGTAAGAATCCCTAATCGGCGAGAATCCACAATTGGCGACAAGAATGCACCATAGGTGAGAATCCGTTGTCAGAGGAGAGCCTAGCCACCCACCACGGCGCGTTTGGGGGGCATTGCAGCCCTGACAATATTGCCGAGCTTAATATAGGCACCAGGAGCGATTGGAGTTGGGTTTTTCGCGAACTATCCTTGTCGTCTTCGTTCGAGTCCGGTCGTTCCTTTTTATGGGTGGAGTGTTGATGTCAAAAATCCTTCTAAGTCTATCCATGTTGACGATCAAGAGGCGATGCAATGGCTAAGCGCGGTACCACATGTCGTGATAAATGTGGAATATGTAGACAAAAATAATTAATAAAATGGGTACGCCATGCTATGCCGTGGTAATAAAAAACTACACAACCCACCTACCCCTTCACCTTCTTCCCCCCATTCTCCCCCTTCGCCCCCTCCCCCGGCCCAACATGGACCCCATGCCACGCACAGCTCAAATTCCCCCTCTGATTCCAAATCCCCCTATAATCCTCCGGCTGCGTATTATAACTCTCATCCGTCGCCTTAACCAGCACCTCCCCCCCCTCATCCCCCTCATCCGGGATCTCAAACCTCCACCTCTTCCACCACCAGCTCTTACTCCCCTTCCCCTCATCCCCCATCAGCTCAGCCTGCGCCCACGTCTTGCCAGCATCAATCGACACATCTACGCGCACAATCTCGCGACCACCACCACTATACGCGTACCCCTCTACATTGACCTTCCCCCCCGCCTCAGGGCGCTGAATCCGCGTAATGGCACTGGTAACGGGCATCTCCTGGATACTAGGCGCCTTGCTCCAGTCGGGCTTAGCGACGTTGGGGCCGAAACACTTGTAATCCCTGCGCTGCCACTGCGTCGTGCTCTCCTCGTCGCTGACGGTGATTTTCTTGAGCCACTTCACGCTACGCGCTGCGACGTTGCCGGGCACGATGACGCGGAGGGGGAAGCCGTGGTCAGCGGGTAGGGGGCCGCCGTTCATGCCGAAGGCGAGGAGAACGTCACCTTGGGAATCGAGGACTTTGCTGAGGGGGATACTGGCGCCGTACGCCTCTGCGCCTTCGAATTGTGCGTGTTTGGCGTCTGGGCTGGGGGAGGAGACGTCGAGACCGGCGTCGGCGAGGACGTCGCGGAGTTTGACGCCTGTCCATTCTGCGCAGGAGATGGCGCCGACTTCCCATTGGAGGCCGTTGGTGCCTTTGTCGGGGACGGCGCGGGTCATGTCTGCGCGGCGGTTACCGGAGCATTGGAGAGTTGCGGTGACGGTGTGCGTGCGGAAGCGGCATTTGAGGTCTTCGAGGGTGTAGGTCTTTTCGTCGCCGGAGGGGAGGGTGATGGTTAGGCTGTGCTCGTTGGCCTCGACAGGGGGAACCCACATGTGGTTCCGGACGTAGAAGAGGGGGGTGGGAGTGAGGAAGGGGGAGAGGCCTTCGGAGGGTGTTTCGGCGTTGCGCGGGCGCGCGGTGAGTGTTAGGAGGCGCGGGTCACGTTCGGGATCGGCGATGAAGGGATCGGGAACTGTGGCAGCGGGGAGCTTGCCATCAACGAGGTCGTGGGGGGAGATTTCCCCTATCTTGTACTCCTCGAGGATCTCGTAGACATCTTTGCGCTTGTGGATCGAGAAGATGTCCCAGTACGGGTCTAGACTTCCCCCGCACGCGCGCAGGATCACCTCGCCGCCAGGGTGCGCGGGGATCCAGTCTGTGATGTCGTAGACGGAGGTGCCGCGGGTGACCCAGGGGCGGGCCGAGGCGCCATCGTGGCTACGGATTTCATCGAGGCGGTAATATCGGACCCCTTCCTTCAGCCCGAGTTGGGTTTCCGGCTCGGATTGGGGTTGTGGATTAGTGGTGGTCTTATGGGATGGTGGTGGTGCGGGGGCGTTCTTCTCGTGAGATGGATATGCGACGTGTGAGCCGAGTATGATGGTTAGAACACCTCCACTGAGAGCAAGTATCTGGCCATTCCGTTTGGGAGGTGGCCGTATCTGTTTTTTGCCCGGAAAGGGGTGCGCATTCCTCGCGCTCGTCTGGATGGTGCGCCGGATGGGTGTCGCGGATAGCTCACCGGTACATAGTTTGGATACGGGCCGCCAGAATTGGCGAAAGAGCTTCCTTGTAGCCATTTCCCGATCGATATGTATGTTGTGTATGTGAAGCCGTATCGGCGTGGTTGAAGAGTGATATGGTCGTCGTTTGTCTGCCCAATATGTTGTGTTGATTCAGCGGTCACAAGGACGACGTGGGCGCAGTTCCGCCATCAGGGAGCTATCACGTAACAGCTGAGGAGAAACGGATTGTCGATGCGACAAGCAAGAGATTGTGCTGTAACCTTCACGGCTTCCTCGTGTGTCCTTAGTCAAGCGGGGCGAGGCGTGACAAGACTGGACCGTTCGTTGCCACTGTCAGTGAGCAAAAATAAAATTGACCAATCAGGAGTCAGGGTTGGCCAGAAATCGGCAGGTCTGGAATTTCGTCATTGGTCAGCCATCGGTGGTCGGCGGATTTATTCCGACGGTATCCGCTTTTTGAGTCGTACGGTGGTCGGGAGGGATTCGTTGTGTCGTTTCGATGGGGAAGGAGGGGAAAGACCTGAAGGGCGCAAACTGTAGCTGCATGTCAGTCTATCAGTGTCTGTGTGTTGGTGCCTTCTCCAAATGTCCTGAGGATATGCAGATATATGCGGATTTGTATCTGTATCTGCAGGACACTGGATGAGCAGATGTAGGATATACATTACCGCCATATCCAGCGAGACTGGACAATGCCAGTAGACGTCGCGAAAGAAAGTACTTGTAGAGACAAGTGACCAGGATCGAGAGAGCGATCAAATCGAACAAGAACACGAAAAAAAGATGAATATAAGGAATAAAAACAGCAAATAAACCCCGGCTCCCTCTCTAAGCCGCCCAAGTGATAACATATGAGAAAAGCAATACTTCCCTCTCCCCATTCCCCTTCTCTTCCCCGTCAATCACTCACCGTCGCTGCCTCCACCCTCTCAAAGGCCACAACACCACACCAGCACCACAACGCGTCTGCAAAACACGCTCTGCACTCTCACATCACGGAATGATATCAAGGAAAGAGGAATCGCAAATGGGAGAATTGATATATATATCGATTTGCATCGGCCATGAAGCCTAGGAGCCTGCCAGACGAAGGCGGGCGCGCTGATTGGCTGGAGGAGGCAGGGGATCGATTGCGACATGGGGGAGGGTTGTGATTGGTCGGTTGGTTTGGGGATTGGGGGACGAGGCTGAGTGGAGGGGCGAGGCTGAGGTTGTGGGGATGAAGATGAAAAAGATGGCGATGGGAATGATACTTTCTTGCGGCTGCCGCAAGGAAGTTGCGACTGAGTTTGCTTTATAATCGTTCTTTCCATATGTAGAATTTGACAGTTCCTAGGAAGCTACGACTGAGCTTGTTTTGTAATCGTTCTTTCCATATATATATGACTTAGAAGTTGTGAGGAAGCTACGACTAAGTTTGCTTGGTAACCGTTCTTTCCACATATATATAGGGCTAGAAAGCCTCAAAAGGAAGCTGCGACTAGGGTGATCGTTCTTTCCATATATATGGCTAGAAAGTCCCAAGGAAGCTGCGATTGAGTTTGCTTGGTAATCGTTCCTTCCATATTTATAATAGTTGGGGGAAAATAACGTTATTTCTATTATAATATAAAAGTAAATATTATAGAAAATATATTAACTCCGTAATAAATAAAAAAATCAAACATGAGTAGTCAGAGTGGTTCTATTTTAAACTCTAGAAATATATATCTATATTTCCTCCTCTTACAGCCAAGCCAAGCTCAGTCATTCCAGCCAGCTATGGCACCTCAAATCTCAACTTTTTCAGAACATCCAGCAGCAAATATAGACAAGCCCATACTCCCAATCCATACGCCCAGCAAAAGCGAGAATCACATCATTCATCAAATCATTCCTTCATTAATACCCCCCACCTTCAATCCAACGCCTCCCACTCCTCCTCCAAATCCTTCAACATCTTCGCCCTCACGCCCGGATCCTTCCTATCCACCACCACCCCCCCTTCCATCACCCCCTCTTCGCCCTCCTAGCCACCCCCCCCTGAACAGCCTCAATCAAAACCCTCATCCTCCACGAGCTCTCCAGTATCTGCTGCTTAAACCCCTCATCCTCCTCCCCCCTCACCCCCCCCCTCACCTTCGCATCCCTCACATGCCTCGCCCTCGCCGCAATCCCCGCTTCCACCGCCTTGACAAATGCACGCGTGGGACCAACATCGCGATGTGCATCAAAGTACATCCTCTGCAAAATCTCCACCGCCCAACTAAGCCGCGCATTATCCTCAAGCGAACTAGTATTCGCCGCAAACGGTAAGAAGCACGTCACTAGCGTGTCCTGTGTGGGTACTTCATCAGGCTCAGGGTTCGCAGGCGCGGCGTGGTCGATGAGCCAGCTTGCGATTGTTTGGGTGAGGGTTGAGAGGGAGGAGGGGGGGAGGGGAGAGAGGGGGGAGGCGCGAAGGAGGGAGGTGTAGATGGGGTAGGGGAGGTGGGTTATGTGGGAGGCGAGGAGGTCGGAGAGGGAGGAGGGGGAGAGGGAGGTTGATGGGGTGCAGTGGGTTATGTGGAGGAGCTGGTGGGGGGTTAGTTGTGTGTGCCGAGGGGGGTGGGGGGGGAGGGGGGCTTACAAGAGTTATGAGACGGATGCGGAGGTCTCTTACTCCTGGGCCTGTGCGGCTGAGCCAGTCTTTGGAGGGGTCCTCGACGTCGCGGTATATCGACGGCGCCTTATAGAATTCCATATCGTCCTCCTTGGGTACCTTCGTCTCCTCCCTCCAAACCGGAGGGAACTCATTCATAGCCCTCTGCTCACCATCCGCAAAAATCGCCTTCGCAGCCCTCTTCCACACCTGCCTCCCCTCACCGTGCTCATTAAGCAACAGAAACCTTCCCAGTATCGACTCCTCCAGCCTCTCTCCCTCCCCTTCCTCTCCGGCATCACGCAGGGCAATCCTCTCCTCCAAATCCCGCTCCATAACAAACACCATGAACTCCAACCACAGCTGCCAACACTCCCACCTCCTGCGGTGCCAGACGGCACAGTTAATTGCCCACCCTACTATGTGCCAGAAATCCTTCGCTTGGGTCCACACACTGTCACGCGCTATGGGGTGGTTAATAACATCATCGTCGAAGGCAGCAGCCTCGCTCCCCCCCAGCGCAACCATAGCCTTCCTCTTCGTGCCTCTCTCCCAGTGCTGGGTTCCGGTCGACCTCCCCTCCTCAAAGCGGAAAGCTTGCGCCATCCCGGAGTCCTTGACGCTTACCAGCGCGGGGAGGAGTTGCAGGTACCCCAAGGCATTTATAGCAGCCTGGTGATCATCACGCGACTTCGCGTACGTGGTGTGGCGCGGGTGGACGGCGAGGGTGGATATAAGATCTAAGTACGACGGGGGAGGGAGGACGGAGTTGGCGCGGCTGCCGGGGGGGGCGGTGGTTCGTTTGCCGGAGATGACGAGGTGTTGGAGGAGGTCGAGGGCGTCGTTTGCTGGGGGGGGGGTGTTAGTGGGGTGGATGGCTTTGGTGGGGGGGGAGGGGGCGCACGGAGGTTCTCTTCGAAGTAAATTTTGATGTTTTCGAGGAGGGCGAAGGAGACGGGGAGGACGAGGCGGTTTTCGGAGGGTCGAGGCATTGTGATGGTGAGGCGGGGTGTGGTCTTGTTCGGCGATGGTGGGGGAGGTGGTGTTGAAGGAGGACAATGCGTTTGGAGGGCCCTCGAGACTTCACCGGCCTTTCAACCTTGATCAAAAATGGCGTACAATATCTCTCAGCGGCATCGTTTCTCTTCCTCCAGTTGCAACAGTTGCAATCGTATTTGTGGCTCCAACCCAACGCGAGTCCAGCAAACCAAACGCGTCCAGGAATCTCGAAAACACGTGACCCCCCAAAATCAAATCGGCCGTCATGTGACTCCCAAGCGAAGTACATAAAGCAGATTAATCGTCCATCCGCCACGAATTGACCAGCCTATATGGTCTCCTTCCGCTAAATGCGGTGGGATGGTGTAATGGTAGCACGTGACGTTGTGGTATAACATCTGTTGTAACATACAAGCCCGTTTCAATCTGGGTTCGATTCCCAGTCCCGCCAGGAGATTGAAGATAAATGATGGTTCGAATCCATCACAGCTGCATTTTTTTTGCGATTTTTTTCTTCATATGTTGGAGTCTTTTAAGATCTATTTGTTTAACTATTTTTTCTGAAGCTTTTGTGCGAAAGTGAAGTGGTGGGTTGTGTAAACGATTTTTTTTTACCCCACTACCCCGCCAAAGGCCAAGTTCGAGTACAGTGTATACACACAAAAAGTGCCTTGCACATAGCACGTTAACACATTTCTGCATCAATTTCACTTTCATGGAGATATTTATGTTGGGTGGAATAGTATCCTCAAATTAAACACAGTCAATAAACTCATTAGATCCTATCTCTCACTCTATCCCGTCACCTCCGCCTCAACATCCGCCCCCTCCGCTCCCGTCCCAGGAACCGTATTATTATTCACCGGCCCCCCATTATACGTTCCATTCCCCTTCCCCCCTCCCCGCTCTCACACAACCCCCGCGCCACCTCCCACAACCACAAACTCCGCCACCGTCGCTCCCTTCTCATCCCCATCCACATTCGCCCAACACCCCTCAATCTCCAACTTCACCCAGTTCCCGGACCACGCGTCTCCAGGCACGGAAATCAGGGTTTCGTTGCCGATATACGGTTTCACGACCGCGGCGGCCGCTACGGCTGCATCGAAGGGATCGTTGGGTTTGATAGAGTTAAGCGGGATCCTGATGACCTTTCCGCTGAGCTGGCGCTGGCCGTTGCAGTCGGATGCTGTTTCATTGCCGAACGAGACTACCGCGCGGCGAGGCGGGCGCGATCCCCAGTTGAAGTATAGCTGGCTGACCTTCTCATACGCGCCGCCGGACATATCAATGAGGATGCTCGCCGAGCCATTTGCTGTAGGCTGCCACGCCGTGGCGATAGCGCCGTCGATAGCAGCTTGTGGGAATTGGCCAGGGGCATAGGAGTCCGTGGAGGAGACTTTCTGGCATTGCAGGAGGTTGCCTGTGTAGGTGATGTTGTCGAAGTAGAGGCGGTTGGGGACGAAGATCGTTTGGTCGACGTCGATGCTGTAGATGGCCTGGTTGTCGCCAGGGGTGCCGACGTCGATGGGCATGCTGGTGCCGGCGTACTTGTCTGTTAGGGTGGGAATGCTTTCGGTTGAGAAGCGGGTGATGGTGGTGTGTGTGCGGTTCATCGAGGTCCGGAGACCGGCACCGGCGAAGTAGATGTCTCGCAGCTTCAGGTGCGGGATCTGAGGGGGTAGTGAGGGGTTGATGATTATGTGTTGCTGATCGGTGCGAAGGCCAAGGAAGCCGAAGGGGGCGATTTGGTTGGCGCCGCCGTGGCCGGTCAAGAATGGGAAGGCTGGGTTTTGGTGGCCGTTCGTCTTGACGTTGTCGTCGTTTTGCTCAGAGAACTGGTAGAATGGCGCACGGAGGTAGGGAAGGAAGCCATTGAGGGTAAAAGTATACGCCGCGCAACCGGATGGGGAGATGGCGTTCGCTACTATAGCAGAAATGGAGTAGGTCATAGCCGGCCCATTTGGAGACTGTCGGTTGGAATACTGCAAAATGTTAGCGATATATAGGGGATAGATACTGAGGACTAACATAATCCAGATCCAACAGCTTATCAGCCTCGGTATAATTATTTTGGTCATAGTCCAATGGGTAGGCGAGCAAGATAACATCAGCCTGCTTGACATTGACATTATTGTCCATGGTCTGGTACTCCAGAGTTATATCAGAGGGTGCGGTTGGGAACTCGATATTCTCCGACATTTGTTGCCAGGTCTCGTTGATGGCCTGGCCATTGTTTCTGCGAAGACCGTTTGCGACGAGTAGAAGGTCAGCAGCGGAGGCAATTGTAAATGCTCCATTGTCGATATGATTCTATATTTTGTAAGTTCTCTGCTTTTGAAGAGGTTAGGGACAACTTACAGCGTATTCATCCGGATCAGTCATGTTATGAATCCAGTACGTCTTGGTTGTCTCATTGTAATCCAAGAGCTCCCCTGTCATATACGCAATGCTCTCAACAATTTGTCTTGGGCCATCATCGAACCACGTCTTGTTTTGCGTGATATTGTATAGTTGCACCAAGTTAAATGCAATGTCATAATTCAGATGGTATTCGTAGTCGACACAAGGTCCCGTGCCAGTGCAGTTGCCGAACTTTCCTGAAGTCCACGGATACAGGGCGCTTTCGTTGGGGTAGTTATTGAAAGCCGCATTCGCCTTCGCTTGGTCGAACAGCTTAGCTCGGAAATTGCTAATCTGCTTGCTGTAGCTGGGGAAGTGCAAGTTGAGTCCAGGAGCCATCCAGTAATCGGCATCCCAGAAAATCATACCCGCGTACGATTCCGAGGCAAGTCCGCCCACTGAAATACTGTTGTCGTTGAGGCCAGATCCATCAGGCTGTAGACTCTGGAGGAGGTAAAAGCTGTTTGCAACAGTAGCGATTTGGAGGATTTCAATGTTTGCATCAGGTGGAAGTTGGCCGGTTGTGGGATCCGTGAAGTTGTCAATGGCAGCCTCTGTCATGAGCTCCCCCCATGCAGAGACGTGGTCGGAGACCGCAGCATTCCATCCTGCAGCGCTTCCATCTTTCGATGCCTTACGCGCCACAGCCTCGGCGTCTTCAAATTTGTCGGTTGACGCAACGCCAACATACTTGTGGAAGGTTGCTGTCTGTCCTGCCTTTAACGCAATGTTGAAGGTCTGTCCAATGGTTGTCTCGTTTGTGCTGACAATTGGTGCTGAAGCCTCTACTCTAGAAGTCTTGTCTGTATATGTGTCGTCAAACTCGGCAGTAGAAACCAAGTATGCCGTGACATTGGGGAGATTGTCGGGGTGAACCGAAGTGAGGATGGTCGTAGATTGGTCGTCCATTTTTTTCGATGCCAAGTAAGACCGGACAGCACTCCTGCCATCCAGCACGTCTGTCACCTTTCCATTGATATCGCCAGCAGGAGTAATTTGCGCCTCAACCGCAATGAGATTCGGCGCTACTCTGCTGAAGATGGCCTTGAAGCTGACTTGGAACGTCGTCGAGACGCCAGGAGGACTCCATTTGTAAGCCCATGTGGCTACTCCAGTCTTGAAGGTCAATGTCGACTCGAAGTTGGAAACCTCACTTGGATCTGCGGTGCTATCCAACGTGGCATCTCCGAAGGTGAAAAGAATCCCAGTTGCGTGGGGAATGCCAGCAATGAACGACTCGTATCCGTACTGGTCTAGCCATGGATAGTTTGTGCCGCTGCCATTCTGCTGAAGGTCGTAGAAGCCACTGATGGTAGAGAACGACAGTCTGCGCGAAAACAAAGGCCATCCATTTGCAGGCTCATCGCCGTCTGGGTTTGTCTGGTTCACATCATACTCGAAGAATGGGCCTGCTGCCGCCAATGAAGCGCCGACGTATCTAATAAATGGTCAATTCAGTCCCAAAATGCTCATCGTCGCGACGCAGAGTAACATACCCGTTTGAGAGTGAGATCCGCGACTGGTACTGCGCTGGCACGTAATCGACGGTGGTAAGAGACCAATCGGTCTGGTTCCACACAGCTGATACATTAGTATTTGTGATTGAGAAATCCTTTTGCTCCGCCTCCACAGCTCTAGCAGGTGAGAGCTGGCAGCTCAGCACTGCGAGAGTAGCAACCAGAAATCGAAACATCTTGGATATGTCTTTCTACTTTTTTTCTTCTGGGATTGACTCTAGATAATCAATTGGGTCTGGGGCGATCGTCGCCAACGTCTACTCGGTCGGTCTCTCTTCTTGACTTCTTTGTAGCACAGAACCTTGCAAAGCATAAAGCATCCTCCTGAGAATCGCCGGGGGAGCTCCGCAAGTTTATAAGAAAATATATTTCCGTACCACTTGCCGTGTGTCTTGGAATTGATGTGCAGCTTCTCAACAAGCCCCGCATGAGATGGGAAAAATAGCCCGTCTGGAGCAAGTAGTGTGGGCAATCAATAATCCACCGCGCATCAGGTAGCGGTTTGTTTACTGAACCCTGTAATCCCCAGGTGCGAGCCCTGTCCGGCCGAACCCTCTATGATGACGCAGCGGTCTGCCCACATCGCGATATAGTGATCGCCGTAAGCAGCGTTACTATGGTCCGCAGGTGGACCTACCCCGCGCCCACGCCTCCGCCACGATCGGTCCTTTTACAACTTTGACAATTATTACCCTTTCCCCGCATCATGATAGATGTCTAGCGCTTGGTCTGGATGGGGGACTTTGATCCAACCCCGGCAGCGCCCAGGGATGCCCAGGGATACCGCTGTTCCATTGCCGGATTGGATGAGATGTGCAGGGCGCGGCATCGTCAGATGCGGGCTGGAGTCATGGGAGAAGGGCCGCTATTGTTGTCGTGCAGTTCCCAACCCATCCCGTCGGTGCGCCTTTCGGCGCTGTGGCTACATTAGCGTCCGGGGACTTCCCCGCGCCATACCACTTGCAGCTTACTTGCAGCAGGGACTCTGAGAGGGGAAGGCAGGAAGAGAGACATTTCACGCGCACGCGGCGATTCTCGGGGTTGTTACGAGATGTCTCAATGTCTCAAGAGGGGATTATTTGTCAGGTGAAACATATATCATTTCTACAGACGAAAAAATATCGAACGCAGAGTTGTTGTTGATGATTTGTTTACCTTGCGTTCCTTGGGTGTTCCTTGGCTCTGGACGAACCCATCAAATGCCGAAGATAAGTGACGTCGATGTCAACAACCCTGTACGGAAGCTTGGACTGCCACACAACTGTAGCGTACTGTTGATTTTGGTAGCGCCCAGCCTCGCTCGCCTGCCTCAGCGGGGCAAAAAAAAAATAGAAAAAAAAAATTGTTTGGTGTGGTGGAATCAAACCACCTACGTTTTCAATCTCCTGGCGGGACTGGGAATCGAACCCAGATTGAAACGGGATTGCATGTTATATCAGAAGACTGTTATACCACAACGTCACGTGCTACCATTACACCATCCCACCGCGTTTAGCGGAGGAGATTATTGGTCGACCGCCACTTATTGGGGTATATGTAGGTTATGAGAGTTCTCGAGTTGGAAATTTGCACTTTTTGTGACTCCACATGCACACCAATTAACTGATTGATACGCGTTGAATTGCGGTGGTATTACATACAGTAGGCTACGTATAGGACAAATATAATACATATATAATACAAATATATCCCTGACCCTTCCTTGCTTTATCCTACTCTTACAATCGTACAGTACACGTATATATAGTCTTACACCCTAAAAGAGGTCCTTCACAGGCTTCTTCTCAACTTCAGGTCGTGCAGCCGGCGGTGCAGGCGGCGCCTTCTTGCTCACAAACGCGTTGCAAAGCACACCAGTCGCCACGCTCACATTCATGCTGTCCACAAGCCCCCTCTGTCCACTCCCTTCAATGGACAACTCCACATCAGCCTTGCTCCTCAAGTTCCACCTCAGACCAGCTCCCTCGCTTCCAAGCATGAGGATACACGGCGCCTCCTGAAGCGGGTTGCACAGCTCATCTGTCGTCATGGCCAACGGCGCATTCGCCGAGCGATTCGTCGACGGCGCAACAGCGGCATAGATCTTCCACCCCGCAGCCTTTGAGTCGGCCACGAAGCCAGCAGGCGTGTCAACCGTGAACAGCCTGACGTTCTCGCACGCTCCAGCCGAGGCCTTCAGTACCACTGGCGAAAAGCCCGCTGAGTTGCGGCTCGAGATTGCGATTGCAGTCACACCGAGGAAGGCAGCTGTGCGGATGATACCGCCAAGGTTGCCGGGGTCGAGGATGGAGTCAAGGAGCAGGACGAAGGGTTTGCGCCCGTCGCCCGACTTGGCCAGGGAACCAACATGCACGAAGTCGGAAGTCCCGTTCACGTTTGCCTCCTCGCGAGACTGGTGGCCCAGCACGAGTTTAAAGCCCTGCTTCTCATCTGTGACTGAAAGCTCGCCGAGACTCAACACTGGGAGTTTGGGCAGCGGCGACGCCTCGAGGATGTATCCGTTGTGTGGTCTTCCGGCGGACATCTTGTCCATCCTGCGCAGCCAGTCGTCGGTCACATACTCAACGGGGACGTCTTGTTTCCTCGCGAGTTTGGCCAGAGTGCGGTCCTGTTCCTCGTTCTCGCGGTTTGCGCCGCGGTAGATGTAGAACTTGTAGAGGGTGCGGCGGGGGTTGGCGCGCGAATTGAGCGCGGCTTCGACGACTGATGTTCCGTAGAGGAATTCGGAGGCTGGGGTGGTGTATGGGATGGTCACGGGCATGCGCTTGTCCATGATGGATAGGGTGGGTTTGGTTTTCTGAGGGACTCCTTCAGTCCCAGTAGTATCGGAATCTTGTGACCTGGCTGCTAGAGTAGGTCTTCGGCGTTCAGCTTCGAACCCCTTCTTCGATGAGAAGGAGAAGTCTTTATCTCGGGATGGCCTATCCACCGGAGCAAAGCCTCCACGATCGATTCTAAAGGATTTCTTCAGAGGGAAGCTCTGGTCGTCTGAATTAGACCGGAAACTCGAGCGCGCTGGCGATGATTCCTGCGCCGAGCTTGGCTTCCACTGCTCGTGACCCCAGCTTCCCCTAGGTTCCTGTGTATCCCGGCTCTCCCTCATCCTTCCCTCCTTGAAATCATCCCTCTTCCGCGGGAAGTCCCTGTCCACCTTCTTCGAAAAGCCGCGCCAGTCTTGTTTGGCTTCGGGTGCAGCTGGCGCATCAAGCCCCTTCTTTTCCCTGCCAACGGCGCTTCGCTTCCCAAAGCTCGAATTAGGGTCGTAGAATCGCGCCGCTCGTGAGCGCCGCACGGGTATCCTGTCGTCTTTGACTACTCGTTTCCCAGCTCGTATGCGTACGTCCAGTCCAGTGTGAGGCCTCTGCGCCTTGCCGCCACCGGGTTGGCTGTCTCCTTTCCAGTCGTCTCGAGAAAACCCACGGCTTCCTCCAGCAGATTCCGAGGGCCTCCTCACTTCTGCGCCGTTGTTTCTCGACTCACGGCCGCCATCGGAGACTTCGTACTGGCCTCTCTCTCTTCCCCTAAAGCCTACTCCTTTCGACTTGCGAAGACCCTTGCCGATGGCAGAGTTCAACGAGGCGGACCGGGAACCAAGAAGAGACGGGTATAGGAGCGGTAGAATGAGCGACTTGGCTGCTATGCGCTGGCAACTCCCAGAAAGAGTGACGCTGCTCATTTCATTAATCGTTGGTGTTGGTTGTCACAGCGCAGGCGGTGATATTTTTTCCCCAGAAACATTTTGAGGTACCTTCTTAGCGGCGATTGGCCGAAGTGCAGGGTCGTCCGTGCCATGACGGCGGAATATCAGAGTCTCACTTTGCACTGCATCTGAGTGGAAACTTAATTGTATTTGTATGAAATAGGGAAATAATTTATGTAGAATATCACAATGGTACTTTGAACCCTTAACAGTGATTTTTCCGGCCCTGAGAGTGGTTTTATTCAAGAAGACATCTCTACGCGATTGATCGCGTCTCAATCCGCTAAGATAAAGAAGCGCGTCTACGTTATCGGAGCCACAAAGGTACAGCTCAGTAATTAACAAACAACACCAGGGACTTGCTCATGAGGGAGTACGTCTTGTGGATCTAGTGAATAAAGATTTGCCGGGGATAAATATGTATGATGCCCCATACTATTAACTTGTTACCACTGCCCAGCTGACCTCCGATAGTGAGATAGTACTCGCGGCACCTCAATGACCTCGGCGCGACGCCGTTAATAACTTTCTAGACCTCGACAATCATGGCCTCGAGCGCCGATGATGGGGATGACTCTGTGGATGAGCTACAGAGTTTCCAAGAGCTTTCCCCTAGGAAGAGCGCAGATGCGCCATCTGTTACCGCGCTCCAACACAGGCCCCGAATGTCCAGCCCTGTCAGCGAAAACCACGAAATGGGGGAGGATGGAAGCGCTGATGGCGCATCAAAAGATTCCAAGGAAGCCGATAGCGACTTCTCATTCCAAATCCAGTTACCGCCTCCTATAAACACCGAACAATACACATATATCTCGGGGGGTTCAGAAGACGGATATGTGGACTGCGTGGAGTCAGAAGTAGAGGACTTGGAGACTGTCAGCTACCATATCCGGTATGATGATGGAGGAGACGACATTGTAAGTGCTTTCTATTATACTTGCACAACATCACCCACGAATGGCACAAGCTTGACGTATCATTCCTTCACAACCTTCATAACTTTCATCCAACATCACCAACCACCAATCGTTCAATCCCAGAGGTATTAGAACAAACCACTTGTTCTACTCTGTTTTGAGCGGATTTCTCTCTCAAAGTTTGACACTACAACTGCTTCAATCTCACTTTACAACATAAACTCACTCTTTACCAACTCAGGTCCCATTTGAACGTCTACTTCAACTATGCAACGGCCAGAACGCTCTTGATATCTTCCACAACCCGGACGATATAGAAGAAGAATCAGATATACCACGCCGAACAGAACGATCTAGAGAACTATCGAAAAGACAGGCCAGCATTTTATCTTACACAAGAAAGAGGACAAATACACGAGGACATCTACGGGGCTATACTTCCGACGAGGACGACTTATCCATCACTCGATCTGACAGCAGAAGACGACGACCTGCCAGTCCCCGACGATCATTACGACCTCGGACAGATTCACACGCACCAAGGAATAAAAGTTACGCCGGGATGACTTCACCTGATGAGGGGTCTTCGTCAGATGAGCTTGCATCACGCTCCCTGGGTCGCCACAGTTTAGGCGCCCTATCATCAAATGGCCGCCGCACACGAGGCAGATTTGCCCGACAGTCAAGGAATGCCGACGATAGTGATGATATCACCGGCGATGTTGATAGCGATGCGAGCGTCATCATGGCGAAGCGCTCAAGTGGTCGCCTGGGTCGCGGCCGTCCCACGAGAGGCAGGCCAGCCAGAGGCGGAATGTCCAAAAAAGGAGGGATGTTCGGGCGACGCAAGCATGACTACGAAGACTCTTCCGAGGCACCAGAGCCAACTCGGAAATCTGGCAGGAGCACGAAGGTGTCGAAGAATATGAGAGACGGCCTTGAAGATGAGGAGCTGTATGCCGAATCCGACGACGTAGAGACAGGCCCAAAGATTATAAGTGTGCGGGAAATATTTCAACCTCTGGCTGCAAACAATCACTTCAGAGTCATCCACAATCGGCGTTGCGACGTATGCTCTGGAGCGAACACGACATCCAACAAAGGGCCTAGTCCGCTTATACAATGCCAAGGCTGTACGACTTCCATCCACAAGGTTTGCCTTGGGTACAGGAGCCAGAGAGAACACCTAGTCACCAAAGTCGGCGAGGAGGATTTTGTTTTACAATGCAGACGTTGTATTGGCCTGGCGCGGAAGAAGGATAGGAGTGCTCCCGATCTTGGTGCTTGCCAAGAATGCAAGCAGCCTGGCCTAGCTTGCGCCCCATTTTCCACCAAAAAGACATCTAAGCAGGAGGAAAAGCTGAGAGAAGAGAACGAAGGAACTGATCCGATTACCCCTGTTTCCCCAGACTTGCTCAACAATCAAGCCAATCTCCTGTTTCGATGCGTTTCATGCAGGCGCGGCTTCCATTTTGAGCACCTCCCTCCTCTCAATAGCTCAGGTTATAGCCCCGACGATGTGGCGGATTTGCAAGAAGCTCGATTTGCCGAGTACGAACCACATTGGAACTGCAAGGAGTGTCTTGACGTACCAGGGAAGCCCCAAGGGATGGTTGCATGGAGGCCTGCCAACCTGGAGACGTATGCCCCCGGCCGTACTCTCGAGTCACTCACCGAGGATGAGAAAGAGTACCTTATCAAGTGGCAAGGAATGTCCTACTTCAGCTGTACGTGGGCACCTGGGGCATGGGTATGGGGAATTACCGCGGCCATCATGAGAAATGCCTTTGCTCGCCGCTGCATAGAACAAAACAACGGCCTGCCAATTATGACCGAAAGCGATGCCATACCAGAAGAGTATCTACGCATTGAGATTGTCCTCGACGTAAAGTACTCGAGCCGAGTATCGACCCGCACCGAGGAGATCGACAAAGCTCGCATCAAAGAGGTCGATGAAGTCCTCGTTAAATTCACTGGACTAGGTTATGACGAGATAGCTTGGGAGAGTCCGCCCCAGCCCACAGAGACGGAACGATATGCCGATTACCATGCAGCCTACTTAGAATTTGTCGCTGGAAAATACTTCAAGCAGCACGGTTCCAAAGTTAAGGAACGTTTGATCCAATACAGACAGTCCAATTTCGAAAGGAACGTCCTTCTGGAAGGCCAGCCAGCCGCCCTGACTGGAGGAAAGCTGATGGAATATCAGATGGAGGGCATGAACTGGCTGCTCTACAATTTTCATCGGGAGAAGAATGTGATTCTTGCCGACGAGATGGGTCTTGGCAAAACCATCCAGGTTATTGCAGCACTCACAGCTTTGATTAAAGAGAAACCAAAGGTAGAGACCCGGAACTTCTACTTATATATATGCTAACAAGTATAGTGCTGGCCATTCTTGATTGTTGTGCCGAACTCGACCTGCCCCAACTGGCGCCGCGAAATCAAGCAATGGGCTCCTTCATTACGAGTCGTTACGTATTATGGTTCTCGGGAAGCTAGAGAGACTGCCATGAAGTACGAGCTATTCCCCGAAGGTCGCTGTGAACTGGCAGCTCATATTGTTGTCACCTCATATGAGGCCCCTGTCGACGAGAACAGCCGGGCCTTCTTCCGGAAAACTAAATGGGCTGGCTTGATCGTCGACGAAGGCCAACGCCTCAAGAACGACAAGAATCTTCTTTATGGGGCATTGACTGCATTGAATGTCCCATTTCGAGTTCTACTGACAGGTATGGAATATATAACCACAATCTTGGATCTTTTGCTAATGGTGATTTAGGCACGCCCTTACAGAACAACAAGAAGGAACTCTTCACACTCCTTCAATTTCTCGACTCTGAAATCAATGCTACTACCCTGGATGAGAAGTACGAAGAATTGACCAACGAGAACTTGCCAGAGCTACACGACCTTATCCGGCCGTATTTCCTTCGCCGCACAAAGGCCATGGTGCTGAAGTTCCTTCCGCCGATGGCCCAAGTCATCATTCCTGTGACCATGAGCACAGTTCAGAAGAAGCTTTACAAGTCGATTCTTTCAAAGAGCCCAGAACTGCTGAGGTCCATTTTCGGCAAAGATCAAGCCCAACTAAAGCCAAGCGAAAGAGGAAGCTTGAACAATATTTTGATGCAGCTGAGAAAATGCCTCTGCCATCCATTTGTCTACAGTGAGGCCATTGAAGAAAGATCAAACAACCGTGCCGTCCTGCATAGAAACCTCGTTGACGCCTCTTCAAAGCTTCAACTCCTCGAGATTATGCTCCAGAAGCTCCAGGAGAGAGGACATCGTGTGCTGATTTTCAGCCAGTTTTTGAAACAGCTGGACATTATCGAAGACTTCCTTGATGGGCTTGGACTTCAATTTCAACGCCTCGATGGCAATGTTGGTACGCTCGAGAAACAGAAGCGTATCGATGCTTTTAATGCGCCTGATTCGCCTCTGTTTGCGTTCTTGCTATCCACTCGGGCAGGAGGCGTCGGCATTAACCTGGCAACTGCCGATACTGTCATTATCATGGATCCTGATTTCAATCCCCATCAAGATCTCCAGGCGCTTTCGAGAGCCCACCGAATTGGGCAGAAGAATAAAGTTCTCGTATTTCAATTGATGACGAAAGATAGTGCCGAGGAAAAAATTGTCCAGATTGGCCGCAAGAAAATGGCCCTTGACCATGCGCTTATTGAGGCCATGGATGAAGACGACGATGCTGGGGTTGATCTTCAGACGATCCTACAGCATGGTGCTACAGCTCTGTTTGAAGACGATGATCAAAACGACATTCGATACGACTCAGCCTCGGTCGATAAGCTACTTGATCGAACCCAGATGGAAACCACAAACACCGGAGATGACAAGTCCGCAGAATCCCAGTTCTCATATGCCCGGATCTGGGCCAACGACTCCGGCGCGCTTCAAGACGATGTTGGGGATCCTGACTCCGAAGAGCCGATGCCAAACACCGATTTCTGGGAGAAGATTCTCAAGGAACGCGAGGCGGAGGCGGCTCGTGAAGAGCTGGCTAAGCAGAAACAGTTTGGACGTGGAAAGCGAGCTCGACAGGTTTGTTATGCCATTTTATTCCATTTGGTCTAATCTGACACTAACTCTTTATTAGGTAACCAGCGGATATACCGACGCTGCTAACGAGGAGATGACCCCTCGTAAATCCAAGAAACTCCGAGTGCTGGGCGAAAGCGATGGAGAGTTCACTCGCGAAAGCAGTGAAGCTGAAGATGAAGAAGAAGGGTCCGATACTGGATTCGTTGATCCCAACGAGCTCGCGCAAGCGAAAGCTCGATCGGGAGGAAGAGGTATGACACAAACATCCCCTGCTGCAAAGAGTCCTGCAAAGAGTCCTGCAAAGATTCCCACAAAAATCCTTCCCCCCAAGAATGAGAAGAAAACTTCAAGTGTTCAAGCGAACACAACTCCAAAGAAGTCTGCCAAGCAGACTCAGCCTCCGAAGAAAGCTGTGAAGACAGATCAGCCTCCAAAGAAAGCTGTGAAGGCAGACCAGCCTCCGAAGAGTGCCGCGAAGATAGGTCGGCCTCCGAAGAATGCTGTGAAGACGGATCAGTCTCCGAAGAGTGCCGCGAAGATAGGTCAGCCTCCGAAGAATGCTGTGAAGCCAGATCAATCCCTGAAGAATGCTGTGAGGTCAGCTCGGCCTCCGAAGAATGCTGTGAAGCAAAGTCCGGCTCCGAGAGCTCCAGCGGTGAAGAAACCGAAACCGACCATGGCTTCTTCTGTACCTGGCTCGGCTGGAAATCCTATTCTACTGGAGAAGAACTGGGGCGTTGCCCAGGGCGCACCGCGCAAGCCAAAAGTTGTGGCTGCTGCGGGTCATGCTCCACGTAATGGTTCTCAAGTTCAGGCGCCGTCTTCCGAGACAGTCTCTCAGAAGCAGGCCCCGAAGAAAAGAAATACTTCTGTCCGCGTTGTCACAGTCGCTCCGAAGGTTCCTGGGCCGCAGGCGAACATAGGGGATGCAATTTCTGGGAAGTCCCTACCCCTTGCGAAGGCGGTGCCAAAGGCTGTGCAGCGGACTGCTTCTACGTCCAATGCAGTTTCCGGGAAGCGCCCACGTCCAGTTGAACCAATTCCTGTGCGCGACGCGAAGCGGTCCAAAGGATCCGTAACCCCACAGTCCGATTCAGAGTCGACTGAGTATATGTCGGCCAGCGAAGACGCTTGATTTTACGCATTTCAAACCATGATTGTCTTTTTCATTTCATACACCAATTTGGGCTTTATTGACTCGTTTTTACAGTCGACGCCTTTCAGCGCGCCAGAATTGTCCGCGACGTGCCGAATTTGTCCGACGACCCCGATTTCATGAGAACGTTCGGCAACACCGCTACTCACAACCGCCTATGCCTGGCCTGCGATTCAATGCACGCTGTTGGCCAGTGTCCCTCGAAGCGCTCTGGGTCCGAACACTGTGGGCTCTGCGGTATGGCACACTACGGCTTCATACAAAGCGGTTCCGAAGCCGCATGCCCTCACCTTTCCTCCGAAACCCAGGTTCGGCTCATGCTCGATGCGCTGAAGATGAGTACGGAACCGAGAGAGATCATCGAGCCGGCGCGGACTTACTTGCGGGGAGTTATTGGGAATTTGGTCAAGAAGAAGAAGAAAGACCTGGAGTTGCAGGCGGCGAGGAGTAGACCCATTTTACCGCCTTCTCGACCTGGAACCATGCAACCTCAGTGGCGCGTTGCTCCCCAAGGGCGTTAGGTATCGGATATGCGTAATGGATTTTGAGGCGTTTGGGGGCATTTTAGATGGTGTGAGAGTGCTTTGCATGCGGTTAATGGCCAGCTGGCATGCTGATTATGGCGTTTGTCTACCTGATACCACCATGAATACCATCATACTATAAACAATATTTGCACTCCAGTGATTTATACTTTCCGATGAAAATCTTGATACTCTATCCTATGTCACTGTGATTCTGATTTTCCGCCGACAATGTCCCTCGCGCCTGCTTTTAGTTCTCATGTCTGTCTCAAAAAGCCAACTCCCAAACATGCAAACATTGCCCCCAGCCGAACATGAATGCTTGTCATTCCATCCACAACTCCTAGATATAATTTCATATTCCTTGTCCCATCAAACACCGCCATTGTTTGCACTGTTGGGAACAACAACAGCCTACGTGTCTAGTCATTCACGTCTCAACGCAACAGTCCTAATTTCATTAATTCTTTCACCTACCATAGGCATCCAATCAAATTCCCATCCGCCACCATTATTGAAGCAGAGCACCCTCCCGCCGCATCTTGACAAGCCAAGCACAAAAGTCTGATCATACAGACCGTCCGTCGGTGAAGAACCGGCTGCATATGACACTGTTTGCGCATCACCTACACATTGGTTTCGTGTAGAGGCGCTCGATCGCGGCTTTCATGAGCTATTGGGATTTGCATTAGGAGAAGGAGACGCTCCGACTACCGGTCATTCACGATATCTATCCTCTTGGCTCGTACAGAACGGCATTATCGCTTGGGAATCCCCATGACACGAACCCAAAAATCCCCGCGTGTGAGGTTTAAGCTTGCCAGCTAAAACGCAATGCAACCACCCGGTGCTAGGTATTTGCTGTTTCTAACAAACGCCGCCTCACCAAACCATGCCAAATAGCCCGGAGATCTAGTTTGTATATATCGTCTCTGCTTTCCCCTCATTCTGTGGTTTTCTTTCTCTCAATCTCTCATTTATGCCACGCGCGCTGTATAGAACACACCTTCCTTCCCTGTCGGCTTTTCTGAAATCCCTCCGACGAGCCTTTGCAATTTCAGAGAGCCGGCTTTTATATGCACGTATTCGCACGTATACTACGCTGATTCTTCCCCATGAACCAGTTTTTTTCTTCCTTGGAGCGTTCCGCGAGGTATCCGGACTCGGCAGATATAGACGATGTATGGCCCTTGACAGCCAATTTGAACTTGAACGGCAATAACTCTTCGTTAGTACTCCGCATATTGGCAAGGGCAGTTTTTACTCTGTCGGAATTACGGCTAATAATGGGAGCAGGGGAAATGGAGTCTATAACGGCGCACGTATTCGTGGAGGCCGACCTGCCCTCGGTCAACCATTCGATGGGAGACCATCACAGGATCCATGGTTTCTCAACAAGTCGGCAATGGCCAACAACGCCGGGCTGTCAGTGTATAAGGACCACCTCCCATACCCCGGGCAAACCCCCAGCCCCCCCCCAACAAGCCCCGCCGACACCCCCAGAATGATTATCACGGACCGGCACCTCCAATCCGCCACCGGCTACGCCCTCAGCCGCGGAAACGGCCGCTACACCCGCCTACTCGCCGCCGACGAACTCCCTCCCTTCCAACGGCCGGGCGTAAACCAAGGCGCAGACGGACTCATCATCCTCCCCACCCCCCTGAACCCCACTCCCCTCGGCCCACTCACCTTCCACACCCCAAACCCCTTCCCCCTCACCCCTCCCAACACAGCCGGCAAACCAACCTCCTTCTACAGCGGCCCCCTCCCTCCCGTCTCCACACCCTCCCGCCCCTCGCGCGGACCACGAAAGGATAAAGTCTACTGCGATAAATGGGTCCATGAGGGCGTCTGCGCTTTCTCCCAGCAGGGATGCAGGTACAAGCACGAGATGCCCCTCGATGTCGCGACGCAGCACGCGCTAGGCCTCTTCCAAGGTCTGCCGATGTGGTATAAAAAAGAGAATAGCTTGGAACTGCGGACGCCGAGGGCGGAGGAGAAGGTTAATGGTGGGGGGGCGGTGGGGACGGGGGTGCGTGTCGGATTACCTCCTCCTAATGCGCTGCCGAGCTGGCGGCCTGGGCCGGAGCAATCGCGCGGCGGGGGGGTGGCGCATAGGAAGCCTGTAGCGAATGGGTTCAGCGCCGCGGCCACGGCGGCGAAGCTGTCTGCGCCGGTGCCATTGCGACGCAACGAGTTTGGTGAGTTTTGACGCTCCGGTGAATGTGGCACTCGCTGACGGAAGTAGGGAGTATCGCGCGCCCCGTTGCCCAGCGCCCAGCGACCAAAAACGCGGTGCCAGGGGGTACGCTGGGGCTAGAGTCATCCATCTATGCGCCAGCGGTCTTGAACCCGACTGCTGGGCCTTATGCGCCGGATTCGCAGACGCAAATGCAGCCGCATAACCCGTTTGGTAAGCAGCATCCCTGGGTGGTAGGTCCGTCGCTGAGGACCCAGGAAGTTGCAGCTCCAGCCGCGATTTCCTCGGGCGACAGGGAAGGGACGGCAGCGGGAAGCGGGGATGAGTCCGGCGAAGCAGGGGGTGGGGAGAGCGAGCGAGGCGCGAATCCGTATGAGTTGCTGTCAGCGTTTGAGGAGAGGAAATGAGAGTGGTTGGCTGTGGACAAGTTGGATACAAGGCTGCATGTGATTTCAACGCTTCATTTACGATAATTCTCGGTCTCCTTTCGGGTCTAAAAATAAAATAGATAGCTTCATTCACCAACAAGCATTTACCAGACACAATTAAAGTCTGACCTCGTCACAAGCTTTTCTAGAGTTAACTCCCATCCAGCTGCGTAACTTTCCAAAAAGGTATACGCACGCATATGCCATCGGGCGCCACAAAATTGATGTGACGACGCATCCGCCCAAGCCATGACCACATCTGGCTAGACGCGGAGGAACTTCATCGACGCCAGCGACGCCACGGAACGCCACCATCTGCACAATCCTGCCTAGCGCAACGCCATTTCCGTAACATACGCGAAATAGACGCGAGATATTCCCGACGCTGCGTAACTTTTGTCCGAAGCCGTTTACCGGCGCGGTGGCTTGCGGTTTTGTGGCTTCAAGCTATTAGGCGGTCGGGGGGAATAGATATCCGACTATGAGTTTCGGCGTCGTGGCGCGGTGGGTTGGTATGGACGGTAGGTTTGTATAAAGAGAGGTGGGTGAGCCACGAGATGGTATCTTTTTTTCATCATCACCACCATCATCATCAGCCAGTTCTCATTACCCCACATCGATATCTCCATTCAGAGCCTCACTTCTCGCTCCTCTATCTCCAGAATCATCTCAGTTTCTTCCACTATCCCAAATCACAAACCACATCATGACTTCCTCTGCGATGCCTAAGCCCACAACCCTCGTCCTCGGCTCTACCGGTGGTTGCGCCCTCGCCTTCCTCGTCCGCGCCCTGAACGCCGGCTACGACTGCAGTGCTCGTTCGTCTCCCTCTCCCCCAAATCCACGAAAACACAATACTAACACCCCCCAGTGGTCCGCACCCCCTCCAAACTCATGACCCTCCTAGACACCAAAGGCGTCTCCTCCACCACCATCACCCGCCACCTCACCGTCCACACCGGCAACTCCAAAGACGCCGCCACTATCGCTCCCGCCCTCCTCATCCGTAACAGGCCCGTCGACCTGATCCTCTCCGCCGTCGGCGGCGCCCCGAAATTCAGCCGCTTCGGGGTACCATCCATCGACGACCCGGCCGTCTGCGCCACCAGCATGGACGCCCTTCTGTCCGCTGTGCGCACGCTGAGGGCGCCTACGAAGCCGATCGTTGTTGGTATCTCATCGACGGGGATTAGTGATTTCGGGCGCGATATCCCGCTAGCAATGGTGCCGCTGTATCATTGGTTGTTGGCGGTGCCGCATGAGGATAAGAAGGCTATGGAGGTTGCGATGTCTAACGATGTGCAGTCGGCATCACCTGCTTTCGGTGGGTTTATCGGGGTCAGACCTAGCTTGTTGACGAGTGGTGTTGCGAAGGGTGTGGCGGCGGTGAAGGTTGGGGTTGAGAGTGCGAAGGGGTTTGAGAGCTTGGCCCGTGGGTATACGATCTCGAGGGAGGATGTGGGGAATTGGATCTTTGAGGAGGTGTTGAAGGGGGGCAACGGGGGAAAGGGGGGGAAGTACGAGAATCGCTTTGTTTCGCTCACCCACTGAGGGGTTGGGCAAGGGGCGCGGCGTTGTACTATTAGTGCTGTTTTTTGGGGTTTTTGTTTGTTGTTAAAGCGTATAGATGGATTTTCCTACAAGTTTGTTATTTCAGATTAATAATTATCAATTCCGTAATAATCACCGATATGAACTTGACAACTTTGAGAGTCACAAGCCACACAGGCCAGACTTATATAAAACATCTCCTCTACACTATATACACATCGACTATCTAACTCACATAACACCATCTCAATTATTTACACACCTCGCACCCATCCCTCTACCCTCCCTTACGCACCCCTCACATACGGCTTATAATCCACCTTCGCCTCCTTCATCCCCACCTCCTCCGCCGGCATCTCAATAGGGATATTATTCTGCTCCCTCGGAAAAGCCTGCAACTCCTGCGGAATCTCCGTTGCCCCTAGTTCCTGGGCCGGTGACCCCTGAGGCGACGGCTTATACCCATCATTGCTTCCAGAGTACACCCGTCTACGCCTGAACCAGAGGAACGCTACGAGTCCGGCGGCCGCGAGGACACCGAGGGGAACAGCGATTCCGATGCCGATTTTAGCACCGGTTGCTAGACCGCCTGCTGCGGCGGTTTCGGAAGAGGAAGCGGCCTGGGTGGGGTCTGTGGTTTCGGAGTCTGCTGAGGGAGTGGTTGGGTTGGAGGTGGTGGTGGTGGAGTCCGATGATGAGGAGTCCGATGGTGAGGAGTCCGATGTTGTAGTTGAGGGCGGCGTCGTCGATGATTTCGACAAAGTCGATGGCGGGGAGTCTGATGTTGAAGTTGGGGGCGGCGAACTCGAACTCGAGACTGCTTTCCCCACCACCTTCCCGGCGCCATTCAAGACAGCTCCCCTACCTTCTTTGCAGCAATCCTTGTCGTTGTCGCAGCAGTACTTCCCATCATCTTCGCAGATGGTCACGCGAGGAAACTTCTTATCGATCTCATCTACACCATTCGGTCAGCCTAGCCCTACACACCACCACAGGACAGGTCGGGAAAGCAATAGACTTACCATATAAACAGATCTCACCGCACTCCGCCGCATCATACGGTTGTGCCGCACAGGGCCCACGGATTATCTCCCCCGTTCCATCTTTCTTGCTATTACACAGCTTGTTGGGGAGACAAATGCCATTCACGCCGCAACATGCCTGGGAGCCGGGACACAGCACATTGTTTGCCCAGTCCTTACCGTCATATCCCCAACAGGTGCGGACGGCGGTGGCGGCGCTGGCGATGGGGATGAGGGCGAGGAGCAGGGCGGACGCCAGGGCAGGTGCTGACCTCATTGTGGCGGGCGGGGCGGGTGTCAGACAGCGGGAGCTAGGACGTGGAGGGTGTGCGTGTGCGCTGGTTCGCCGGCTTGTCAAACATGCGCCGAACTATTGAAGTTGTGACAGGTGACGGCGGCAGTGGGGAACGCCGGTGGCGGATTCTCGTGTTATTGAAGAAGGCGTGGGAGGGGAAGGAGGGAGAGTCTTGAATGGCCGCCACCAGCAGCAGGCGGCCACATTGCGAGGGGAGCGAATTCTGCGGAATCTGTAGGGCAGGGTTGAATAGGGGATCGCCAAGGATGGGATAAATATGGGTTCTTGTTTTCATTTTTCAGGGAGTGGATTTGGGGGCGGGCCGGGGCAGTGCGAATCGTGCCGCCGTTGAGTTGATGCCAAGCCGAAATTTCGGCGCCAAGACGAGGGGACGGTAGGATTCCGGGATGGGATGGGATGGCTTGCCTTTGTGGCTTGTCTTGGGGATTTGGTGGCTTGGTGGCCTGGGGATTCTGTAACGGACTTGCCTTGGAGATTCGGTGATGGGGTTCTTAGGCTGAACAGTCTTGGGTTATTACGGGCCCTTTTCCCTGAAGGCTTCTCTCACATGCTTGCGTCCCTTGCCGGCCAGCGCTGCCTCAAATGGATCATAGAAGCTCCTTAATATTGTAAGTGGTGAGGAGGAAAGGAAAGCAAGTAGAGGAGTAGTAATACGGCCCCGGTGCACATACGTAGTGCGGTAATCATTGATGCGCACGAGCGCGCAAGATGGACGAATGCGGTAAAACCTCAGGCGACGCACTTGGGGACATCGTGACCGAACTCCAACTTCGCTCAAGCGAAACGAAAGTTTCACCACGACGATTAACGGCAGCGTGTCGGTGACAATAGTCTACAATCGGCAGTAAGCAGTAGCGACAGCAGAAGTACTATATCGACGGCAATTGGTGCGCCGGTGGTAAACGGTAACGACAGCAGCAGAAGTGTCAACAGCAACAGCCCCAAACCATACTTAGAACCGGCACCCCATGAGGCAGAGAAATTAGAAAGGGTCGTTAAAGGAGCGCCCACCTCCCCCCATGTCATCGTCGACGAAGTGCTTAAAAGACACATTTTCCAACCTCTTCGTCTTGGAATGTGAATTCTAAATAGGTATGATCCACGAACAAGTCTCGCGATTACGTCCTTTTTCTCTAAGATCGCAAGTGGACCAAGCTGTTGACAGGGCATAGAACCGACCGTAGCCATCATTTGTCACGAGGAGTTAGAAATGGAGCAAGTCGTGCAGTTCAATATATCTCTTCTGTTCATTGCAGCTATGATACACATCTAACCTCTCCCACCCCAACTCCAACAACCATCCCCCCACCTTAAACCAACACAGCAGCGCCCACAAACGCAGCAACCATAACCCCCAACACGGCGGTAATGCCACCTCCATTCAACACCTCCATACCCGACGCCGCTCCCGTAGGAATAGTCTGGTTAGCACCTGGCAGCAGACCCCCCTTATCACCAGTCTGATTATTGTGTCTCGCAAGACCCAAGCAGTTAGCCATCTCAAAGAAGATGTCAATGTTGTTAAACGTTCCCTGGAACTTCTCCTGGCACGGACCCATAGCATACACGGGGACATCAGTGAGGGAGTGGACGCCCTGCGCATCGTCGGTGCGGAGGGTACCGTTCACGACCATGCCGCCAAGGCCATCGGCCGGGTTGACGTAGTAGCTCTTATCTGCGCCCTTGGTGGCAGGGACGCGGGGTTCGGCGTGGACCTCGTAGTTCTCGCGGCGGTCGGGGAAGGCGACGGTGCCCTGAGCGAGGCAGTAGCGGGGCTCCCAGTTGACGGGGAAGTTGACGCCGGTGTTGTAGGAGATGGCGGCGTCGACGACCTGGTACTGGGATTGACCCGAGTTCTGGTAGGTGCCGATGGCGGCGCGCTTGCCGCGCACGTCGTCGTCGTCGATGGAGGCCATGTACTTGGTGTCGGCGGAGCCGTAGACGTCGAAGCCGTGGCCGTGATCGGCGGTCACGAGGACGAGGGTGTTGTTGAGGATGTTGAGCTCGGTGAGGCGGGCGATGGTGGTGGCGACGGTGTCGTCGAGCTCGAGGAGGTCGCCGAGGGCGCGGTCGTAGTCGAGGCTGTGCATCTGCTTGTCGATGCTGGCGGCCTCGGCCATCATGAAGAAACCGCGGTCACCACCGCGCTCGTGCAGGATGTCGACGGCCTTGAGGACCATGTCCTTGAGGCCGGGGAGGTCGGTGGCGGGCTTCTTGTTGCCGCTGGGGTGGTTGGTCGAGTTGATGATGTTCTCGGTGTAGACGTTGCGGTCGAGCCAGACGGGAAGATTGCTTGTGCTGAAGAGGCCGAGGGCGCGCTCTTTGCTGGGGAGGGTGGCGAGGGTGGTGTTGTCCATGGCGACCTTGTAGCCCTTGTTGCGGAACTCCTGGACGTAGTCCTTGCCCAGGTAGGAGCCCTCACCGGCGTTGAAGTTCTCAGCTCCAGCACCGAAGACGACATCGGGGCCGTCAAAGGGAGTCCATGTGTAGTTGGTGACACCGTTGAGCATCTGGTCTACGAGAGGTCCGTAGTGACCACGGGTGCGGGTGTGGCCGGTCAAGGCAATGGGGGTGGCATCAGCGAGGAAGGCAGTGGAGACAATACCAATGGCCGAGCCCCAGATACGGGTAAGAAGCTCAACGATGGTCTCGACCTTGGGGTCATCAAACGCATCTGGGGACGAGTCACTGTAGACACCCATGGCGTTGACAGTGCTCTTGTGGCCGGAGTAAAGGGCCGAGGCAGAGTTGGCAGAATCGGTGATATAGCTGTCGATGGAGTGGGTCATCTGGTGACCAAGAATAGGGAACTTGTCCATGGCCATCTTGCTCATGTACTTGCCGTTGATGCTCTTGTGTCCGATCAGGCGTGCAGCCGTGATCATGCTGGTGGTCATACCGTCACCAATGAAGAGAATGACGTTCTTAGCCTTCTTCTCCTCAGCAAGGTCGCGGACGACCCAGTTGGCAACAGTCTTGGAGCCATTGTAGTAAGACAGAGTGGCGGTATACTCGCCAGGCTCGTAGAGGGCAACGCGGCGGTAGGCCTTGGCTGCGACATTGACGTGGGAAGGCGTCTTCGCGTCCTCGGCGAAGTAGTCCTCGTACCACTTGAACTTCCACTCCTCAATGGCTGGCTCAGTGATATCGAAGAACTTCGAGACTGGCTGCGAGGCTCCGCCCTTCTTCTGTATGGCGAGCGAGAACCTCTTATCCGGGATACCACCGTTCGCTGTATCATATTCGCGTCAGCTTTGGTCTTCAATTGGAAGCTTGAATGAGAACTAACCCTCAGAGCCATTGACTGGCGCATGGACCTCGACACGGATATCGAAGTACTGTCCCGCCAGGAAATCAGCCCTACCACACGTCAGCTTCCCATCCAATGCCATCAGCCACCTCCATCATACTCACTGATCGGGAGGGAAAACACATCCCAAGTCCGGGCAAGCACCGAGCCTCTGGAAAGTCTGCGCCGAAGCCAACGTAACGAGCGTCGCCGCAGCGGCGATCTTGGAGAAAGCAACCATGATGTATGAGTTGAGACAAGGGCAATTGAGATCCGCGTGCACGACTACAGAGACAAGCAACACGACCGCGACAACAGAGGAACAGGCACGCTTCTTATATAGTGATCGCCAACCTCCTCCCCTCACCAGCGCTGCAAGACCTCCCCCACGCGCACTCTTGTCCCACGTTTCCCAGACCCCATTCCCATGAGCGATCAGCTCAGAAACCTAGTGCTTTCGGCGCAGGACTGATGTGCTCCGTTGCTGCAAAACCGTGGTCGGTATTGCTTCGATAGACGCATCCCGCGCCGGCTAGTGGTGCAGGCCAAGAAGGGCCAAGAACACCAAGGCGCCAGGCTCTCGAGCTGTTCAGGGCGCTGGGGAATCATGGAGGGTGGGAGAAGCACGTTGTTCGGGATGGATGTGTATGAGCATGGGCGGCCCTTTCTTGGCGGCCATAAGAGGGAGCTGTGTTGGAGAATATTTGAATTCGGAGATTTCTTACATGCATCTAGTATGAGAAAAGTGTGTAATAAGACGGGAGATCTGATAAAGAACCTAAAGGGCCTTCTCACTAGTTTACTCATAGAAGTTCTCTAGAGCTACTATAACGCGAGGTACATCGTTCCCATTATGCCATTAATGTTGGTTGATGGAGTCTCAGAGATGCCGCCTTCCGCTGTTGACCTGACAGGGTCCACTAACAACCACTAACCACCACTAACCAACCACTAAACCAAAATGTGCCTGAACGCCAACGGGCGTGCTCTCACTACAACTTCTCATTGGCCACGCTCAACGACAACCCTCTGAAACTCGGTGAGACACGTGCGATGCGCCAGTAATACATCTATAATACACGTGATGGTATAATCAATAGGCCATCGTTATTGTTCTTCTCTTCTTCTCTTTTTCTTTTTTTCTCTTCTTTGGCGGGAGGCTTAACTTGGCCTTGCTTGTTTTGTATGGGCTGAAAAGAGTGTAACCTTCTAGAATAATCTAACCACAGCCAAATATTGTGGCATTCTAGGCTCCATAGCGATATATTTTGATTATTTAATGGGATAAACAGTGCCCTTTGCTGCTTTGCTAGATGCTGCTTGTAAGTAAACGAAAGGTCGGCTGCTAGGTACATGGGAGGAAGGTATTCATACTATAAGGATACCAAAGTATTGTCATTTCAAGGCTTTGGTCTCGTCTGAACCCTGTGTGAGTCCTTAAGCATCTAGTGGTTTTAACTGCAGCCAAACCTGGACATGAGGGTGCCCTTCAGACCCCAGATGCCCTTGCCGGACATCGCCGATCTTTCTAGAAGTGTGTCTCTATGGCCTATAACGAGGCTTTATCTTACTACTGTACAGAAGGCTAATGGGGCTAGGCCATGCATGCATCTTTATATAGAGGGGTCCCTATATCTAGATTAGACTACATTTCATTTATGCCACCCCTATCGTAAAACATGTGAACATCTCTCTACTACTGGTCGTGATACTGATGCGCTGTAATTATAATAGTATCAAAGTAAAGTAGGCATTCATTCCTAAATATTTGGAGCTTGTCAAAGTATGTATGTGTATTCTTATTTAACTTCATATATATATATTAACCCATCTCCGAAATCCCGAATCGAAATAATCGATTCCCCCCTCCCCCCAGTTCCGAAGTCCAATCGTTAAGCACCACAACAAATCTATATACCAAAAATTAAAAGCTGCCCCCTCCGCCCTCCAAATTTTCAGCAACAAAAAAAGAGTTACTCCCCAAAACAACCCCCCCCCCCCTTCCCCTCCCTATCCTCACGGCAACTCCACCGGCCCCCCCCTATCCCCCGCCCTCAACTGCTGCTCTTCCCTCCCATCCCACGCCGGCAATTCCCCCGGCCCCCTCTCCACCCCATGCAACTCCGCCGTCGTCGCCACACCAGGGGAATACAACTCCGCCGCCGCCGCCACATCCCCCCTTTCTTTCCCGGGCAACTCGCTCACCCCCCCCTCATCCCCCTTCGCCGCCGCCGCCCCCGTCCCCAAGTCCTTAAGCGGGACATCCTTCTCCGGCCCCTGCCCCTCAACAGCCTGATACGCACCCGATGGACTCGCGGGCGCCGCACTGGCGTAGGAACGCGCTTTGCGGCGGCGCAGGAACCAGACTAGGAATGCGATGAGGGCGAGGGCTAGGATGCCACCGACGACGCCGCCGGCGATGGGGCCAGCGTTGGATTTGGCTGCGGCGGCGTCGGTGGAGGAGGGGGAGGGGGAGGAGTCGGAGGGGGCGGTGGGACTGCCTGCGGTGGGGGAGGAGGCGCTGGGGTCGGTGGTGGAGGAGGAGGCGCCGGTGGAGGAGGCGTGGCCGGAGGTTTGGGTTGTGCTGGAGGACTTTGTGTTGCCTGGGTTTGTTGCGCTTGGGGCGCCGGTGCTCGTTTTGGAGGCGCCGGTTGTGATGGCTGTGGTGGTGTTAGTTGGGGGTTAACGTTAGAGGAGGTAGTGAGAGGGGAGGGAAGGGGAGGAAAGGGTTACCTCTTCCAGAGACGGCGATAGTTAACCACTCATCAAATTCCTGGAGTTTGTAGTCGGGGGCACCGCACCCGTCGCCGTCGGTCTTGTGGTTTCCGTATCCCTTCCGCCCTTGCTCGCAGCAGAAGAAGCCGCCGAAATCATACATGTCATGTTCTGGGTTGGCGCATTGGGGGAGTTTGGTGAGTTGCGCTGTGCAATCTTTGTCTAGCTCGCAGCACTACCAAAAAAAAGCAGTTGTCAGTATATGCATGCATTTTATAATCCATATCCATATCCATCCCCAAATCCATAATCGCCATATCGCCCGTCAACCCCCTCCCGACAGCTCTTCCCCCCTTCCCAGCAAACTGGCACAAATGTAACGGAAAATATCAAAACTCACATAAGCATTCAGCTTGGGAGAGCCACACTCCGTATTCCCCGGGCAACACGCATGGTACGGGTAGACCGTGGGACCGCAATCCTGCTCGCCCATCCGACACGCTACAGTCTCGCGCGCCGCATATCCAATCCGCACTGTCGTCGCTCGCCCAAAGAGCAGGTCGGCCGCGTTGACGGCGGCGTAGCGGGCTGGCATCGTGAGGGTGTGTGTGGTAGTAGGTAGATAGATAGGTGAGTAGGTTGGTAGATGGAAACTCCGGGCAGCAAGCACGAGCTCGAAACGCGTGAACTGTATAGTGACTCCTAGGTAGACAATTTGCGCGTTTTGATATCGTTGGACTCGTCGAAGTACCAAAGCGAAGATCCGTCAACGATGCGATGCTATGCGATGCGATGCGCAATTCCTCTTTCTTCCTCAGTATACCAGCAAACAGAACAGCAACAACTACAAAACCCTTCAAAGACGTCAAATAAGATCAGATCAAATCAAAGCAGTCAGGAGAAAGAAACCTCCCAAAAAAAACCCTCCTCCGCCCAGTCGCATGCCCGCCCATCCCTTCCATCCCCAGCCCAAGCCACACCCCCACCGCGCCCTTCACATTCCTCGCATTCCTCGGGTCATCCATCACTCCATCCCCCCGCCAAGCCCTTACAGCGACGATCCCCATCCCTCCCATCCCAGCATCCCAGCACTCATGGCTAAAATCCCGTAGCCCAGCACGCATCAAATCTCGTTTAACCCCCCTCGCAGCTCAGCCCACGCCAATCTCCCCCCCCTTGCGGCGAAGGGTAATCTATCCCGTGGCTGTGACGCTCGCTAGGCCCGCTGTCGCTGTCATGCTAGGCGGCTTGGCTGGGTCTTGGGGCGGGCCTCGGTGTGTGGTTTTAGGAGGGTGCAGGAAGGGTGCAGGAAGGGAAGGTAAGATCTGGGTGTTGTGTTATGCCGTGTGCCGTGTGGCTTGTGGCTTTGTGGCTTGGGTTGTATCGGCCCGCCCGCGCGCGTACGCGAAAGAAACGTTGTGAGGGGAGAGGGGGAGAGGGGGAGAGGTCCAGAACAGAACAGCTCAGAAGGGGGCATAAGGCTAATCTTTTGGGCGCCCTTAACTTCTTGCTGACTACACGACAATTTTCCTATTCCTTGCAGTCTATCAACTCTGGCAGTGACACCCGCACATCTCTATTTGCCCAAAAACCCACAAACACGCCCTGTCTCGTGCCTAGCCTCCCCTAATTCCCCACCCTGGCATCCTTCAAAACACTAGAATCTCCACTAAAACAATCCGCAGCCACCAATCCCCATTGTTTTTCACCGGGCAATCCCGAACCCGCGTTCGATTCAGTACAAACGCAACGGAGACAACCTCCGGACGGCACTTTGTACTCTACTCTACTCTGTACTGTTAAACTAAACTCTAAACCACTCCATTCCATTCGATTCATTCGGGAATTCTCCAAATTCAAGCCCTCCTTCCCTCCCCTCCTCCTCCCATTTTACCAACACCCAAACCCAAATAATACCCAAATACCACCGCCTACCACCCCTCTCTAATCCAACTTAAAAACATCCTCCACTCCCTCCCACCCCCCCTTAACCCTCTCCTCCCAATACCCCCTCGCCCCCGTCCTCAACCTCCAGCACTCCTCCTCCCCCCCCTCCCCCGCAACCCTCTCAAACCACCTCGGCGCCCACACCTCCCCCCTCCCCTCCATCTCCGCCCTCCTCCCCCTCTGCCTCTCCTCAAGCCCCTTCTTAACCTCCTCCGCCGTATCCAAATCCCCCTCCTCCGCCGCGCGCTGATCCGGCCTCAGCCTACTATCCGTCACGGGCGTCTTGCCCTCCTCCACAGGCGTAATCTCATTAAGCGTCGCAGCGAAGGTGGTGAATCCGTACCGCGACTCCGCACTACTGACCAGCGAGCCAATATGCCACACCTCCCCCTTCACCTTCCCCTTCTCCGTCATCTTGAGGCTAGACGTCCAGGTTCCCTCGAGGCCGAGCGCGGTCTTGGTCCCGGAAGCGTCCCACAGCCCGACCTCGACGTCCTCGGAGCGCCCGCCGAACATGCCTTTGCTCTTGTACTCGACGACTGCTACGGCGCCGCTGGACTCGTTGAGGACGGACACGGAGCCGACGGGCTCGAAGTATTTTTCGCCCATCACGACGTTGCGGAGGAACACTGTGGCGATCGGCCAGCTGTAGCACTCGTCCACGCCATCCGGGAGGCGGAGGACGGCGTACACTTTTCCTTCCGTGATGAGCTCCGCGCTCTTCCCCCAGAATTTCTGCACCGGCGTCGACGAGTGCGCGAAAGACCACAGCGGGCTGTCGGCCTGGCACGCCATCTTGACGGGTCGGTGACTCACCTTCTCAGCCAGGAAGCGGAAGTTACCCGGCGTCTCGGAGTCGGAGCGCACGAGCTCGAACGTCTCGCCCAGCATAGGGTTGAAGGGTTTGCGGATGGCGCGCTCGCGGGCGCGACTCGATGAGAAGTAGGAGATGGAGAAGGCGGCGACGAGGAGGTGGCGGTGTTGAGGCGACGGGCTCTTGGCTGCGGCATCGAGGAGCTGCGCGTACTCCAGGCCCTCGGCTACGCGCTGCAGGGCGGAGAGCGGCTCGTTGGAGCTGACGGGCATGGATATCCCAGAGAGGTCTTTCCCCACGTTCTTGCGCAGGACAGATATCAGAGATGGCGGCAACATTGTAGCAGGCTTAAGGGTTGTGCGTCGCTTAGGCTTGCTCGTAACAGGCAGTGGCGCGAGAGTTTTCGGCTTCGGCGGGAAGAAGGACACGGCGCCCGCGGGCTTGGGGGCTTCATCCAGGTCAGAAGCAGCTGATGATGCATCGTCACCGCTCATGAACTCATCCTCACGATCAGATGATGGCGTGTCCTCATCGCTGTTTCGGCCCACCACAATAATCTGAGAATCATTCCCATCGCCAGCCTCGGCGTCGTAGAATTCACCAGTAGACGTAGAATCCATGCTCCTACGCGGCACCGCCAAAGCGGGCCCGGGAGGATAACGCCGTTGCTTGCTGCGGGTAATCAGCTGGTTGAGGTCTGATAGAACAAGGTCGAGGTCCTTGAGCAACGCCTCGCAATGATCATTGATGCTACTCTCCTCCTCCGAGCTAGTCGCCTGAGACCTTCGTGACGACTTTGAAACCTGACCCGGCGGCGCAGGAGATGGCACACTAGGCGTCGACTGAGGCGTGATGTTAGAACTCGTATTCGCCGAACCAGAAGCCCCTTTAGCTCCCTTCTTCAAAGTGCTCTGATTGCTCGTCTTCCGTTTCCAGAAGGGCCTCTTCTCAGCCGGATTGTTGAAGTAGTCCCCATTCTCCTCCGGAACCGCAGGATTGCCTTGCCCGATACTAAGCCCAGCCCAAGATTGCTTGTAAGACGACTTCGTATCATTCGCCAGCCTGCGTACCGCATCCCTCGTCCCCACAATCCTGCTCACCAGCGACTCAACTTGATCCCACTCCAGGTCCTCCTCCGACGGCGGCCGAACAGGTCGGTTAAACATGCTATTCGACCTCATATGCATCCCAAGCGGTTTCCCCGCCTTATTCACCACCTCATCCGGAACATTGCCCCTCGCCTTGTTACTCGCCAACTCAAGCGCCCTCGTCCACTCCGCAAAGTCCTTCGCATTCCCCGCCTTCAAGTGCCAGATCTCAGCCCCGGAATCAATGCTAATCTCCCTACGCCTCTCATCCGCCGCAATCGCCGCCAAGCTCAGGGGAATCGCTCCCCGCAGCGCAGACGAGTTGCGGTTATAGTAGTACGACAGCGTGCACGACACAAAGTCCAGCGAGAAGTAGCGTCGCGCGTATCCCTGCCCCCTCTTCCGTCTCCGCTTCATCAGAATGCCCACGTGGAACGACGGCGGCGTAGTCTCCATCCCCTTCCCCACCACTGATGTCCCCCGACTCGACGCCGAGTGCGTCCGGCTGTGCAGACTATCCACGCTCTCGTTCGCTGCGGCTGCCAGATTCGCATTACTGCTCTTCTGCGCCAGCGCCACCGTGCTCATGGCCTTCCCCCCCGGCCCGCCCTGCAGGTTATGATGTGTCGAGTTAGGCGGGAAGTTGCGCGGGTACGTGAGCAACACGAACGTCGCCGTCTTCGACACAGCCTTAGAAAACGTATTATCGAATACCAATCCGAACATGCCCCCGTTGCCAGGGTTGACAGCATACGTCCCAATCGTCACCTTATCAGCATCGCACTTCCCATACCACTCCACCGGTATAAACCCCTTCGCCTTAAGCTGCTCCTCCGCAGTCGAGAGATCATTCTTCACCGTGCTCGACCGGCGCGCCCGCTCCCCCGACTCCTGTGTCTGCGAAGCATCTGATTCGAGGCGCTCAGTCGGGGGTCGAAGTGTCGAAGCTGCGCTCGTCGCGCCGGCGCCGGGGTGCTTGACGATGCCGAAGTTTCTAGCTGCGGGTTAGCACCAGCGCGCACGTCGGATGGGGCGGGATTGGGGGGGGGGGGGGGGCTTACATGGACTTCTTGTGAGGCTGGACGCTCCAGGATATGGTGTGCCCCTCCTCGACTTTTACCCAGCGGACGATGTACGACTGCGGCGCGTTAGCTGGGTGCGTGGCGGCGGGAGCGCGCGGGTCGGTACCTTGCTGTGTATCTCGAGCTGCTCCATGCCCGCCATAGCTGGTCGGTTGAGGACAGCTGGTTTTGGTGGCGGTTGGTGGGGGAGTCAATCATCAATTCGTGCTGGTGCCTTGACGGGTGGTGGGTGGGTGTGAGGGCGAGTATGGTTTGCTAGGTTTGTAGGTAGACTGGTCTGTCTCTAGGAGGAAAGCTGAACGTGACGGTACAGACAGCTTATTCGTAATGTTTGGGTTTAGCACTTGTAGCAACTTTGTAGCTGGTGAAGCGCCTTGCCCGTGAAAGATTGAGTTGTAGGAACGGCGATTTTGTTTTGATGTTCAAAAGTATACGAGTAGGTGCTGCGTACACTATACCCTGTCCAGATTTCGGTTTGCCGGCGGCGTCGCGGGGAAGAGGAAGGCGCATGGACAGATTTCACTTGTGACATATGTAACGAGGGGGGAAGCCACGACCAACAGGAAGTCTTAACATGTGCAAGGGGACGAAAGGAAGGGGCGCTCCTGCCACTCCTTGTATTTATATTTTATTTATTTACATTACCGTCGGCAGTCAGTCAGGCAGCCTTACTCAACGTTGCTTTCTACTTACAATATTTGGCGTTTTTGCCAGCTTACTGTACCATAGGGACTACAGCATTTTTGTCCTATGGTACACTACCAACCCGCTGATTCCGCGACAATGACGTCTGCACCCGGAAATAGAATATCCCCATCCTAGCAGCCGCGTGCGGGTGCGATGGTGTAGTATGCCGGCCGATCCAAGAGCCTAAGAGACAAAGGCGAAGACAAATCTAACCACGATTCACAGAAGTATCCATGTGCATTATGTGCATTACTAACCACAGTATTGGCACCGTAGTAACATCAGGATATTCTTTCTATTTTCTTAAAACTATCCGCTTTAGCTTTTCTCTCCCCCAACCCTCTCAAATGGTCCCCGCTGTAAAAAACCATGTTCTTATAATACAAAAATACAGGATCGACATTGCGCAAAACGTAGCCGTAGATGCAGGTGGTCCAGCTAGCCCTCCCCCCTCTCCCTCCCTCAGATGGATCCAAATAAAAATCACCTCCCCAAACAAATCCCCAGAACTCCTCGCGCAATGCGCCCACCACCTTCACCAATCTATTCCCACCGCCGTAGCCACCTCTGCCACGACGGCGGCAACCATAAACTAAAAAACGGGATCGAATAAAACCTCCACCGCTCATCCACGGCTCTTATTCGCCTCGCTAGCAAAACGCAGCTTAAAGCCGTTGCACAGCGCGCGCATGTCCGGGTACGGGTTCTTGAGCAGCTCAAAGGCGTTAGGGATGACCTTGACGGGCCAGGCGTTGAGCTTGGCGTTCTGTCCGCCCTTGAAGCACAGGTGGAAGTAGCCGGGGTGCTTGGGGTCGATGCAGAAGGCGTATACGGAGCGCTTGGGGTTGGCCTCGGTGTAGGTCGTCAACCAGCGTTCTAGAGTCGGATTAGTATGAGCTGTGTGGGTAAATAGTAGGGAGGAATAACATACCTGTGTCGGCCTTGCTGCCCTTTTGGTACTTCTCGTGCTGCATCATCTCGTCCACCTTGCGAGCCATGGCTTTGACGTGATCCACGATCAGTTCGTCCAGATCGCTGTAGGTGTACTTGCCGCCAATACGTAGCTGCTTGCCAACCGTGAACTCGTTCTCCTTGAGCAGCTCGAGGACGTCAATGTGTTGGTACACACCATCTGCCACTTTCCACGTCACAGTCAAGTGATCATTACCCTTAGACGACGTCCTGATAACAGCGTCGCCGGAGCTCTGGGATCCGAGATACTCCTCTGCTTGGGTGGAGTTGAATGGGCGGAACAGAGGGTGCTTGATGACACGCTGAGCGCGCCCAGTAACCTTGTCCTTCTCCCTGAGCTCCTCCCTATCCCTCGCTTCCTGGTTCGAGTCCCACTGGTCATCCATGTGGTTCAAGCGACGACGGAACGGTCTCTTGACCTCCTGCTCTCTCATCGACAGCTTAGCCGAGAACTCGCGCCTGTCCACCGATAACAGCTTAGCTTGGGCGGCTTGTCCTTGAGAAAAAAGTCTCGGTAGCGGCACATCGTTGTTATCCGTGGCCTCGTATGCCTCCACGCGACCTTCCAAGCCCGAGTCGAGCTTGACAATTAGGAACTCGTCGTTAACAACGCGGACATTGATTGAAACAACCATGCCCTCGCAGAGCGAATCATTAGTCTCGCCAGTGAGCATCGTGAAAACATCATCATCGCTCAGCATGGCGAAGTTGCGGCGCAGCTCTTCGTATGGCTGGATGAGCTCAGCGCGGATAGTCTCGAGCGTAGCGCGCTTTTTCTGGTTGTAATTCTGCTCCAGCTGCTCTGCATACTCCTCGAGAATGAGATCATTGACCTTGTCCTGCTCATCATCCTTGATCAGTTTCCGCACGACGGCTCCGGGTCCGTTCTCGTCGACTTCAGCCTTAACGTCTTCCTCGTCGAGCTCAAGCGCGTCAGCAGCCATCTTCCTGCCCAGCTCGTAATCCTCGGGGTGCACACGGGTATTGTCTAGGTAATCGGATGTAGACATGGAAGGATCGTACTCGATGCTCAGGAAACTGGCGCAGTTGTTCCATACGCGTGGGCCAACGACGGGCAGTTTCTGGCTGTCTGGGTCTCCGACGAGCTCGTCACGGGTATTGACCATGCCACCATTCATGTTGATGGCCTTGATCACACTTGTCGCCTTGCGGGGGCCGAGTCCACAAACATAAGGCAGTAGGTTGGCGACGTACGGGTCGGTGACGGCTTCGTTGATATCGATACCGCACAGGTTTACCATGTCAACCATGGCCGTGTCCAGCTGCTTGCGCAGTTTCTCCTCTGGCACCAGGTGCTGGCATCGGTGGAATATCAACGATATGATATCGTTACCGAGGGCCGCATACTCCTTCATAGGGTTCTGAAGGTATTTCGCCAAGGCCACACAGTACCGAGTGACAGACGAGAGCCCTGGGTAGTCGCCGAGAGCCCTCGGACTGTCGCGATACAGACGTGCAACTTCGTCGTTAACAACCACCACCTCGAGCTGCTCGTTGTGCGTCTCGTTAGTATCCCGCACGTCAAAGTCTGGGCCCCTGAGGTCTCGCTCCGCGACCAAGTCCTTGATATCTTTAATCATCTTGTTGGTCTCGATCGAGAAGCCTCCCACGCCGATAACATCGGGCTTCCGGCGCTGCACCAGCTCCGCAAATTCGTCGCGCGACCGGTCATCGCGAGACAGGTTCTCAAACTGTCCATTCTCCAAGACACGTCCGTCGTCTTCAACCCAGGCCCAGTAAACCGGGCCGCGCGCCGCATCGCCGCTTCCGCTGGAGAGCGACAAAACGCGAGGGGTGGTGCCAAGAACCATTCCCTTAGGCTTGTATGGTGCCTGGTCCAACTTCTTCGAGTATTCGTCGCGGCACGCTTTGAGGACTTCAGACTCGCACTCGTTGCGCATGTTTTCTTTGACGCTCTTCACCATGATCCTGTCCAGACGGCGGAACGCAAGGTCAAGGACCTTCAGACGCTCGTCGTTCCAGGCATCAGCAACCTCGCTGTAGTTGTCGGAGGTGAACTCCTGCAGAAGTTGCCTCCTGAAATCGCGCTCTTGCTGCATCGTGATCCTGACCTCCAGAAGACCCTCCTCTTCTGCCTTCAGCATCTTAAGGAAAACCTCTGGTTGCCTGGCAATATCGGGGATCGTCATGTTGCGGAGATACTTGAGCTCGTAGTACTGGTTCTGGTCGTCAATGCGCCGTAATCCCTTCTCAGTACGCTGGCAGCTGACTGTGCCCATCTGGAAATAGCTCATGCGGAAGTGCTTGCGCATCCTCGGGTTCATAACCATCTCCTCGCTGAACATCTGGCGAGCAGCGAGTAGGACCTGCTCTCCGGTTCTGAAATCTTCGTCGCTCGTCAGCGTATCCGCCAGCTCAATGGGACGAACTGTGGGATCCTCGGTGTACTGCTTTCGGCCTTCGCGGAGAGCGTTCTTCGCGATGTCTTCGGCGCTAATACCGTAGGCGCGCACGAGGTTATAGGCCTGGCCGTTACGAACGCGCTCAAAGACTGAGGACCTGGAGCCTGGTCGTCGCTGCTGGGGTTCCTTTGCATTTCCATCAATGACAGCAAGGTCCTTGAGCTGCCCCGAGTAGGTGAAATGAAGGTATTCCTGGAGATCCTGCAGCTCTTCCATGGTCGCCGCAACGGGTATCATCTCCTCGAACATCAGGTCCTTGACATCGGATGCTGATTTGAGGTTATCGTATGCCTTCTCCAAGATATTGCGCTTGTCGACGAACGCCCTGAACTTCAGGTCGAGCTCGAGGATTCTCCAGAGGTCATCCTGGTTGAGCAGCTTCTGGGCGGTTACGCCATACTCTGGCTGGTCGGGATTCGATGGGTCGGGAGCAAGTCTTGTTCTCTTTGCGTGGATCAGATAGTCCTTGCGATGTTGAAACACATATGGCACCTCCACCTCGTCAACAACGAAGAACTCCAGCACCTTGCCAATGGCCTTCTGGAATGGACCCTGGAGATCGCCTCCCGGCGGCAAATTCGGGCGCTTCTTTGGCCAGATCAGGTTGGTGATCCACTTCGCCTCCTCCTTGAACTGATCGTCGGTGATCTGGACATGCCTGTATGTCTTCCGCTCGAGCTGGAAGCGCTCCGGTTCATCGGCCCAGCGGATCTCGTTGTCCTCATCCGTCAAGAGCCTCTCAGCGAGCTGAGACGGTTCGAAGACGTCCTTCAGCTCGAGCTGCTGGTCGCCGACCTCGCGGATCTCATCCTCCTGTTCCATATCGAGGGCCCAATCGTATTCCTCGCCATTGCCAAAGATAGCCTCCATATCCTCCAGGGTGTCCTTGTCGAGACCTGAAGCCTCCGTTCCTGCGCCGACGTATGCACGATCGCGTGGCCTAGCAACCTCCATCTCCTCCTGGTATCGCAGCTTCTGGTCTTCATCTTCGAGCTCGTCCTCCTCGATGAAATCGGCAAATTCGTCGACATTTCGGTGGTCCGCGCGGAGAGGGTGTCTAGGAGCTTCATCGACATCGGGGGCTTCATCTTCGGAGAAGATTTCATCGAGCCCTCGCTCCCTATCGCGCTCGTCTTCGTCCCTGTGGCCACGCTTGAGGCGCTTGTATTTGTGCTAGAGGGGTAATTAGCACAGTAATCGTAGCAGTGAGACGGTATATGTACATCAGTCGTTGTCTTGGCCTGCCACTCTGGGTTCGCCTCCCCAATCAGATCGAGATCCTCTTCGTCCAGGGCGGCCTCCTCTTTCTCGCGCTCAGCACGGCGGCGCTTCCCCCGTCGCCGTTCCCGCGCCTCGGGCTCCTCATCCTCCTCATCATCGATAATGAAACCTTCGCGGACCTAGAGGAGCGGTTAGTCTCTAGCATTGCCACTGCGCCACGCGCTCTGGGCGGAACATACAGCGCGTGCAGCCTCGGCGTCATCATCGTCCTCTTCCTCCTCGCTGGAGTCGTCCATGTCAGGACGAGCCTCCTTCCGTTTGCGGGCCTCGCCAGTCTCTTCGTCGAAGGACTGGTCGTCTTCCTCGTCGGAGGCAAGCTCGGCCTCGCCCGAGATGAGGTCGCGCATACTCATGCTGGGCAACGAGGCTGTTGTGGATAGGGCGAGTAGTCGGGTGTTGGGTTCGGATGGCGGGTGCAAGTAGCGTAACCTTGTATCTTCCCCCGCGATAGGAAGTAAAGGTGTGGAAGGGAAAATGGAATTGAAAGAGAAAAGAGAGGTTGAGCGTGGAGTGAGTTATTAGAAGCTCACTTGTTCATTGAACACCTTCAAAAAGTCGCGACGTTCTGAAGTTAGTAGGGGTAGGCAGAGGGACCTATCACGAAATAAGTCACGAATTCACTTCAAGGGTGGTAGAAAAGTAAGTTAATGCCTGATTCATAAGGTTCTAGTCATCAAAAATAGTGGTGGTAGTGTTTTGGTGCCTGAGGCCGCTAGTGGGAGTTAGGAGTGGTGGTATTGGAAACTGCCCGAGACTCAGTAAAAATAGCTCACTATATACAAACCAGTACACAGATATGCATACTAACTTATACTACAACTATGTACATCCAGGTACCATCCAAACTTTATTCGTGACTTTATTCGTGCGAGACCTGAATTGAACCTGAACCAACTTGCCCCGCCATGTCACAGGTACCAAACCCATAGATACCATGCAAATGTAAAATTCACTGGAAATACAAGTAAGAAGGAGAAGAGAATATTATATTATCTATGAAACTACCAATACTAGCAGACTATAAAACATTTAATATACTCAAAATTCTGCCAATCCTGGTCTCTCAAAGGTGAATGGCTACTCAAAGGACATGACACAGCGAGTGTCTTCCAACGGGGTCCGTCCGTGATGCCAACCCCATACAGTTCCAATAATTCAATATTTCCTACAGAACTAACAAGAAACGGGGGGCCCCTATTCCCTCGAACCCCTCTATTTGAATTATCTAAATTCTGCTCTACTCGGCTTGGCTCTACTGGAACTTTGCAATATATACGATATACCACGATCCCCCTTTACGTCCGTCCTTCAAGCTCTTTCGACTCCGCTCTTGCTCGCTGCACTTGTATCTCTTAAGCGCCATCCGCCCAATCTGCGACCCAACCCAGCAAGCAAGCACCACGAATCGCCAAAATCAACTGGCGGCTGCGACAACACCACAGCAAATCGATCCAGTGCAACAAAAACAGCCACTGACCCCCTTCCTGAACCCGTCTTTTCCCCCTTTGTGCAACCTACCTCCTGCATTCCGTGCCCAGACCCGACCTCCTCGCACCTCTCGACCAGTTCACCTCCCACTTACGACGACAACCCGCATCGCCCGACCCGCACACGCAACCCAACCTCACCCCTCCCTCTCACCAGGAAGAAAAAATAATCTACAAACCCAAACCAAACCCAAGGCCACGGCCGTTGCAGAGAAACCTGCTCCTTATAAACACACACACACACCACCGCATCGGCGCATCCACCCCACCCCACCCGCAACGATGTCGGGCGAAGGCTTCGGCGTGCGCACGATGAAGCGCAAGAACGTGAAAGGCCTGGCACTGAACGCACCGGCACCCCGCGCCCCGGCGCCCTCGAACGATGACCACGCTGCTCTCGATGATGCGGCGAGCGGACGCACGGCGCAGCTCGAGATCGGGATCGAGTATAAGCTTGATTTGAAGAGGGAGGATCTCGAGGTGCTGAAGGAGCTGGGGAGTGGGAATGGGGGGACTGTTAGTAAGGTCCGACATATCGCTACGGGGACGGTGATGGCGAGGAAGGTGAGTGCTACTGGCTGGATGGGTGGTTTTCGAGTGGGTGTGTGTGGAGGTGCTGATTTTGTGAATAGGTCATACATGTTGAGGCGAAGAAGGAGATCCGTCGCCGGATCGTGCGGGAGCTGCATATCATGCACGAGTGCAACTCGGACTACATTGTGAATTTCTACGGCGCCTTCCTGAGCGAAAGCAACGATGTCATCATGTGCATGGAATACATGGACGTTGGGTGAGCCCCTCCATCCCCCCCCTCACAACCACCCCAACTAACCCCCCTCCAGCGCCCTCGACCGCGTCTCCCGCGACTTCGGCCCCATCCGCGTCGACGTGCTGGGCAAGATCGCCGAAGCCACCCTCGGCGGACTAACCTACCTCTACATCAAGCACCACATCATGCACCGGGACATCAAGCCGTCCAACATCCTGGTCAACTCGCGCGGTTTCATCAAGCTCTGCGACTTCGGCGTCTCCGGCGAGCTCGTCAACTCCGTCGCCGATACCTTCGTGGGGACATCGACCTACATGGCTCCCGAGCGTATTCAGGGCGAGAAATACACTGTTAAATCCGATGTGTGGAGTTTCGGGCTGTCGATTATGGAGTTGGCTATTGGCAAGTTCCCGTTCGATGCTAGTGAGCACCTGTCGGATGGCGATGCGGCGCCGGCGGGGATTTTGGATCTCCTGCAGCAGATTGTGCATGAGCCTGCGCCGAGGCTGCCGAAGAGCGAGGCGTTCCCGCAGATTTTGGAGGATATGATACAGAAATGCATGTCGAAGCGACCAGAGGAGCGTCCTACGCCGCAGGAACTCTATGTACGTCCCTCCCTCTCCCAGTTCCCCCCTCTCCCATTTCCCCCCTTTCCCATTCCCCCCCTCTACTCAACCCCCTACCTAGTCCCCAAACCGAACTGAACCGAACCAAACTAACCACCCCCCAAGGAACGCGAACCCTTCGTCCAAGCCGCAAAACGCACCCCCGTCGACCTCCGCGACTGGGCCGTCTCCCTCATGGAAAAACACAACCGCCGCTCCCACCTCGCCCCGCAACTCAGCCCCGCAACACAGGAACTCCTCCGCTCCTCCGACAGCGCACCCTCCGCCACCCCCACCCCGCTCACATCCTCCTCTTCTATTTCTTCGAACTCAATCCCGACGCCCGGATCGGTTAGTGGTGAGATACCGATCACCACGGATCCGAGGATGGCGGCGATTAGTCCGAGGGAGTTGGTGGTTAATACTATTAACGGCATCCGCTCCCCTACGAAACCACCGCCGCCGATCCCGTCGTCGGGGGCGGGGGCGAGGACGCCGGGTTTGCCACAACAGCAGCAGCAGGGACAGCAGGGGATGGGATTGGGGTTTCAGGGCCAGCAGCAGCAGCAGGGACAAGGGTTTGTGACGAGGAAGGCGCTGAGTCCGGAGGTGGAGCAGGGAGGGTTTAGTCATGTGTTGCCGATTAGGAATGCACCGCCGGGGGGGGGGTTGCCGGCGCCGCCGGTGCCGAGGAAGGAGGAGAGGGGGGGGGGGGGGGGTTTTTTGGGGTTAATGGGGGGGGGGGGTATTAAGGGGGGGAAGGGGGGGGGAGGAGGATGGGAGGGAAGGGATGGAGGGGGGGTTGGGATGGGATGGAAGGGGATGTGGGATGGGATGGGATATGGAAATGGAAATGACGGACGGACGGACGTGATATGAGATGACCACTGCACACATTCTGGGCGTTTATGATGAATTTTTTTCTCTCTTTACCTTTTTCGAAATATTCAGCAGCCGACCTTTTATTTTTTCTTTTGTTGGTTTTTGGAGAGCGATGATAGATAGACACACACCAGCAACCACCACCATCCATATCAAACCAAAACGTATTGTTTTTTATTTTGTTTAAGACGAGAGTTTGGATGCTTTGGGGTGAGGGTATGGATGTGACGGTGTGCTGTTAAGTGTGATTATACTGTAGTAAAAGCCAGTCGTTGGTTGTCGTGTCTTATTTTTCTATGAGCTATAATTTTTGTATGGGTTTAAAAAAATGAATTAATCTTGAATATATTTCATGCGCCAAAAATAATACCTACAAAAAGTTTCCCACTCCTCCAATTCCAGCATCATTAAATCCCAAAAAATCAAACCCATAAATTCAATAATCCTACCTTCCATCCATAACCATCCAAAAAATCGCATAAATTACCCAATCCATCCCATTCCCCTCTCCCATCGCATCCCCATCCCCATCCGTCGCCTTCGCCCCCACACAATCCCAATCCGGTCCCGCCTCCATCATCACCCAGCCAACACCCCGCCGTTGACCCCTCAACCAAAACAAAAGTAGACCACTGCCCACCACTGATACCAATTCAATCTAGCACCTCGTTAGCACTTCACTACTCCCACCTAGCACGTCCTCTAGCATTCCGTTGGCGCTCTTTAGCACTCTTTAGCACCCGCCTCAAGCCCCACGATCTCCTGCCAGGGGTCACCACCGCCGGGATGCTAGCGTACCATGATGTGCTGGTATGTGCTCTGCTGGGTGGGTGAAGGGAGGGTGGTTACCGGTGTGCTGGATTTGGATTCGTGGTATGGGTATCGGGAGGATCGGGAGGGAGCTACGGATGGATGGGTTGGGAACGGGAAGGCTAGGGGGAGGAAAGGGGGATTACAGTACGAGGAAAGGGGGAAAGGGGTGAAGTGAAGGGGGAAAAGAAAGAGGGAAGGAGAGGTGAGGAGCGAAATGTGACAACCCCCTCCCTTACTCGTCGCACACACGCATGCGCCACACGAGAAGTAGAAAGGCTCGCTCCGGTATGTATGGCGCAGGGGCACGGAGGTGTGAGAAAATCAAGGCTACGCTGCAGCTGTGCATGAGACTGACTGTCGGAGAGAGGAGGCGGTGCAGATGCGGATGCAGGATGACCGTGTGCGCCGGAATGAGTGAGTAAGTGAGTGAGAGTGCTGCGTTTGTCTGTACCACAACGGATGTATGGGTGATCCGACACAACGGAGATGGACACACGGATAGAGGGAAGAGAGGGAGGAGAAGCGTGCGTGGCTGGCCTCGAGTGGATGTTGACTCGTACGACGTCTTCTGTTTGCTGCTGTGTTAGAGGATAATTCGGAGCTTGGTATATCCTGTTTGTTACCACCATCCTGTCCTGTACAGTGGTAGGGCAGGTCTGTCTGTATCACGACCTATCGCTTTCTTGGTTTGTACGGCGGCATTGGCTTCGCGCTCCCTTTGGTGGCGTCGACGGTCGCTCGGTCGGGACGGATCGAGGGGCTTGCTTGGATGGATGTACAGTACTGGATGGACTGGATTGGACCACTGGATTACTGGATGGGAGATCCCACTGGAGATCCCACTGGAGCTGAACCGGGTGAGTGAGAAGCAGTGCGAGGATGCTGCGGTGCGGTGCGGTGCTGTTTGTGGTACTCTAGGGGATCAGTAGTTGTTGTTAGTTGCCGCTTGGGGCTTTGGTGGCGGTGATGGGGTGGGGATGGTCTGGTGTGGTACTTGTGTTTTGTGCGGTGGTGTGGTGGAGGGGGAGGTACCTTTGTGGAGTATCCCCAGCGGTGAATGCGGATGTGGTGGTAGTGGTAGTGGTGGTAGTGGTGTTAGCAGTGGTGGGTGGTGAAATGTAAACAAGAGGATCAACAACAGTGCGTGCTACAGCCACAGCACTGCACTTCATCACATTGCAGGTGCTGAGGTCATTTCGGTCACATTGCAGTCTTCTCCTATTTACTGGTATTCTCAGCAATAAGAGGAATGCCCTGACTGAACAAGAACTTACTCCTATATACCCTCATATACCCTCCATCTCTTACACGAATATACACACAACTTCATCATCCCTCTCTCCCTCTCCCTCACTCACTCACTCAGCCTCAATTCCCCAATTCACCTCACATTCACCACCACACATACCCACAACCTCCACCCATTGGCCCTGTCCCCTGCTCTCTCACCTGTACCATCACACACAGGTACATCCCCCACGCCCCATCTCCAAGTACCACCCCACTGATTCGTCCACAGCCACCCGTTGGCACCACAACAACCCTCCAAACGCCAACGCAGAGCTCGCCAAACCGATCCACCGCCGTCGCTGCTGCTCACTCGCCCCAGTAGTCAGCGATTCCGAAGGAACGAACGGACTACCTACCAGCCATTCTCAGCGATCTAGAGGCCAGGCAAGGCATAACAACGGATAAGAAGTTGTTTTGGTCCTTTTCATAAACAACACTTGCGTTTCTGCCGTTTTGCGTCTGCTGCAACTACTACGACGGCTTGTTTATTGACTGTGGACGGACGTTTATTGTTGGAGGATAAGAGGATACGGAGAGGCAGTTTTTTTGTTGCTGAGGTGGTCTGCTAGCTGGTGAGTGCCTGTTGTTTATCCCCCCGGATGGACAGGAGTGGCATGCGGGAGAGGCCGAGGAGAACGAGAGCTGACAGATGGGAATTGTTGTAGGCTACCTGGCTCATTCACCAGCCTGAGCGAATCCAGACATTCTACGAAAACACAAACACACACAACCACCACCACCGCGAACCACAGCACCTCACCCGCCATTGACCATCCCTCTCACCACCACCCACGCGCCTCACACCCGCCCATGCAGCCCGCACCCACACGCCTCTGAAGCGCAATGGCCCTGCACACCTCGCGCGGCCCGCCGCTGCCCGCGCCCACCGACACCTCGAGCAACTCCGGCGTCGGGGTCAACCACAACAACAGCGGTGGCGCAGGCGCCGACGCAGGCGGTCTAGACGGCACGGAGCTCTCCCGCGTCACCGATCAGAGCGACCAGACGTCGTACTCGATCCCCGAGGATGGGAGTCCCGTGACGATCCCGACTCGGAGGAGGGAGGGCGCGGATCGCATATCGAGGGAGTCGCATCCGTCGCAGACGTCGTTGTTGATTGAGTATTTTGAGGGGGGGAAGGAGAGTCAGGTTGAGTCGAGGAGGCCGAGCGTGAGGGTTAAGGTTACGCCGAGTAGTGGGAAGAGTAAGGGGAGGAGTGGGGGGAGTGGAGGGCATATCCAGATTACGAAGTCCCGATCTGGGGGCAAGGAGGAGAAAGACGGTGGGAGGAAACCGTCGTATACTAAGCGCATTCACCTGTCGTCGTCGGGCGGGAATACAAAGAATGCGCGATTAATAGATCTCGAGGGTGATGGACAGAGTCTCAGCTCATACGCTTCGGCGACGGAGGAGTCGAACGTGTCGCGCAACCCTATCGAGATTGAAGTTGGCCCGAGGCGCCACCGCAGTCCGCTGATCCCCGACCCAGACGCCCCGATCCGCGAGCAGGTTCTCGGATCAGACGTCTCGTCCATGCCTGCGAACAGCTTCCTCGATGGAGATTCCGGCCTCCGCTCCGAGAGGGGAAGTAGAGGCTTCTCGAAGAACGAAGCGCTAATCTCGGGAGCGGCCGCTGGACTAGGTGCTGCTGCCCTGGGAGAGGCACTTAAAGCCCCGACCCGTCGCCGTAGTCGCAGCCTCAGCCGCGAGCGCATCATTACCCAGAAGGCGGCCGAGAAGGTGCGTAGCGCCAAGTCAGAACATAGGCACAAGCACAGCCGCGACCGCAGCGTCAGCGACAACGCCAAACGCGCCGAGAAGCACAGCGAGGTGAGCGGCGGGTCGCCTCGCCGCCGTTCCAGCCGCGGCCACCACGACGAGTCCCTCCTAAGCGGGGAATCGAGCCTTCTCACCTCCTCCAAACTCTCAGAGCGTTCCCACCGCTCCGCCGCATCAGGAAAGTCCTCAATCACCAACCCCAAGCTCCTCGAGACCGTCGAGGACGCCATTCGTCGCCTCATCCTGCCCGAGCTCAACGCTCTCAAGAAGGAGAACGCAAGCCGTGATAAATATGACCGTGAGCAGCGCGAGCCCCGACACCGTCGCAGCTCCCTCACGTCAAGTAGCGCGCTCTCCCAGGAGTCGCGCGATGGCGAGACGCGCAGTAAACGCACCAGCGCCGGCGACGCATCGTTGAAATCCAAACTCGGCGATGACCGCGACCGCGCTGTTTCATCCGGCACTGTGCGCCCGTCGAAAGACCGCCGCAGCTCGCGTGGTGGCTCCGAATCCCCGCGCCCTCACACGCCGCGCACCCCGCGTAGCGCGGATCGCATGACGGGTGATGAGTCCGCGTCGCGACAGAAGCGGAGCGGTGATGGGAAGAAATCTGCCTTTGGCGCGCTGGCGGCGGGGATTGGACTCGGTGCTCTTGCCGGGGGGATGAAGAACCATAGCGGACATGACGAGAAGGAGTATGATGACAAAGAGCGCGCGGAACGTCGGAGACGGCGGGCGAGGAGTCGGAGTCGCGGGGATGATGTGGAGAGTTTTGATAGGGCAGAGGAGGAGGTCCCGCCTATGCCGATGATGAGTGAAGTTAATGCGTCGGATATCACGCGTTCGTCTATCTTGTCTGCGTCGACGGAGAGGCCGAGGTCGGCGGCTGCGGAGAAGGAGGGGACGCCGGTGAAGGATGTGGCGAGGGGGTTTGGGGGGAGTCCGTATGCGGGACAGGGTCAGGGACAGAGGGGGTTGGGGATGATGCATCATAATGGATCGACGCCGGATGTGAGTCGGATGGACTTGCGGATGGGGGAGGGCGAGTATGATCTCGATGAGTATGGACGAAAAGTCCCGCTCAACCGCTCCGTTGACGATTCCGCGTACGACCAGCAAGCGTACCACCATGACCTCGACGCCAACAAGGGCGGATATGGCAAAGCAGCCGCTGCAGCCGTGGGTGGTGGCGCTCTGGGTGTTTTAGCAGCTAACGCAATGGCGCATCATAATCAACACCCCGACCCCCACCACGAGGAGGACTCTCGCTACCTCGACGAAGAAGACGATGATGCGGATGCGGCATACTACGCACACACCCAACACGTCCCGTCGCCTCTCAAATACGTGCCCTACAACCAAGAAAAGCGCGGTCTCTCCCCCATCCAGAGCGTCTCCGGCTACACGGAGGCAGATGAGCAGGAGCGCCTCCAGAAACAGCGCGATTCGAGAGCGACGATGACGCAGAGTTCGCGCTCTCGTGGATCCCTGGCTTCGACGTCGCTTGATCAGAGTCCGGCGCATAAGGCGGGGTCTATGCGCTCTGATGGCGTTCTGGGGGTTGATCCGTGCAGTTTCGATTTCAGGGATGTCCGTATGGGTGGGTTGACGGACTCGGAGCTTACACAAGAGGGCGACCTTGATCACGACGCTGATGCGGGTGCGGATGCGGCGTCTGAGGCGGAGTATCAGCGCCATCGCAACGCGGCGTTTGAGGGCGCTGATTGGGCGGGCGCGAATCCGGATTATATACACACGCCTGTAGCGGTCGAGAGTGCTGTTGCTAGTCTGCTTGATGCGAGTGTGCTTACTGGACATACGGGGGAGCCGAGCCCGGCGCTTGAGGGGGGGTATGAGAGTCATCTTGGTGATGGGAAGGGTGCTGCTGGGGGAGTGAATCGTCAGGCTAGTTATGCGTCTTATGATGAGGGCTCTGAGCGCCGATTTACAGCTAAGGGGATTAGTCCTGCTCCTGTTGCGTCGCCTGCTACTCGCGACCTCGGTCCCAGTGACAGCCATGGCGAGGACACCTACCCAGAGTACGAACTCGACGAGCAAGGCCGCAAGATCACCATGCCGAACTACAAGCAACACACCAGCAAAGTCACCGCCATCGCCGGCCTCGCCGGCGCAGCAGCCGGCACCGCAGCTACTCTGCTAGTGAACCGCCACCAAGTCCCCGACCAGCACTACGCCCAACAGCAGCAAGGCGGGGGACACGACCAGATCCCCGGCGCGCCTTTGCAGAAATCCTTCAAAGACCGCGCGAGGGATTATATCCCCCCGTCGCCAAGGAGGGGGGACATGTACCTCGACTCCGATGAGGAGAGTTCTAGGGCGAAGATGAGCGCTAATGCCATCCCGGGGATGGGGGATCCGGTGGACCCTGTGTTCGCGGAGGACGCGAGCGTGACTACGAATCCGAGTGTGATTAATGGGCCGAGCGAGCCGTATAGTCCTACTACTGCGGACAGGGAGGCGCAGCAGGGTGATAGGGATTGGTACTACAAAACCCCTACCCCGACGCGGAAGGCTGTTGGTAGCGCTGGGAGCGATAGTGGGAGTGGTCTGCTTAGGGGGGCGGATAGCGATAGTGGACTCCGCGCGGCGCAGATGGGGCTTATGGACTCGGCGCCCCTGGGGGGGAAGCATACGAGGGATCAGAGTCTGGATGAGGAGTGGCACCGCACGTCGGATGAGAGGAAGAGGGATACGCTTATTACGAATCCGTATGAAGGTTCCAGCCCTGTCACTCTGCTCGGGGGGGAGAAGGATAGGAATCTCCTAGGCCAGCTTGGGTACGAGGGTGTAAGACAGAATCTCGGCGGCGACGCTGGGGGGTATAATACAGGTAGTCCCGTCGGCGCGGTGCCGAAGGATGAGGGGTATATCTCCTCTGCCCCTAATGCGAGGTCGCCGGGTGGTGTGGTGACGCCGGAGCCGAAGAGGGGGGTGGTGGGGTTTACGGATGTGGAGGGGATGGGGCCGGGGGAGTTTGAAGGGGGGGAGGGGGATGATCCGTTTTATACAACGCAGAGGCATCAGAGGCAGTTGAGTGGGATGTCGCAGGGGATGGAGTCGCCGCTTTATGATGGGGCGATGGGGAGGCATAGGGAGGCGATTAAGAGTAAGGATATTGTGGCTTTGATGGATCATGTGAGTATTTCTTTTTCATTTTTATTCTTTTTCTGGTTGTATTGGGTTTATGGGGGGTACTGTGTGTGGTTACTGACTACGATTACAGCTCACCGTCCGAGACGCCCAGCGCAACGCCCGCGACACCGAGATCCTCGTAACCCTCGTCCGCGCCGCCGCCGAGATGCGCAACTCCTTCGAAGACATGAAACGCCTCCTCGCCGACACCGAAGACGTAGTCATCACAGAAGTCCAACGCAACACCGACAAATCAATCATCAAAGCCATCAACGGCCCGCGCCCGCTCCCTCAATCCGTCAAGTCCCTCCGCTCCGGCACAGGCGACGACGACGACCTGCCCACCAAGCGTCGGAACGTGTTTAAGCGCGCTTTGAAGGGGTTGAGTATGCGTTCTACTAATGATCTCGCCCAGATCGAACGTATGCTCGTGCAGCTACTAGGAGATGTCGAGGGGTTGAAGGTCGCGCAGGGCTTGTCGAGTGTTGCGCGCGAGGGCGGGTTCGAGGAGGATGACTACGATGACGCCCACCAAGAGGGCGCGGCTGAGCAGGACCGCGGATACGAACCTGAAGGCCACGCAGGCACCACGACAGCTAGTCATGCCAGCCAGAGCGGACACTTCTCCAACCCCCTCTCGCGCGGCACGAGCGCGTCGCAGGGCTTCGGCGGGAGGAAGTTCAGCGAGAATAGAGTCAGTACCGTGCCCGAGGGGGATGAGGACGATAATGTGCTCGATTACCGCGAGCAGGCTATCCTGGATAATGCGTATGATGACGCGGAACCGCTTTCCCCGCTCGACCGTAATCCGCGCGCTGGCTCGGCGCCGTTGGGGACCCCGCCGCAGAGGGTGGAGGCGGCGAATTTGAGTAGTGAGAATACGCCGAGGACGGATAAGAGTAAGAAGCATAAATCGTCGGGGTCGTTTGGGTGGAATCCTATACCGAAGATCTCGAGATGGAGTGAGACCACAGCCAGCACCGTAGCAAAGGGGTTCCGCAGCAGCGGGGGACGCAAGGACGCTGCGCCGAATTCGCCGCATACGGCTAGTCACCCGCCGTCGAGGAGTGGGAGTGATCTTGGGAACTACGATCATGATGTTTATGGCGGGGGTGATAAACTGCATAGTGGTTTCTCGGCTGCGACGTTACCGCTGCAGCAGAGTGCTGATAGCTTTGCCGCACAGCAACCTGGTAACTCCCAGCAACAACACCACCCCGAGGACCTCTCAAACCTCCCCCCCCTCCTCCCCCCGGAGGACCCAAAATACAAAGCCCACCGCAACTCCCTCAACCTCCAACACCCGCAACCCCGCACGGGACACCACTACCAGGGCACCCTCGAGCGCGAAGCGCAGGATTTCAGGGGCATGGGGAGTCCCCGCAGCGTGGATTGGGGGAGTACCACGAGTCTGGATAGGTTGCCGCAGAATGCGAATGTGAATCGGTATAGTAACGGTACGACGGGGACGGAGGATAGTCAGGGGGGGCAGGGGGGGTATGATGAGGGGCCTGCGAGACCGCCGAAGGAACCGCTGGACTCCTCCGCGATGGGGGGGCAGGCGCAGTATCCGCCTAAACCGGCCGTTAGAGGAGGGGGGAAATTGACGAAACCGAGCCCATTGGCGACAGAACAGCGTGTTGACTACGACGATGGCGACCGACGTAGCGCCAGCGCAGCTAGTAGCGCGCGAACCTACGAGGGGAGCCCGAGAGCTGTACACCGTAGCGTGAGTGGACTCGCTGCTGTGCCGACGAGGAAGCCGACGGGGCCGAGGAGTATGGGGAGTCCGCGCGGTGCGGGTGTGGGGGGAAGTGGTGGAGGGGGAGGGGGAGGTGCAGGGGGAAGTGGAGGGGGAGGGGAGGGGGGGAAGCGTGGTGAGTCTTCGCCGAGTCCGGGGCCGGGAGGGGAGTACCGGTATTGGTAGTCGCTGCCTCAACTGATCGATCGATCGCCGCGTCGCCGGAGTCCGTGGGGGTGTGAGGGACGTTGGGGGGGTGGTGGTTGGGGGGGGGTTTCTGTCACTGTTGGTGTCGTCGTTTGTTGAGGAGAAGCTGATTGTTGGGTGTTTTTTGCAGATACATTTGGTTTTGACGGCACCACGCCGGCGCTGCGGGAGCGGTGGAGCGGGGAGAGCGAGTGTTTCTAGACCCCCATCCGCACGCGTCGTCGTTTTTGCGATTTTTTGCTATTTGTTTGAGAGAGGGAAGTTGGTTGTTTTTTTCGTTTTGCTTGTGGGCGGGGAGAGCGGGGGATGATGACTTTTATGACGACTATATCGAGGGGGTTTGTTTTTTTTCCTCCCCTTTTTTTTTGAGGGAGGGGGAGGGGAAGGGGAAGAGAAGTGGGGGGTGATGATGCCATGATGACTCTCCTTTTTTTTAATCCTCTTTTGAGGTGCGCTTCGTCTGCGAGAGGGGGGGTATAAAAGGAGCGAGCGATCGAGAGGGGATTTGGGTTGAGATTATTGTAATATTTTTGTGGAAGGGGAGGTGGGAATAAAAGCAGTGTGCTTCGAGTTTTTGATGGTCTTGGGGGTTGAGATTGTGAGATTGTGAGATGTGATGTTGGTGATGGTGATGAAGTGTTAAGAGTGATTATAATCATGAGCTGCGTAATTTGACTCCGTATATTTCTATTCATTGAACTGTCTATTTCCGCCTTTCCTTGCCCGCCTTTCCTTGCCCGCAGACGACCTTGATATTGTGTTTTGAAGGTCTGTCGAGTCTTAGGACTCCGACATTGTGAGATGCGTGAGTTGTCAACAACGACCATAATCACAACCTGCGTAATATGACTCCTTCAATTTCTATTTCCGTTATCTAATGGCGCATTAATATTTTGCAAATCTGTTATTTAATTATACCTACTTTATCTATTCTGTCCTGCTATTGTGCCACGGACAAGAAGAAGCCGAACTGATAGTCAACAACCCCCCCTCGCAAAGCCGCCAGGGACCTTTCAGACAAACACATCGGTATTTAGTTTCCGACACACACTTAACTTCTACATATGACTATAGACTCAAGAGAATTGGGCATCCCGTCTGCTATGCTATACACAAGCTTGTAATCCACTTGCTTTTTACTCTCAATCGCGCTAATAGGCATAGCGTGGAATCTGAGTCCCTTGCCGCCTTAATGGGTGAAGAGAGGGTAAGCAGGGTGAGGAGGGTGAGCAGGGTAAGGCGATGCGACGTTTTCAAGTCCAGCGTATACATAATGTTTATTCGATTCTAAACTAGGATGTAGATGATATGTCTCAGAGCACATTTATTGTACTGTCACACCGATAGGGAGGCCTAATACCTGCTCGTTCGTCTCATATCCGCAACTTTCACCTTTGGCAGTTCCATCCGTAGCTTCGGTTAGGCAGTTGTTGGAACCGGCATTGATCAAGTTACCCGCCGACACTTCGTACTCCCAGGTATCCGCGTTACAGCCGGAGCGGGATAGAATACTTCCATTTGCATCTACGAGGCAATCATTGGGCCGGGACAAACTGTGATGTGGCCGTCATCTCGGACTCTCCATATTTGCGAGTCAGATGCAGTGCAGTTCGTCCAGGTAACCTTTCCAGACTCGTCGTCAGTGAGGCAATGGAGCGAGAATGTGTTGAAAATAATGCCGGTAGGGGTGACGGGACTGTCAAAGTTAGATACCCCAGGGGCAGTAGCGGCGTTAACGACTAGCCCGGCGGCTGTGGCTAGGAGTAGCTGAGACATCATGATTGCCCTGTCGAAGATATGGCAATAGCCACGCGAAAAGATGAGATCTTGAAAGTTTTGACGTAGAGAGGGAGGCCTGCTGTAGAGAAGGAGACCAGATTTAACTTGTCGTTAGGAGCGACTTTGGTCGTGGACTGCAACTTAAATGCAAAGAGCCGCGCTTTTATAAATCCGAATGTCACTTGCCTAACGTAGTTGAAGAAGGCAACTACCAGGATTAAACGTCTATGCTACTAGACTATATCATGCTATTGTGGTAGACATTGCTAAGATGACGTTTTGTTGGGATCTAGGTTGCTACTGCTAGCGATAAGCGGAGCTTGAATGTTGCAGCAAGCCCTGAGATCGCCGTCTATGGCGCAAGTTCTTAATATGTTCACCGTGTAACGTTTCATAGTTGTGCAAAGTTAGAACTCGCATGCGTATATAAATTATCTTTTAGATTTGAATTAGATTTGATGTGCCTTAGCATCAACCTTCGTTTGCAAGCTAAACGGAACGTATTAAGCTAGACTCATAAATCGCCATGTCAACTCAGGGAACCTCTTTGCAACCTCTTAATTACGGCAGTTGGTCTCTATGCCTCTTCTACTAGGCATAGAGATCAACTGCCGCAACTTAGCGGCCGTCTTCTACCGAGCTCTACCCCATATTTCCCGTTCACTGTAGCAAAGGCCTTCAAACAAGCAGGTGTCAATTCAATGTAAAGGATCATCCTACAATTACTCTTAGTGCGTTAACGTCACCTGGGTAAGTTTAATGAATGGAATGTAACGTTCTAGTTGAAGTTTTTTGAGAGCATCCTAAATTACAGCGTCGAAGATAATTCTAGAGTATTTATATACTGCTTCAATTTGCACCTCTTTTTCTATCGCCATCAGGTTTTTCTAACATTTCTGCCTCAAGCCTTATTTTATTTGAGCTTAATAGCAACAATGAAGCTCACAGCTGCCACTCTCGCTGCTCTCGCGCCGCAGGCATGCCTTTGCCTGGTTCAGAGCGAATGGTCTTTTCCTAATAGTCCCTCTGGTGGCCTGAAAGATCTTACGTTCGGTATATACATGGGCTACGCCCCACACGCCAGCGGATACTACTTTGCGCAGCAGTACGGCTTCGATGGAATTAGTGATGTCGGCTACATTGGCCTACAGCCAAGGGAAAACCTCAATGGCCGGAACAGATTGCATGCTGTTTTTTCAACTTTCCAGGCCGGCTCAACAACATCCGACGCCAACTGCAGTCAGGGTGCCGATGGCGGACCTGGCGTGAGCTGTGCCATTGAAACCAACGCGGACTACAGTCACACTTATCACGTCGTTGTCAAATATAACTCAGGCACAACATGGTCAGGAAAGGTTGTTGATACCTCGTCTGGCCAGGAGACTCACATTGGTACATACACTCTTCCATCTGGGGCTGGAGGCATAAAGTCGTCCCAGGCTGGGTTTGTCGAATATTACCCCTGGAATTCAGGGACGCACAACTGCGGTGACCTGCCAAAGGCTGGGGTCACCATGTACTACCCTACCACAACTACTAGTGGTGCAGGATCGGGAACTATTGGTCAGCCATACGAAAATGGTGACTGTGTGGGCCAAGTTGCGTTCTCAACTACTCAAGGCGTTGGGGCATGGAATATCAACGTTGGGTTTTAGTTCAAGTCATACATTAAATGAGACAGTAGTGACGCTGCTGCTCGAGACGGGTCAGGCCAAGGTCGATTGGAAGTATAGAGATGCTAGGGCGCCGCTCTTAAGGGTAGCGGAAGGGGGATATAAGGACGTGTCTAAGCTGTTGCACGAGTACATTATTAGCTAGGTAGTATAGTACTATCCACGTGTTTGACACATTTATTTATATCCCTCTATTTTAATAGATAGTTAAGCGGCACGTAGTAACTGTTAGTATTCTATTTCTATCATCATCTATGGTCATGTGTGTTGAGTTCGATGCACTTAACCGGTTCGTCGGGCATTCGTTCAAGAGCGTTTGCTGCACCATTATATCGACCCAACCTCTATGAGGCTGCCATCAAAACCATTCAATATGACAAGAGAGTCTAGGAAGCTGAACAAGAGAGACGGAATGTTCATCTGCACCAAAGGTGCCGTCATAGGTGTCTTCAAGAAGCGCCTGTTAAATGAAGACATCAAGGCCAATTGTGAGCAAGATTTTCGCAACAACATTGTTATGAGGCCGAATATTCGGGTGATTATGAGTGTGGTTGCACAGTGGGATGATGGGGGTGATGAAGATAATGACTGGAAATATCAGGATGGCAGTGTTCGCGATTGTATTAGCTAGGAAGAGGACGTTGTGAAGAATGCCGAATACTCTAACTGAAGCCATCCCGCTCACCCTTGCTTCACCCTAAGATCAGCCTTTCACACCATACCTGTCCTTTGAGTCAGCCTCAGCCTTCTGCTCGAGCAGCAGCTTAACTACAGCCTCGTGCCCGTTCTGTGCAGCCCGCAAGAGCGGTGTCTGACCATCCCTGTCCTTCGAGTCCCGATTATCCCTTACAGATGGTCCACTGGATGGTCCCGATTACCCTTCCCCAGATATCGGCGGAGTTTTTGCTGAACCCATCTTCTCCTGGACTTATCCTTGCAATCCATAAACGTTTTAGCGAGGTAACGGGATGAAACGGATTGTACCCTCTAGACATGTGGGCATCATGATATTTCTCGCCTCTCTCGCTCCCAGAGAAGAGATGGTCAACAAGGGAGTGAGGTCTCCCTCATGTCTAGGAACCCCTGTGTAAAGTTTCTGTAATCGCCAAGCTGGCGGGGTTGGGATCATAAATTGCTACAACTAATCATTTATTTAACCTAAAAAATCCTTTTTTCGACGTTTTACTTTAAATCAACTCCATTACGAGTCCATGACATATGATAACTGAAGGTCAGAGCATTACGCGAAATGTTGACGATAGCTTGTGATAGTGGGCTCGGCAAGTTTCCGCACCAAAATGCGGGGTTACCCCAAAGCCCGCAGCTCTTTCTCTTACCATTACCGCGTACTACCGGCTTGATTACACCCATAATTAATAATCATATATAGAAGCGAGTCAATCGGCAAGTCTGCTATATATCTACACATAAATCATACAAGCTGTTCAAACAAATTACCTCTCCTCACCCTCCAGAACCACAAAGGAAACATCCAATCTTACCCCTCATCATGTCGACCACCACAGACACCTTCAAGGCCTACGTCTACTACCGCTCCTCCTGCTCCGGCCGCCTCCGCATCGCCCTAAACCTCAAATCCATAACCCCAACCTACAAATACATCAACCTCGTCGCCAAAGAACAGCGCAGCGAGGAATACACCCTCATCAACCCCTCCCACACCGTCCCCACCCTGATCATCACCCCCTCCTCCGGCACCGCCGCCCCCATAAAACTCACCCAATCCATCCCCGCCCTCGAATACCTCGAAGAAGCCTACCCCTCCCTCCGCCCCCTCCTCCCCAAAGACCTCGCCGCCCGCGCAACAGTCCGCACCCTAACCGCCATCATCGCCGCAGATGTGCAGCCTATCACCAACCTCTCGGTCCTGAACCGCGTCGGGGATATGGGGGGGGACAAGGCGGTATGGGCAAAGGAAATCATGGCGCAGGGATTGCTGGCGTATGAGGCGCTTGTGAAGGATTCGGCGGGAGAGTTCTCGGTGGGCGATGAGGTGTCGATGGCGGATGTGTGTTTGGTGCCTGCGATGTGGGGGGCGGAGAGATTTGGGGTCGATTTTGGGGAGATGCCGACGGTGAAGAGGATTTATGAGAAGTTGGCGGCGATGGAGGAGGTGAAGAGGGCGCATTGGTCGAGGCAGGAGGATACGCCTAAGGAGCTTAGGAGTGAGTGATTTTTGGGGGATGTTAGTTGGAGAGGCGGGAGAGGGAGGGGAGACATGTCTGGTGAGCTCGGATGAGTGAGTTTGCGCGATATTGGATGAGGCAGGATGACAAGCATCGTGGGCTTCGAGGAGAAGTTTGGGTAGCATCGACGGGGAGCACAGCAGGGAAAAGGAAGAATGAAGCCGGAAGAAGGAGCAATGAGGCCGGAAATGCACTCCAGACTTAGCCAGCCTGCCAAAAAAATGATAGGTTCAACAATATGGAGGCGGAGGCCGGAAAGAATACTCTAATTATCAAGCAAGTGATCACAACTGTCATGCACGGGAAAGAACCTTACGCGCCAGCATGAAGCTCTCACGGACTCAATTTTTGCGTAAACCGGAGAGATGACCGAGATGATCGGCAAATGACTCGCTCGATATATCTCGCCTTAGATCGTCATCTCCGCAGCCAAACACGACATCTTGTTCGCCTTAGAACAAGTTTATACGCCAGATGCGGATGTGACTGCCACACTCCGGTCCCAAAATATAAGCCTGCCTTGCCCCCCGTTCCCCCACAAGGTTTCACTATTCCGTCATTCGTAGAATAAAATACACGTTTTAAACTTCTCAATCCAGAATGGGCGCAATGTTTATACCATACCGGTGCCGAGACCAGCTATTGATGGAAAATACTGGCCCTCGGGGGATGTTGAAACAACCTTCATCTAAATTCCTTGGCGGCCAAACTGGGACCCCCGACGAGCTTCCCCACCGACCTTTATTCGTGGAATGTTAGCGCTCCGCCGGTTCAGTCGCCGTCCCTTGAGGGGTGGAGTCCTTCCAGAATACCTTGATTGAAACGGCTGTTGTGGATGGCTACGCCCTGAAGGACATTGTTTCCTTGGCTGGCCGCGTATCCTTCTCTGGCTACTTGGAGTGCTCTGACACCGGCACGGATCGCCACTAGGATCTACCCCGCAACACCTTAATCTATCTGGCGAGCCCAGAGAGGAGCTGCCGGCGTTAACTCCCAATGTGTGCCTTTCTTGGCAGCTCGGCGTTTATGCTTCGACGACGACGCCATGCTCAGGAGGCCCTGCCATGGGATTGACCTCCGTGGACCGTATGGCGATCACTTCTCCTTCCTTAATTTTTTAATGTCAGTGGGGAATTGTAGTTCCGGACTATGGAGGTTTCTATAATCCTCCTCCGCGGCATTACAGGAGTATAAGTATGCGGCGATCCCGCCTGGTTTCTTGTTCTTCACTCCACTCAGCATCTCTCTATCTTCACATCTTCACACCCATTCAATAGTCACCTATCCAGCCTCATCATCAATATGAAGCTCTCTATCCTCTCTGTCGGCCTTCTAGCTGGAGCCGTCGCCGCTGTGCCAACCGCCACAACTGACAGCCCAATTGTCAAGCGCGCCACCCTCAACGATGTGAGCTTCCATATTTTGCTAGATGCCATGAACCATCACTAATGACTTCCCAGGTTGGAACTGGTTACGCCAGCCAGAACGGTGGAACCAGCGGAGGAGCCGGTGGAACCACCACCACTGTCTCCTCCTTCGCTCAGTTCACTGCCGCTGTTGCCGGCACCGCGAAGAAGGTCGTCGTTGTCTCTGGCCCCATCACCCAGACCTCCGACCAGATCAAGGTTGGCAGCAACACCAGCATCATTGGCAAGAACTCCAAGGCCGTTCTCACTGGCTTCGGACTGTAAGCTTGACCCCCCTCCTTGTCTCTATAAGCTCCATACTGACGCGTTTCCTAGCCTCGTCAAGTCACAGTCTAACGTCATCATCCGTAACATTGCCATCTCCAAGGTTCTTGCTGCGAACGGTGATGCCATTGGTGTCCGTAAGTTTTCCCAACCTGCCTAGCCCCCTGAAATGCCCCCCCTAACAATCCACAGAATTGGCGAACAACGTCTGGATCGACCACGTCGACCTCTCGTCCGACCGTGACCACAACAAGGACTACTACGATGGACTGATTGACTTCACCCACGCCGCTGACTACGTCACCGTCTCCAACAGCTACATCCACGACCACTGGAAGGCGTCTCTCATCGGACACTCCGATTCCAACGGCTCCGAGGACACCGGCCACCTCCGCGTGACCCAGAACAACAACCACTGGTACAACATCAACTCTCGCACACCCAGCATCCGCTTCGGCACCGGCCACATCTTCAACTCGTACTTCTCCGAGTGCAGTGACGGAATCAACACCCGCGATGGTGCCCAGGTCCTCGTCGAGAGCAACGTCTTCTCCGGCAGCTCTAAGCCCCTTTACTCCACCGACGCTGGGTACGCCGTCGCCAGCGACAACGACTTCGGAAGCGGATCTAACACCGCCCTTGCCGGTACCCTCAAGACCGTGCCTTACTCCTACACCAAGTTGGGCAGCACCAAGGTCAAGGCCGCTGTTGAGGGCAAGGTCGGCAACAACCTCAGCTTCTAAATGTGCAGTGAAAGATAGGGGGAGACAGGGGAAGAGAGGGGGAGAGGGGGCAACTGAGTTGCTTGACCTAGTTAAGGGCATATTTCATGCTAGTTCCGTGTAGATACTTTTTCAAATTCATTGTATATGCCTCGCTTCTCGCTCCCCATGCTCTATTTACACTCTGTGGACCGCCAGCCAAAAAAAATCATGTCCAAGAAATTCCTCCTCTCAGCCGCTTCGCTAAAATCGCTTAAAGACCGACCAACACTCAAACCAGATTCCCCCTCCCCTCCTGGTCCCTCTCGAGCGCCTCGAACAGACTCCTGAAATTCCCCGCGCCGAACCCCTCGAAGTTGTTGCGCTGGATAATCTCAATAAACACCGTCGGGCGATCAAGCAGATGCTTCGTGAACAGCTGCAACAGGTAACCCCCCTCATCGAAATCAATCAATATCCCCAGTCGCTGCAGCGTCGCAAAGTCCTCCTCAAGCTTCATCCCCTGCTTCTTCAACTTCAACTTCATATCCACATAATAACTCTCCGGGATCGTAATAAACTCCACTCCGCGGGCACGCAGCGCCGTGACAGCAGAAATGATATCCTTCGTCCGCAGCGCGATGTGCTGCACGCCCGCGCCGCCGTAGAAGTCGACGTACTCCTCGATCTGGGACTTCTTCTTGCCGATGGCCGGCTCGTTGATGGGCATCTTGATGCGCTCGTCGGGGGAGGCCATGACGACGGATTTTAGGGCCGAGAACTCGGTACAGATATCTTTGTCGTCGACGGACCAGAAGCGGTGGAAGCCGAGGACGCGCTCGTAGCTGGATGGGGTGTTAGCAAAAAGGGATTCGTTGATGTGAGGTTGGAAAGGGGGAAGACGTACTATTCGCAGATGTTGTCCATCTCGTCCCAGTCTTGGTTACCGACGCAGTGGTCCATGGCCTCGAGGGTGATCTTGGGGAGATAGGTGTTCAGGGGATCCTCGGCATCAGGTGCAGCCTTGAAGCCTGGCAGGAAGACGCCCTTGTACTCCTTCCTCGAGATGAGAGTGTGTGTCGTCTCACCATATGTCTGAATCGTCGCGACTCTAACGCTTCCAGACTCATCCGTTACCGTCTCCGGCGGCGAGACGCTCTTTCCGCCATTCTTCACAGCCTGGTTATATACCTCATCCACATCGTCAACCTCAAACGCAACATCCTTCACCGCATCACCGTGCTTCTCCATATGCGCCGAGATCTCAGCAAGCAGCTTCTTATCCTTGGGGTCCTCAGCCTGGCTGGCTGAGCGTAAAGGCGATGTGAGAACGAAGGTCACGCTGCCGTTGCGGACGGCGTACGAGGCGATGGCGCGGGAGCCGGTGGACAGGTCGCGGAAGGCTACCTTGCGGAAGCCCATGCGGGCGATGTAGTAGGTCGCAGCTTGCTTTGCATTGCCGACATACCAGTGAACATGGTCGTAGCCTCTGTAGTCTAATGTGGAAGCTTCTTGTGTGGATGGAGCAGCAAATGTGGCTGGAGTTGCGGTCGGGGGGGATGAGCTGAGCTCGGCGTGAGGGGCCATTTTTTCAGGGTCCTATGAGGGGGTGATGGATGGTATCAAGAGAGAGTGAAGCTTCTTGGTCTCCTTTAGGAGTATATATGAATATGAGAGATTGATATCAAAAGATACGGTATCGAATGAGAATGGTCTGAAATGAGACGTTTCACGGGTATCTATAGATAATATATAGAAAAACAAGCGTGAAATCATGAACAGAGAGACATATATGTACCTACCGTATGATTTCTCCAGGTATCGCTCACGGCCGCCATGCCCTTAGCAACTCCCCTTTCCAACACACCGACCAAATGCGATGACGCTGAGGTAGGGGCGGAACGGTGGCAGGCGAAGAGGGTGGTCAGCCATAATGCCGCGAGGAACCGCCCTGAAGCGACGGATTTGGGTGACTAAGCGACTGCGGAATAGCACCGCAGCACCTTACGCCGGGGATGGGGGGAAGCGGCAAAGTGCGGCGGCCGCTAGAGCTAGACGTTATTTGGTTAGCGCGGTACGGGCTTAAGTATCGATGGCTTCATTTTGAGAGATGGAAGGCGCGCCCCGACGGAAGCCGAAGTCACTCTTCACCGGGTTTCGCAGGGAAGGTACAATGGGTGAATATGCGAAGGAAAGTACAGATCAATAAATAAACGGTAAGCGCAGGCAAGCAACTAGCCAGGCCTCCTCTACGCCACGTTATATTCTTATTTTATTTGATAACTTCATCTCTATCCTGTATCTTGTTATCATTCATACCACTCAAAGCCCTCACGGATATTCACACCAAGGATACACACGGATATTACAGCTACATCCTATTGCTAGATATATAAGCAGCAATTAGAGCTACACACAGCTATCTGAACCACACACAGCTATCACGCATACACAGAGCCATCAGAGCTAGAGCTCAGTTATCAGAAACACACGCGGCTATCTCACCAGGACAACACACCATCACCACCTTCTCAATGTCTATCCTCACCCCCCGCGACTCCGCCATCCTCTCCTCCCTCTTCACCTCCGAACCCCCGGCCCCCGCCTCCCTCCCTCCCCCTCCACCGCCCCCCGGACTCCCCAATTTCCCAACCTCCCTCCTCCAGCAAATCCAGACCCTCGAATCCGCCGCTCTAAAACCTCTCAACACCGCCTCCCCCCCGGCATCCACAATCACCACCGCCATCGACGAGCTGACATCGCTTATCGAAGCACACCCAAGTTATCCGTCGGCGTATAACAATCGCGCCCAGGCGCTGCGGTTATTACATGGCTCGGATCTTACAGTTGCTTCGGCGGGAGAGAGCGGTATAATGTCCGATCTCGCCTCAGCAATCCGCCTATGCACGCCCACCACAACAGGCCTGCAAGCCGACATCCTAGCAAAAGCCTACACCCAGCGCGGCGCCGTTCTTCTCCTAACTTCCACCACAATGCGAACCCAGGAGACGGACGGTAGCAAGGACGGAGGAGCAGTGCAGGTGCAAGTTCTGGGCGGCAAATCAGCAGACGAGGTGGAGGAGATGGCGCGAGCGGATTTTAGGGAGGGGAAGAGGTGGGGAGGCGAGGTGGCGGGGGAGATGGATGTTAAGATGAATCCGGTGCGGAAGTTGTGTGGGGAGATTGTGAGGGAGGCGATGGTGAGGGATTTGAGGGAGAGTGGGGTGTTGCCTGCTGAAGATTGAGGGGGGGTGGGGGTGAGTAGGGAGTACTGGCGTTTTGTAGCGTTTTATTGATGGAGGGATGATGGGATGAGGGATGGACGATGTAAGATGTAGTAGTGAAAGTGAATGAGAAATTTTAGACGGTCCTAAGCTATGAATATGATTTTGTGTCGTTAAGTCGTAGAGTTTCGTTGAGTCGTATAAGCCTTCTTAATCTAGCCCCAGATGTTTGTCTGTGCTTGCATAACAGCCATAAATGAGAACCACCAATTTACCCCCGAGCCCACCATCCAGCAAGAGGCAAGAGAACAATCCCCGTGGACTTCTCAATTACCCATCATCATATCATGAATCGTCGCCATTCTCTCCAGCCACGTCATACCTGCTGCGGCTTTACGCAAAGAGTCTGCAGTTAGTCACTATCGTCTTCATCACCTCTGAAACCATAGTCCCGCTCACCTCCTGACTCGACCTTCTCGTCGTCCCCTTTATCATCCATCTCCCTCCGCAGCGACGTGATCTGCTGGCACAGAACACGGAAGAAAATGTTGTCCCTCAGCTCCTCGGGGATCTCATCTTCCGAAATCGGCTTCACGACCACCTTCTCCTTATTCTCCTCCTTCTTCTCCTCCGCCGGCGTCTCAGTCGTCGCCTTATCCGCACCCTCCGTCAGCTCAACAGCGCCCTCCACCACCGTATCAGCCTTCTCAACAACCACCGTACTATCCGACGACGCACTCCCCTCCTCCTCCACCACCACCTCCGCCTCGCCCGCCGCCTGCTCCACCTCCGTCTTCGTCGCCACCGCCACCAACGACGCCAAAAACAGCTCCTTCAAATACGCAAAACTAAACCCCTCCGTAAACCCCGCCAACGCCGTCGCCATCTCCCCTGTAATCTCCACCGTCTCTTTCCCCTCCAACTTCTTCCCCCAATACGCGCAGTACGTCTCGCGCTCTGCCAGCCCAGGGAGTCCGAAGTGGTATTTCCTGTCGAAATGGCTGGGGCGCTTGGCGATGGCGGGGCCGAGCTTGTTGAGGTGGTTCGTGGAGCCGATCATGCAGATGCCGTCGTTGGATTCGAGGCCGTCTACTTCGTTGAGGAAGTAGGCGCGGATTTTGTCGGTGACGAGGGAGTCGAGGTCCTCGAAGATGAGGAGGCATGGCGCTAGTGTGCGTGCGCGCGTGAAGATCTCGCGGATACTGTGTTTTGGGCCATGCGAGCAGTTATCAAGATTCTTAACGTAGAGACTGGGGATCTTGCGATCGCTGGTCTGGAGGGTGTTGATAAGTGCCTTGATGCTGAGGGTTTTCCCGTTCCCAGGGGTGCCGTGAAGGATGATACCGCGCTTCCAGGGAATGTTGAGGGAGGTGTACATTTCCTCCGAGTCGAAGAAGGTGGTGATGTCGTTGATGATGCCATCTTTGAGGGAGGGGGAGAGTATCACATCAGACCACTTTGTGCCCATCACGCTCATGTAGAGCTTTCGGTCCTTGCGCCAGGCAGAATTGTCGAAGACGTAAATCTCGCTGTGCACGTCGGCGCTCCATTTTCCTACGGCTATTAGGAGTTTGTCAATTCGTTCCTTTGCCGCTTCGGAGGCGGCGGTGATGGCTTCGGGGGTGGTCTCGGGGGCGGCACCGACTGGCCATTTGCGATTGAGGAGGTAGATGACGGTCTCTTTCGTGCCATATGCACTGGCGTCGTACTCTACGTGGTAATAGAGATACTCGTTTCCTTCCCACACATACTCCCAGATCCCGACTCGGACTTCATCCTTCAACTTTCCATCGCCGTTTTTCTTCTTATTTCGCTGCGTCGGCGGCTTGTACACCCGACTGATATCATGGTTGTTGCCATGTATGGGCGTAGCCGTCGCCATCTTGTACTGCACAAAGCTTAGAAGGTGGCAGTAGGTGGTCTTGGTGGCAACGATTTCGTACTCCGGGTAATCTCTGCGGAGAGCATTGTAGATGGAAAGCTCGGTCGACGCGCGTCTGTTGGAGAAATGAGAGAGGATGGAGAAGAATGCACTCAGGTGAGCGGTTGGGGGAGCAAGTGAGTCGGTCATTATGGTGAAATTGGGGGGGTGCAGATTGGAAGACATGAACGACGAGGAGAGAGTTGGAATTAGAGAAGAGAGGAGGGGCAACGAGAACTATGAGAGAAGGTCCCAGCCTTACTTATAGAGACCTGATGATGCTGATGACCTACGCAATCCTTCCCTTCCAGGGAAATGTGAAATCCTTCACATGTATGCAGTGATACCAAAGCAGACAATAGGCAACAGGCAACAAGGCTGAGAGTCGGAGAGTCTTCTTGGTTAGCTGGCTGGGTAGCCGCATATACTGGTGTTACCCAAAAAGCCCGATGATGGACCCAGACTCATGATGGACCATGCACAGCCAGCTGAGAATAGATTATCTGCCTAGAATAGAGCTAGTATAACAGCCCTCTTAAGCTTAATTTTGAAGTTAATAGATTTCTGAAAGCTTTAGTATGACAGTTATAGCTCCAAGTGATAAGGAGCCTTTATTTATTCCCAACTGCTGCAAACATACGGAGCTATGATAGTAGCTGCAAGGTATTCCGAAACTCAGACTGGTTCTCATGGACGGTCGTCTGCCCAGGGTTATCCAGCATGAGGATTCGGGAGCGCACTGCATGCTCAATCACCAACCGTCCTATCATATCAACGCGGCTCGTAGCATTTGTCGTAGCTGTCTGCACGTCAACCCCTTGCATTAGCCAATGGCGGTGAGCTCCTGTGCAAAACCTACAATAACCCGATCTTCGATGTCTGCCTGGCGTTTGAACCTCTGATATTCACCATAGAGCCTTCTTTCGGACTGACCAAGTGAGGTGACGCGTTCTAGACCCTGTATAGGGGAGCTGTTGGTATTCCTGTGAAACCTCATGCAAGGAGACTTTTTGAACCGGGATATGGATCCTGATCGGCAAGAATCCTTTGGGTAAAGTTCCCGTGACCGAATCCAAACGGACGGCACAGAGCCCTTCTGTCCGCAGATCCTTGGGAACATCTCCGTGACCGAAAATCCAAACGGACGTGTGACCGAGATCATAATTCCTACAGCTTCAGAGGTACCCGCAAATACAGGATCCTATATCGAGATTTTACCGTACACACGGAATCTACATCAAATCCTCATCAGACTCTTCTCACAGAAAACTTCAGCCGCCTAGAATCCTTCAGCCACTCCTCATCCGACTCCTTAACTCCAGCAAGTAGTCTCGGCGCATCGTCCATCCACGACTCAACCGCAAACTTCACCCCCGTCTGCTCGCCAACCTCCCGCCACAATCCCCCCCACGACTCCCCATCATGCCTATAAAGAAGCACGCCATCCGCGCTCCGCAACGCCCCCGTGTCCGAGCTACCCACCTGCCACCCAACCAGTAGCGAGCCCTCCACCGGCCTCATCAGCTTAACAGTCCTCTTCGCGACCTCAATCTGCTTCTCATAGCTAAACAGATGGAAAAACATGCCCGCATGCAGCACATCCACCTTCCCATCCAACTTCCCCAGTTCAGAAGCAGGGTCAAACACATCCCCCGTCAAAAACTCGGCTTTGAAGCTGTCCTTGTCGCAAAACAGCGCGTAGCCCAGGTCCCAGAACTCGGAGCGCAGGTCCGTGCCGTAGAGGTTCTCGCTCGGGGCGCCGTCGGCGACGAGCTGTCTGATCTCGGTCCCGAGACAGCAGCCGAGGTCGAGGAAGGTGTGCTTGTCGTCCTTGAGGCGCGAGAGGATGGTGGGGTAGAGGGGGGAGGTGCGTAGGTTGAGGCCGACGAAGAGGAAGACGCCTATGCATGGGTAGGGGAACTGGGAGGGTGGTTAGTGAGGTGTCCGTAGAGGGGAGAGAAGGAGGTGGTACGATTGCCCATGCTCGGTCTCGCTGGAGAGGTGTTAGTATTTAGACGTAGACTGTGGCCGGGAGGAGACGCACGATTTCTTCTACGTGAGGAACTACGCAGTCTGGCTCGATGCCGCTGTAATTCTCGAGTAGGTCTCGAGCTTCTTTTGACAGGTTGTCTAAGGTTGGCTTATAGAATGACGAATCCTTCGACTGCGCGCTAAACGCGACGGTTCGAGAGAAGCTATCGTTGCCTGCCATCTTCGGGGTTGCAGGCGGTATAATGTGTGTGTGGAAAGAGGTATCTCGCAAATCTTCGGCGGGTTACTCGAGATGTGGTGCTCTCATAGCAATGTGCACGGCACTATATACCCATATGATCGTCGACAATTGAGGGGGGAATCACAATAGTCCAGCTTACCGTAGTACAGCCCAAGTAAGGGGCCAAGTTAATCGGGCGCCTGAGAGGCAGCCACAACATTCCCGCATCTTTCAATAGGTTTTGCGACGACCTCATTCGCATGGATATGATGCATGTTAGAACCAAGTTCTGTTTACTTTGGTATCAGACAAGCCACCACGCCCTCCCTTACCTCCGTACGCGGGTGCAAAAAAAAGTGGCACGGTCGCACTCGAACACCAAAAATACCAACGCCCCAAAAGTGATAATTTCGATCAATTACACTGTTTCTACTGTAGATAGCCCACCCCTTCGATCAATCACTTCCTGTAGACGTAATGGAATTGAATCTATACGACGATTAATCCATTCCTGTGATATGCCTGCCCATCCCTCAATAATAAGCTCTCGGAGCGTGTCGTCGTCCCAATGTGCAAAAGTCCGAGTATGAGATTTGACCGGCTGCCAACAATTCTCAATCGGTGATAAGTCTGGACTTTGAGCACAATTGAAGTAATACTCAAGTCTGTATTTCTCCTTCCATTTCCGTACGATATTGCCGTTATTATTAGGGCCGTGAGAGCTGTCGCCTTCCTCTTCGAGAACGAAATTATCACCTCGTTCAATCCATGGCTTTACTGCCTCGTCGAGTATTTGTGTAATATAATCACTTTGCGTCATCTTGCCGTTCCGATTCTTCGTCGTATAGAAATAGATATTTGATTGGAAATTATATCCTACTGCTGCCCAACAGTGGATTCTATTCCGTTGTGAATCACGAGGCTCATTTACCTCCTGAATGCAGTTGCTGCAATACCGCTCTCCTGGCCGTCGTATCACCCGTACTCTACCTTCTGGACCAAGTGAGAAGTGAACTTCGTCAGAGAACCGTACACGGTGCCAATCCTGTGCCCGTGGGTATTTCCGTAGCATGTCTGTTGCAAACTGTAGCCGGTTCCGTGCTGCAGATATAGAAACCCATGATACCCGGCAAGCAATACAGCTTGCATAATTTAAAGAGTGGCCAAGAGTATTAGCAATCGTACGAGCCCCTACTCCTGTAATTCCAACCTGTTCTGCAACCTGTAACCAGCCTAGGCGTCGCCCGTCAAACCCCTGGGTTTGTAAGAATTGATCGAGGTCATGAAGCTGTTTAGGGGTAATCTTCTGCTTCCGCCCCCGAGTCTCTACTCTTATAGGACTATTATAAAGAGTCCGGGAGCCCTCTCGTACTATTCAAAATCCTGTACGTATAGGGACGTCAAAGGCACGGAAAACGTCTGATTTATTAAGGTGTAGCTGTCGCTTTTCAATATACTCAATTGCTCCAAGTACCTTCGCTCGAGTCGGGGTTTTATGATGGGCTGCAATTTGCCGCCGTAATCATCATTATCACTTGGATTCGAAAGCGGAGGGGTTTCAGTCATTGTAAATTGATTTATATTATATATAGCTATCTACGACTAATATAAAGCTCGAAGTTGAGCTCGAAGTTGAGCTTCACCGCTCTTTTCATATTTGAAGCGGCGGTGCCAAGACCCATGCCACTTTTTTTTGCACCCGCGTACTCCGCTCCGCTGTCCCCCACCACCAAGCTTTCCCATCGTCCCGCCCCGCTCCGCCAGCCAAGCCACCCGCCGTAATCCGGGGAATCCCAAGCACCGAACGCCGACGTCTTCCTCCGCTGTAGCTGTAAGACAAAGACTAAACCCCATGATTCCGCTCCGCCAAGTTCTCCAACTACCCCATTCACAATGCCGACACAACCCGCAAACTAGATCTGCCGCCTCGTAAATACGACAAACCACCACAATCCACCCAATCACGGGACTCCGGCGATGACGACCACGAAGACTTGACGAAGACTTGACGATGGCTTGACGAACGCTCTCCCATTGAACGGAACCTATGCGTTGAAGTGGGTGTCTCGGGGAGAGGGGTTGGGGGAGCGGATTGTCGAATCACAGCTCTGGAGATAGCGATTAGTGAGCTCCCCGATGCATCTATACTTTAGTATACCGCGGTATACCTTGGGGTGAGATAGTCAGATATGGATACACGGGTAGACAAGGAGCGCGGCGGGGTTTAGGGTTGGAGACGGTATTCACTGTGTAATATTGCATTATATATATATCCGAAGACATCTTTGTACAATCTTTTACACCTTTATCAACTTCCACAGTGAAAAAGACAGCCATCAAAATGTTGGCTCAACTGCAGGATGTCGCGCCCATGAGGCTAGCTATGCTGGTCCTCGGTGGACTGGTGGCATCGCTTTTTATCTACGTAGGTCGCCCAGCTTCAGATCTCGAGATCACCGCGTTCTCGTCCTCGTTCTTCAGCTAACCAGATCTCCCAAAGGCCCTCCTAGTCTCATTCTACCGCCTCACATTCCACCCTCTGGCCTCCTACCCAGGTCCCTTCCTCGCAAAAATCACAGACTGGCACCAAGTATACAATGCCTACCATGGAAAGCGCCATCTCTCCCTCTACCTTATGCACGAGAAATATGGTATTTCCTCTCTTCTCAGGCTGTCTAAACCTCCATTCTAACTCTCCCAGGCCCCTTCGTCCGCTACGGCCCCAACAGCCTTTCCACCAACACCGCCACCGCGCTCCACAGCATCTACGGCTTCCACTCCTCCGTCCAGAAGGGAAAGTTTTACACCGCTTTCCCCGCCAACAAGCACGCCTACAACACGCACAGCAGCATCGATAAGACGCAGCACGCGCGCAAGCGCCGCGTGCTTTCTCACGCTTTCTCCGACGGCGCGGTGAAGGCCATGGAGCGCTACATTCTTCAGAACGTGCGCTCCTTCACCGAGGGGCTAGGCGCGAGCTCTGCCACTGTAGGACCGGAGAGGAAGGGCTGGGGAATAGGCCAGAATATGGCAGATTGGTGCAATTATCTCACTTTTGATGTGATGGGAGATCTGTGCTTCGGAAAGGCATTTGGCATGTTGGAGAAGGAGGACAACAGGTTCGCGATTGAACTTATTGGGAATGCCGCGCATCGCCATCTTATTGTTTGTCCCCCCTTCCCATTTTCTCACGCACACCAGCAAGTTAGAGAGACCACAACTAACACCCCCCCAGTGCGGCGCCATGCCCCTCCTCCACGAATACCACCTCGACCACGTCCTGTTCCCCCACCTCGCCGCCGGCCGCGCCCGCTACATGGCGTACAGCAAATCGCAATCCGTCGAGCGCATGAAGAACCCCGACGTCGACCGCAAAGACTTCTTCTACTACCTCCTCAAAGCCAAAGACCCCGAAACCGGCGCAGGCTTCGCCCTCCCCGAGCTCTGGGGCGAGTCCAACCTCCTCATCATCGCAGGCTCAGACACCACATCCACCGCTCTCTCCGCCGCTTTCTTCTACCTCGTTCACAACCCCGCTACTCTCCAGATCGTCCAGCAGGAAGTCCGCAAGGCGTTCGCAGATGAGGAGGAAATCGTCGCTGGCGCGACTCTCAATTCTTGCACATACCTCCGCGCCGTCCTCGATGAGTCCATGCGCCTCAGCCCCCCTGTCGGCGGCATCCTCCCCCGCGAAGTCCTAGGAAACGGCATCGACATCGACGGCCGCCACATCCCCGCCGGCGTCGACGTCGGGACCTCGCACTACGCCGTGCACCACAACCCCGCTTACTACCCCTCCCCCTTCAGCTTCAAGCCCGAGCGCTGGATTGCCTCTGGGGACGTGACAGCCGAGGACGTAACAAAAGCGAAGAGCGCGTTCTGTGCATTCAGCGTTGGACCAAGAGCGTGTATTGGCCGCGCGCTGGCGTATACGGAGTTGATGATTGCGTTGGGGAGAGTGGTGTGGGCGTTTGAGATGAGGGTTGCGGGTGGGCTGAGGGTGGGGGAGGGAGGGAGGGGGTTGGGGGAGGGGAGAGAGAGGCAGACGGAGTATCAGTTGAGGGATTCGTTTACGAGTTTGAAGGATGGGCCGATGGTGGAGTTTAGGCGGCGCTGAATGGGGGGGGAAGAAAAGGGCGTTCTGGGGGGATTGAGGTGGTGAATGGCGATTACGTTGGTTTTTGCAAGCATGGTGTATCAGATGAGATTTAGCTTAATGGATGTGATTACCTTCCTACACATCGCCGTGAATCCCTTGATTCCTCTTCACATTCCCACCACTTCTCCCAAAGCAACTATATCACATCCTCCTCTCCTTGCAAACCTAACCCCCACCCTAAATTCTCTGCACTACTACGCTCGAACTTACCACCACTACAAGCACACAAGCACACAAAAATAACACAAAATGTCCTTCCGCAACCCCTTCACCGGCGCCTACGCCCACGCCGCCACGCCCTCCCAAACCCAAACACAAACACAAACCCGTCCTCCACCCCCTCAACCCCAATCCCGCCCTCCCCCCACACAAACGCAACCCCGCCCACCCCCTACCTTCTCCCGCCCCCCCCCCCCACAAACACAATCCCGTCCCCCTCCTCCAACTTTCGCACAGCCACAGCCGCGATGGCAGCAGAGTCGCGGGGGACAGAATCAGGGGGGGAGTATCATGATTCCGGGGATGGGGGGGCAGATGGGGGGAGGGGGAATTATGATGCAGCCGGGAGGGTTATGTCAGAGTGGTGGGATTGAGACGACTCTTGGGTGTGGACCTATGGCGGGAACGCATGGGGGGATGGGGGGGTGTATTCCTTGTGGGCCTTGTTCGCCGGGGATGATGGGGGGGATGGGGGGACAGATGGGCGGGATGATGGGTGGGATGGGGGGTCAAATGGGTGGGATGATGGGCGGGATTGGAGGACAGATGGGAGGACAAATGGGAGGCATGGGTGGACAAATGGGAGGAGGCTGCTCCAACAAGGTCGTTTGCGGATGCGACTCCGACTCTGACGATGACCGGTGGGGAGGTCAGTCCGGGCAGCAGGGCGGCTGTGGGTGTGGTCGTTGTGGACCGTGCGGACCGATGGGGATGGGTCGGATGGGGGAGTGGAGGGGGTGTTAGGGGGTGGGAAGTCGATGGGGTTGGGGGGGAAGTGATGAAGGGTGCCGTGATGGGGTTGTGAGATATGTGTTTGAGATATGTGTTGATAGTAAGCCCGCTGTTGGTGGCTGGTTCTCCTGGCGGGTTCTGGGAGAGGAGGGAGGAGGGAGTGTTATTGCGAGATCTTATGGTATTTATTAGTAATAGCTAGGTTTATATATTATCGATTTAAAAAATGGTTCTTGTGCAGCTCGTGAATACGGTATGGTTACTGCGGCTGAAAGCTCCGTGGGAGGGAAAAGGGGGGTCGGGCTGAAACATAATGATAATACTAGCATACGACAAGTATAATCACATACAACCATAAACTCAACAAAATTGGGCCCTTCCACACACAGGCTTGCAATTTAGCTGATTCTTGTTCTTAGTCGTGCTAATATGAGAAAGATGAAATCAAAACCACCTCGCTGCTTGCCCATATAAATCTCAATGCTCTGTTTCCAGGACACCTCCAACCTCCAATCTCCGTCCTGAACCATGGATCGGATTTACCTGCTACGTTCTAGCAGTAACTTTGCTTGCAATCTGCTTACTGTACGGGCTGGCGATGGAACAGTGGTTCGACTCTACGATGAAACTCCTGGTAGCAACATATCTCTCCTACCCTACGGGGATACCAAAAACAACACCAAAATTTCTTCTGTACGGGCTGGCAGGCATTAACGCAGGAGGAATTGCTGTTGCAGTCCGCTAAACCGACGCTGTATAAGCTCTGTGAACTTTCGGTAGGCACCGAACCTTAGTATTATTAGTCTTATCATCCGCGGAATTATAGATAGAGGCGAAACCAAATATAGTTCCCTTCTCGGCGAGAGCTCTGGCTTGGCCCGGTTCCCATTATATATGCCACATCAACTGTCGGTCAGTATAGCAACTCTAAGATGGCCACGCCGACACTTTCTCCGTAGCTACAGTATCTCATGTCTCGACACACCTAATTTAAACAGACACCGAACTACAACCCGAGAATGAATTAATAAGATAGGCAGTCTCGTAGATCTCAGACGCATGGTGTGATAGTATGTCGCTAGTAGGACTTTAGTAACAGTTTTTATATAATGGAAAGGTTACGAACTGACGACGAGCGATGGCAGTTGCCACAAAGTAAATTCTATTCGCGTTATCTCCATAAAAGGAAATTTTGTTTTGGATCGGAACTTCCTCCCAACAGATGGTAAATATAATCGAAATAGACACCAAACCTAATGCAATGAACACAGAAAACAATCTCCCCATCTAAAACCTAGAGTAATTTACCTACATCTTCGATCAATCTGTCTTGCGCGACGCTGGCCTCGACCGACCCCTAACAATCACCCTTGTCTTCTAAGATTCAGCCTTTTTCGTAGCTTTTGTTCTCAGCTTCATCATTAGATACACTAACCCGTATATGCCGATCGCAAATACAACAACTATGCCTGCATTTCTCCACCCATAGCTTTCTTCCTTGAGATTCAAGGTCCGCAGGAAGTCGCTGCCTTCAGCAAATTGACACACGCGGCAGTCGGTGGTAGCGTCTGGGTTGAGGAGGTTGGTTCCTGAACCCATCCCTTGCATATAATTTGCAAGATAGTCACCACAGGTCGAATTTGGAGACGGGTCAAATATGGCGAGTTCGTTGGTAGTGCACTTAACAGATTTGTCCCATGTAACGAAGACGAGCAGAGAACTCATAAGATAGTTGAAGGGGTCTATGTAGTACATCCTATGAAAGAAGGTTGTTAGATTTGCCTAAAGTCATGTTCTTAGACGCGTAATGTGAACAGCACTTACCAATATCTCCAGAAGGGCTGGATCTGGCTGTACGGAACCATGACGCCGCAAAATGAGACCAGAGTTGTGATAACGAGAGGGTTGACGAGAGATGCAAAAACCGCATTAGGGGCATAAGCGGCGATCATCTGTCCAATGCCCGTATACAAAAATTCATACATGACCTAGTTCCATGTTAGTTTTCGCGATGCTAGCCCGAGGGCGGTCGGGAATGGGATGAGACTTACCACGACAAAGAAAATACTACCAGCGTATTCTGGTGCGGTGGGGAAACCAGCAGTAAAATACCAACAAATGTAATACAGGAAAGCACAAATTAGCAAATAGGGGACTTCCGAGACGATGAGGCCAGTAACGAAGGGAGCCCAATGGTACATCTTGCTCTTCTTCTCACGTGCCTCGTAAATATCGCGGCGGTCGATAAATAGAGGCTGAAGTTGGGAAATGACACCTGGCGCGACGAAGATGAAGTTGAAGACCGTGAACAGATTCCGCTGTAGGTCTGTGAGGCGATCCCCAATCATCCAAAAGCTGAAGCCGTTCAATAGCGCTAAGCTAATATGCATGGCAAACTTGTTGTCGAGGTATTCGGTGTTCCGGAAGAGTGAGATATTCATGCGATGTGTCACAAGCTTTACTTGCGTCCACATCGACGCCGCAAACTCGTGTCCGTCGTCAATAGTTCCCGAAGGTCGAGCAGCGGCTTCTGCTACAATGGTGCTGATGTGCTCAGAGACCTGCTCGTGTTCGGGCGATTGCAGCCAGACCTTATTCCAATCTTGGTTATTGAAGGAGCTTCCTGCCGATACCACATCAATCATAAACTCGGCAGGGTTGGCTTCAGGTGGACAAAAGGCTCCATGGCGAGCGAAGTAGTCTTTGACGGTCGTCGCCTCATCACCGATCTCTCCAAAATAGACAGTTCTCCCACCTGTTGTCAGCAACAAGAGTGTATCAAATTGCGCGAACAACTGTGCTGATGGTTGGTGTATTGTCACCAAGACAGCTTGTCCGGCTTTGGCAAGTTTTTGAAGGAAGCGAACAGTATTGAAAGCAGCCTGACCATCGAGTCCTGACGTAGGTTCGTCGAGGAAGATGAGAATGCTTGGTTTTGCTACCAACTCAACGGCGATAGTGAGACGCTTACGTTGCTCGACCGAAAGGCCAGCACCAGGACGACCAACAAGTGTGTGCTCGAGGTCATTCAATTCCAAAAGGTCGATGATTTTGTCAACGTACTGTAGCTTTTCCTTGTCAGGTGTATCACGGGACTGGCGCAAGAGTGCCGAAAATTCGAGGGCCTCACGCACGGTTGCTAAGGACTCATGGATATCCAACTGTTCGACATACCCGGCGGATCGCTGGAACGAGATGGGAATGGGGCGGCCATCAACCAAAACAGATCCAGAAATAGTGCCTTCGGTTTTGCGTTGCGCGAGGACGTCAAGAAGAGTTGTCTTGCCAGCGCCAGAAGAACCCATGAGAGCCCCCATCATGCCGGGCTTAACGTAACCTTGCACATTGTCAAGCAGGACGCGATCACCCTCGGATGTTTTGACAGTATACGTCAAGTTTTTCCAGGTGAAGATGCTCTTGTTGTGATTGAGGTTCTTAACGACGCTTCCTCCTGACATGTCAGAGTCCGATTCGGGTGGGGATTTCTCGGTAGCTTGTATCTCCTCGTCCTTTGGTAGTAATAGATGTCTTGACTTACGCTGCTGCTCCCGAGGAAGAAGAAGACTGCGACCACCTTCTCCCGGAAGCTTCCACCTAGAAGTGAAGAAAATAGTGGCCGCAACAAACAACACCCAAAATCCGCAGATGACGCCGACATTGCGCCAGATATGGCTGTGACTGAAGGACATAGAGTTTAGGTACTCGTCGCCTGTCAGACTCGTGAAACCCGGGGTTGCGCCACCTACACCAGCACAAGACTGTCCACCAATGCCATCCGTATATCCAGGACCGCTTGGAATGAGGTAGGGGCCAACACATGGGATTTCTTGCTTATGAAACTCATTACTAAGAAGAGCGTCGAAGCCATAAGCCATTGGATTGATCCAGAAAATCCAAACAAACCACGGATGCATCTTAGGCTTCGGGATCATATAGCCCATGTAGACAAAGAGCGCCACTACTGTTAGGCCTGAGACCTTGGTTGCGGCATCGAAAGTAGGAAAGGCGGCGCCGATAAGACGAAAGAGAGATGTCATGGTCATAGCGGTGACGAAGTTGGTAATCCAATAGGTGAAAAATGCTTTGGGGGTACTCTCGAGACCAACCATGAAGTAGAGAACCAGTCCAAAGTGCGTTACCTGGAATAACAGGACAGGGAAGTCAGCGATGACTTGGGCAATGCAGATCGCCGCTGGATGGTACAAAGCGAAGGAGCGGTGCTTGGCTAAAATGGGTCTTCCAGTAAAGGAATCGGTGACTTCCGACAGAGCTATAAGGGCGTTGTAGAGGATAGAGAAGAAAAGGGCGCCACCTTTAAGGAACAAGCCAGCTGAATTGCTAGGAGCAGAATAGAAGAGAGAGCCGCCGAGAAAGGCCTGGATGACTGTGGCAGCTTGCTTCATTATGAGAGTCGACTTGTCACCTAGCATAATTTGGTACTGCCTGATGACGGCGGCCTTAACTTGAGCGGAGAAGTTGGTAGTAAAGGGTGAGCTCTCAGACAACATTCTGTGCTTCTCGTATACAACCATTTCTCGAAAATTGGCCGTATTTTCCTTGGCTTCTTCGCTTGTCGGATAGTCTCGACACTCATTCAGCATGCGGGGCTTGATCTCTGACCCGCTGTAGGCAGCGACGACCTCGTCGGCGGAACGTGGATATTTCTTCTCCGAGCCGGGGGCAATGCGGCGTTCAGTTGGAACGGTTACACCCGTTAAAAAATCGGCGCGGTTGGAACCAGAGACGCGCATAAAACCAAGATTCTCCATAAATGGTATTGCTTCCATTTGAGGACCGTAAAACATCTGCTTGCCATTGTCGAGGACCAACACCTTGTCAAAATGCTCATAGATGCCATTGCCCGCTTGATACAGAGTGACAATGGTAGTAAGACCTAGTAGATCAGTCATCACCCTGACAGCCTTGATCCACTAGAGTGCTGTGCTCGCATCCAGACCTCTCGTCGAATTGTCCCAGCAGAAGACACTTGCGCGAGTCGTCATGCTTTCCAGGATAGACACACGTTTCCTTTCCCCACCAGAGACACCGCGGACGTAGGCGTCTCCCACCTTGGTGGAGGCCGTGTGAGAGATGCCGACAGACCGCAGGAGGAAGTCCTTGTTATGCTGGGCGTACTGCTCCGCCGTCTCAATGCCTGGTGGCAGATGGTAGGGAACCTTCATGCGAGCGGCGAAATCGATGGTGTCGCCAACGCTTAAGGTTGGATAAAAGATTTCCTCCTCCGTATTCATGATAATCTGGCCTTTATATTTTTTGGCTTCCTCGGCGGTCATGTCTCCGAAGGTGACGTCTCCAGTGATTTCTTCGTAGCCCAGCCGGTGGTTAGAAAGTACGTTCAGCAAGGTCGTGCAGCCTGAGCCAGGGCGTCCAAGGACTAGCAACATCTCGCCAGGCTTGACGCAGCCGTAGGAGTTGTCGATGATGGTCTTCATCGGCTTGCCTTTGCTACCTTTATGAGAGGGGTAGAATTGGGAGATGGCGTTCTCATTGAACGTCGCGTCGCTGCTAATGCCTTTGACGGCGAGGTTTTGCCAGGTGACACCGAGCTTCCTGGGCTTCATTCCACCTTGTTCATCTCGGTCCCGCATCTGTTGCATTTCTAAGGCCATGTTCCAGGTCGATCTCGTAGCAGAAGCACTCTCGTCGACTTTTGCGGGAATAGTTGTGTTGTCTAGCGTAATGGAATCATCTTCCATGCCTGACGCTTCAAGCGCCATTTTGGAGTTGTGATCGAGTATTGGAAGAAAGATTACCACTTTAGGCTGGAGGAATGAAGTCGTACAATGTTATAGAAGACTTGGTTACTTGCCGTGGAGACGAGGGTATATAAGAGGCTGGAAGAGCTGAGATGACATAACTTACACCAAGGGACATTTACTATGGCCATCCTAAGGGAAGATACTAATTGGACTTGCTATTCAAAGCATTGATCCATCCCGGGGGGGATTGAAGCCTCCGGAAAGGTAAAGTGGATTTGTTGATGCATTTAATGCACTAGGACTCTCTAGAGAGGTAAGGAAGGTGTGTGTGGCGTACGAAGTACAGTAGTGTGGACGTCCCAGTAGTATCCGCACTGATGTAAGCTAGTAAGTTACGGACGTATGTTATCCTTACCGGCGCCCTTACTATCACACTAAAATTTCTCTGCGATCACTAATCAGCCTCTGCACGCGGACTTGGGCAGTGTTTCTTTTCTTTTCCGAACCATAACCTTAATCGAGATGGTGGGTCTCTGCGTCGTCAAAATTACAAGATCGCCCGACCCCTGCATATGTATTCCAGAAACCCTCCGCGGAAGGCTTAAAAGGAGCTGCATTCCAAAAAACCCTCCACGGAAGGTTTTAAAAGGGGCGATACCCAGCTCCTTAGCTCTTTTGCATGGGCATCGCAACCTACTATAGTATAGCACTGCACATTATCTCGGACCCTTCTACATTAGCCCAGATCAAGCTTACCTCACGGTATATGTCCAGGCGCGCCTATTGGCATCCGCAAAGATCGTCCGTCATGGGCGCTGTAGAAGTCCACCCGTCGCAAAGACGAGTCTCGTGTGAAATTTGCAGGAAACACAAATCACGATGTCGACGCCTACATGTCAACGACCTCCGTTGCGCGCGATGCGTGCTGCTGGGTGTCGAATGTACTGCTGGACGTCAGAACAGGGTTGGAAGGCCGCGGCGAGCACTTGCTTCTAACGACAAAGGTTCCAAACAACCGTCAAACAAACCAGTCTCTACCGTCAACACTGCTTACACTCCGCCTGCTGTTATAGAGCACTACCAAGCGAAGTCTCCTGGTAGATCGCACGAGGCCTCTCCATTCTTAGATGGAGACAACCAGCTGGACTGGAGCAGTGTTATGTCTCTACCTATCACTAGAGAACCAATCCTCGTTGCGCCTGCGAATAACTCCTTGGATACGGCACCTACATGGCCAACCATGGGAATAGACTTTTTTGGTCGAGCCTCGCTTCCTTGGGATATAGCGAACGACCCTGATTACATGTTCCCCCCGTTGGACACCGACCTGGACACCGACCCAAACCCTAGTTTCACAATATTACCTTCTTACGCACCCGATACAGCCGTTACAACCTCCTCTTCGCCCGGCCGTACCTACCCTGCTGTCGAAATCTGGGCGCCTTCGAGGCGGAGCCGCATCGCAGGAGATGTTCCTGTGGCCTCAGATGCCCTGGTCAAACTTTCCAAGCTCAACCTCGACTTACACATCCGTATGGCGGCCGTTGAGATGAACAAATCGATACTAGATCTTGACAGCCTCATCTACCAAAACAGTGTATTGCACATTAACGACACTACACTAGCCGAGTTTATGCTGAAGGCGTCACAAGAGTTTCTACAAATCTTGACACAACTGCTTAGCAGTCAGTCGACTCCCAGTCATCTGCGTGCATTGCGAATGACTGATAACAAATTTCCGAAGCTATTACCACAGTCATTATCGTCCTACCATGATAACCACTACTTGTCGCCCTCGCCCTCGCCCTCCTCTTCATCCTGCTCTTCAGAAGTCTCGGAGCCACGGCTGTTAGCACCCACAGCGCTAACTATCACGATTATCTTCATACAACTTATATCTCTTTACGAGTTGACCCTCGAGCATCTGACTACCCGCATCGAGCGAATTGCCATTAACCCTATCAGCCCCATCCCAAATCTCTCTTCCGGGGGCTTACCCGTGACAGAACCATGTATACAAGGCATACTATTTTCTAAAGCCGTGGTACATCTTCTAGAGAGGATCGAGCGGCTTTTGGGTATTGGTACTGTGCTTGGTAGTGGCGACGTGGGGTTGCTATCAGCGAGGCAGAGAGATGTGCTTTGGAGTGAATTAAGCGAAAGCCTGAGCGTGCTTCCTACTCATGGCGTTACGAGGCCAACCAATGTAAGAAACGGGTTCAAGAAGGTGGCGGTTACCTTGATGCAGATCTCTATAGATGAACAGAAGTGATGAATAAATCAAAATATCGAAGTAATCGTTACTGTATCTGTTTTTCATCAGTAGGACCGGAGTTCCGGAGTGATACTACTAAACCTTTCCAATATAGCGCATCTACATTCCGCTTGAACATAGTTATATATTTAGGCATAGGGTGATGAATGATGTACAGTACAAATAATGAATTCTCTAAACTAGTAGTCTCTGAATCAAGAAGTGTAGAACTACGTTAGTATAAGTATGTTAAAAATGCTATTATTATGTAGACTTGATACAGCCGAACCTCAACTATGTTCATTTAATAGAACACTGCACACTCTTCTTAACTGATAAGACAATCTTTCATTCTCGCCTTATGCTACGCTGACCCTTGTCGTAAATTGCCTTCCTGACCGTACCCTTACTAAGCCCTACCGCACCCTCCGACGAGGCGTCGAAAATCTTTCTGAATCCCACGGCATTGAGGAACCAAACCAATGTAGCCAGTGTACCCTTCCACACATATTCACCCTTCCCAATTGCGGGATTTGAGAAAATCTGAAGGGCAACTTGGTGCGCAAATTCATCCGGCTTCATGCTTTTGGCTGTGTGCGATCGACTCCTCTCTTGAACGCCGGCCTCGGCATCGATGTAGAGACTATCGGCGCCGAAGGAGATGTTGTCAGGTAACATTAGTCCAGTTGAGACTTCGCCCATGAATAACGTAACCACTTTGATTCCAAGTGGGGCTAGTTCGAGCCGGAGAGTGTCAGAGTAGGAGGTGACGGCCGCTTTTGAGGCGTTGTAGTTGGCAGAGAAGAGAAAGGGGACACGGGAAACGATCGAAGATGTGTTGATAATGGTAGGAGGGAGGCGAGACTCTGACACGGAGGCTAGAAGGAGAGAAAGGAAGGCCTGAGTCATGTCAAACAAGCCAAAGACGTTTGTGTCAAACATTTGACGGACGCGGACGATATCCGCTTCGACCGCTGGAGCCTCGTACACTGTCGAGTTTGTTAGTAACCCTACTTCACGTACGCCCAGGTTCTGCTCGGGTGAAAAAGCGGAGGGAAGATGTCAACATACTTGTACCAGCGTTGTTGAAGAGAATATCCAATTTTCCTCCAGTCCGCTTCGTGATCTCGGCCTTTAGTTCAGCAATGCTCTCTGCACTCGTGACATCCAGTGGAAGTATCTCAATACCCTTCGCTTCAAGCTGAGAAAGAGACTTGGTTGAGCGAGCGGTTGCAAAGACACGCATCCCTCGATTCGCAAATTCTAGGGCGAGAGCATGACCGGACGAACCGGCCGAGCAGCTACAGTGCCAAAATTATAAGTTTCGAATCATCTTAACAAGAAGAAAAGGAGGGAACGACGGTTTAATAGATGTAACATACCCTGTAATAAGGACTGATCGCTTTGAGGGTGAAGACATGTTCGAAGTTGCAGATACGATATTATTTCCAATGTGAAAATTATGTCTCGTGGTGACATGATCCTTTTGTACTTGACCGAAGCTCGCCATACAAGAGCGTTGACGTAGATGCGCGTAGTGTTTTCTTTGTCATTATTCTGTATACATGCATTAAGCCGCGTCCTACGGACGTATAACGTGTACATCGCAATAGGCTTGCCGGTTGCGAGGCGGGGTAATAATTGTGCCGACTTCACTAATTGTATTTAGAGTTTCCTAGGAACTTTACCTCTGGTTTTCATGATTACTCATACGTGTAGGGAAATTATACGAGAGCTAATAACGGAGGCCCGAACTGAGCACTATACATTCAGTAGTGCTCTTTCGTAAGCACTTCTAAATCTAAATGTGGTGGCAGTCTTGATCCGGCTGGATTACACGATCAAACTCAAAATTAGTGCTAAAGTAGCATTTCATATAGCTTTCATCTATACACGAATGTAGCCTCCCTGTTGTCAGAACGAAGCCGCAAACCTACTAGAGCTTAGTTCTAATACTGTGACTGTTACGGCTAGATCCTACAACTCCTACGCTGTCGCATTGCTAAATGGAGTATACAGTAGCACAAACCAGCTTTTCTAAACACACTCTTGTGAAATATTACGCCCCATTAGTATTAGTGCAGGATAATGCTCTAACGTACCTCCTTAAGTTCTATGTTATATGGTCTATCATTAGCTCTTGCTAATAATAAAAGTAATGTAAACGAGAAGAAGTGGTTAGGGGCGATGCCATAGATAAGTAAGGATGAGTAATCAGATAGATGTGATGATGATGGATATGATGGATGGCATAGTGAGGGAGTCCGCTGCCAAGACGGAGGGTTTTACTGTGTGGGACGACGGGAAGAAATAAGTATGACGGGAGGTAGGAGGATTCTTGTACTGCCTGGCTTCGACGGCGGAGGGTTTTGTATCACGCAAATGAAACGTGCCAGGCTGCTCTTCGTGAGACCAAAGTGCTGACAGACACTCAAGTCCATATACTTAAACAGTGGATCTTACAATAATATGGGCAAGGACTAGCGCTACGGAGCAGAAAATGCTAAACTACAGCTTTGCCTTCCTGCTCCCCTCCTGCTCACTCTTTGCCTGTTCCGCCAGCACTCGTCTCAAAACTTTCCCAGTAGCACTCTTAGGTATCTCATCAACAAATCTGATCCCACCACGCAACTTCTTATATGGAGCCACTTTCTCATGCAACCATGTACTGATGACTTTCTCCAAATCTTCACCAGCTGTGTAACCCTGTGCAGGAACAATGTACGCCCGTGGTAACTCCGTCACCCTTTCTTTGCTATAAACGCCAATCACCGCAACATCATTGACAGCAGGGTGCCCTAACAACAAACCTTCGAGCTGTGCAGGCGCAACTTGAAATCCATTGTACTTGATCAATTCTTTGAAGCGATCGGTAAGGAAGATATTCCCATCATTGTCGATATAGCCAATATCACCACTGCGGAACCAGTCATTGGTAATAGCATCGGTTGTTGCTTTTGGGTTCTTGTAGTACCCTTTGAAGATGTTGGGACCTTTTATCCAGATCTCTCCTTCCTGGCCTGGTGGAACCTCGTGCTCGCCGTCCATGACTTTCATGCTCATAGAAGCCAGGAGTTTCCCTACTGAACCGGATGGCTTATTCCAGCCTTCCCTGGTCTAAACATTTATTAGTTGATAGATTAAGAAACGTCGGATTGGTATTTACTTGAGTAGTAATCGCAGGCGATGCTTCTGACATTCCGTAACTCTGCCTAATTGGCACCTTCAATCGTTTGTAAATCATGTCGATTAAGTCAGTGCCAAGAGGTGCGGCAGCAGAATGCATTTCCCGAAGTGAACTAAGATCATATTTGTCTACTATCGGATGTTTTGCAAGGGCGAGTACAACCGGTGGCACAACATATGCAACTGTAATCTTGCTAGACTGTATGCTTTGACATAGCTGTGGCAAGTCGAACCGTTGCATGATATGCACTGTGACTCCCTTATAAATGGGGTGGAAAACCATAACCGCAACACCTAGGTAATGTTATGTTAACATATTGTGTAATTCAGAGATTTTTGCTCCTTTAAACATACCGTAAATGTGAAACATAGGTAGAAAAGAGATGACTGAATCGTTATTCCAGGTCATCAGATGTTTTTCTGGTGTCCTGCTCTGCAAAATGTTAACGACGATGTTCTCATGCGAGAGCATTACTCCTTTCGGAAGACCCGTAGTCCCAGACGAATATACTAAGAATGCTATGTCCTCTTTAGGATTTATCGACACCTTTTCTCCTCCACTTGATGAATCTTGTAGCGACGAAAAATGTTTCGTCCTTTCCTTTGTGTCAGGCTCTCCGATGAGTATGATACGATTGAGAGGCAATCCCACAATAAGAGCAGCCTCTCGAGCTACCTCAAGGCAGCCCAAGTGCGTCGTCAAAGCTTTGGCTTCAGAAGATTTCAGCACCGAGACCAGTTCTCCAACAGTGTAAAGGTTATTTATGGGGCAAACGATGCCACCTGCCCATAGAATTCCCGACACGAGAGCTCCGATGTCCGCAGTGTTAGGAGAGAATAGGACCATGACATCCCCTTTTTGCCATCTCCATTGTTTTTGAAGACCTCGACCAATTTCGACCGATGTTGTGCAAATGTCTCGGAAGGTATGCCTCTTCTGTGTTGCTGCGTCTACAAACAGTACTTTTAGGAGTGTTAGTTAATCTTACATAAAATTATGAAGAAGTAGGCGCTCTAGTGAAAAAAAATTACCGTGGTCGTCTGGATATTCCCGATCCTGTCTCTCAAACAAGAAAGTCCAAAAATCGACTGGCGGAATCGAAATTGGAGGGTGGTGAGACTCGATCGGCATGATTGCAAAAAATGCTTACCACCTAGCAGCTTTCAATCCCAAAATTAGACGAAATGACGAAAGATCTCGAAAAAGAAAGAAACACAGGAGGGATGCAGGATATTTTGGCTCCTCCAACAGGACTTAAATAACGATTACGTCCGTAGATTTGCTACTAATTCTGCAGAGCCTATCTCAATGTCTGCAAGGGTCGCGGTTGGCGGCGGCAGGCGGCCTCCAGCGGGGTTTAGGGGCATACATTCACCGCTGAACTCGGTGTTTTCTCAAGTCAGTAGCAAATATCTGACACGAATTTCCGGTTCGGCAATTTCTGCATACGGCTTCGGTGGTTTGTGTCGGCCAGATTAGTAAACAAACCCAAAAATGCTTTAGGGGCATCTCCAAATCTGATCTACTGATTCTCAAAGCTGATGTTCTTGCCTAGATGTCTCACTAAAAGTTAAAAGTGGGGGCTAATGACAGGGTTTCCCCGCGAATTCGATGATTACTATTCAGAAAGCCAAAACCGAACCTTGCCTCGGCAGAAGTATGCAATTCAGCTCCTACGACGTTCGTTTAGTAATGGTCATTTTCGTACTTATTTCAAAATACGCCGAGAGCAATTGAGGAGATTAAGAAGGCATTAAATTAGCACACCAAGTACCTCAATTCGTGCCACGATGGGTCGACCAAATGGTGGGAAGCTCACTATCTTCGTCGACTGCGGTTCGTTCACCTCCCATCATCCATCTTTCTCATAGCTAACATATCATCTCAAAGTATCTCCCTACTCCTGGTTTGGATTTACCAGCACCATCCGCTACCGACCTCTTCTCAAAGCCCATGGTGTCTTTGTCGACATCGTCCCCTTCTTCCTAGGCGGCGCACGTGAGAGCGTTGGAAATCCCTAGACGCGCACGCCGAAATGGAAAGAGGCATTCTCAGCTCAAGATAGTGACATGACAGGCCGTTTACTCGGACTTAAAGTTGTGCCACCGAAAGAATTTCCTATTTCGTCACTTTATGTGTGTTTCTTACCCATCCGTGAAGGGAAATTGAAGTAGAACTAACCTGGGAATAGCCTGTAAGGGTTGCAACGTGGATTAAAGACCATTGTGAAGCAGAGAAGTTTGAAGCTACATTTGAAGCTCTAGTGTCCGGGTATTGGAGCAAAGGGATTAACGTCTCCAAGACGGAAGGCATCATCAAAGCCCTAGATGGGATCTTTTCGGAAGCAGATCTAGAGGAGATCTTAAAGAATGCAATATCGCCGGAAAACAAGAAGAGGGTTATTGATCAGACTCTGAGTGCGGGGGCTTTTGGCGCTCCATGGATTATTGCAGTGAATAGTGCTAGGGAGAGGAAGGATTGGTTTGGAAATGATCGGTGGGATCAGGTTCTTGCGCATCTCGAAGTGCCGTACAACCCTGTATCCATTATTCCTCCTGGTGGTAGCAAGCTATGAAATTAGCTTAGCAGGCATCTAACACTTTCTCCATAACTACATATCCAGCGCAAAAGGGTAAAAAATAGCAAGAACATACAACAGTGGGTATTCGCTGGTGGTCACCCACCCAACTACTAATCCACCGATCTCAAGCTTGTGTATGGCAGAGCGGACGGGATGCCCAATTCTCTTGAGTCTATGGTCGTATGTGAAAGTTATAGTTGTAGTCCAAATTAAGTACTGCATTCTCATCATATTTATCTACCACAGCGTCTAACTCTTCTTTAAGACCCGAAATCATCGCAGTTATCACTCTCACCAATTTCAATCCAGAATTCATACTGGCTCTGCTTCGTTCCTCTCACCACTTCAACGCCATCATCTCTTTTTCTGATACACTTATCATGAATGGCCTGAGCATTTTGTGCTATCTCGGCTTGCTTCATACAGAAATGCGGCGCGCCCCATCGCTGGAAATATAATCAGTATAGTGAAAAACAATTGGTGGGAGAAGAGCGCATACATAGGTCTGAAGCCAGATCCCAGCGTGAATGTCACCGGGCTGGTGGCATTCACCTGCACGCGTCCAGCCCTGGTTCGGAGTACGCAGGTCATCCTGGGGCATTGCGATATCTTGTCTGTCGAGGTCGTAGTGAACGGGGAAGTTCTTCTTCTTGCTGCCATCATTGAAAGCGCAGATGAATTTTTCGGGATCGTCGTTCAGACTGTCGATAGCTAGTTGCATTGCTAATGCGGAGACTTCTTCTTGTTGGTCGCAGACAATTTCTCCGTCCTTCATACCAGCATGAACCTAGGGATAAATGTTTAGCATAATCAACTCTAAAAGGGATGTATTGGGACATTTACCCCTATGCTAGCTGTTAAAACCACGAGTAGAAAGCTTAGCTTTGGAAGCAACTTTGCAAACGAGAAAAGGATAGCCATTGTAGCTTTCGAGGCGTTTGTCGAGACACGAGATGTTTTTAGAAGACGGCTTTTCTCAAAACTGTTGTATCTTTGTAATGAGTTCGAGCTGTAGAGAGGTTATGAGTTGGCGGATAGAAGTTGTTCCATTAAGAGGAACGACAGCTTCTTTATTATGGCTTCAGCGCAGCTCCTCTGAATGTAGATTGACAGATAATTATTTTTAGGACATGTCTATCAAGTTATCAACCCAGTGACGGCGGGACTATCGGATAGACACAGCCCGAGTAGTAATTCTCCATGTAGTATGATATACTGACGATTTAATGTTGAAACGAAGCTAAGGAATCCTATATATCCTCTTCCTTCTAAAGAAAGCCTAGTATGATATTAGACAAAGGATTCAAGATCGATCTTAAATCCCTCGCCAACTATTGTGTGGGGTTGGATTGTAACAAGCCCCTCTTAGTAACTGTGGGAAGTGTTCCAACTCTCATATTGATCGGCGGGAATGCCGTCATGTAGACCCAGATTTAATGTGCATCGGCAGCTAATCGCGAACGAAGGAGCTGCCAATATTTTATATGGAGAAGCTAACAAACCTGCCATCAATCAGCTGCCAAAGATACACAGGCTGTAAATAACTTCAATCTCAACCGTCCTTAGCGTTGTGCATAGCCATGTGCCGATTTAAGCATCAATCCACAACATACATCCTTATAGTGGTGCACATCGTTGGCCATCATCGACGATATTCCGAATTTGGTTTTGAAAGGATTCAACGCTAAATCCTTCATAGGAATGTTCTATATGGCGATCAAGCACGCGACGATCATGTTGCTGCGGGTGCCAATCTTGCAAGCTGCGGTGTTGGTTTACGCTCGCTCTGTTCCGAGTCTAACTTTTTGAAAGGGTGACTATTATTAGGCTTAGGATGCTCTGATATAAAGAGAACCATCGTGCCTTATCATATATTGAGTAGAACACCCACATACGCCATCTCCCTGCCTCATTTTGGTTCTCTCTTGACTTTTTATCCTTATTTCAGCTTTATTACTCACACGGCAGCAATGCTTTCTTCCATATTTCTCGCCGGTCTATTGACCGCGTCTACGTTTGCATCTCCCATTGAGATCCCTGCGGCTCTTAAACCACGAGGCGATCGGACGTACTGTGATGCCGATATCGTGAACGCCGACCCGCCAAATGAGTACTGCTATCAATTCTGCGATTTTAAGACAGTCAGGAGAGTTTCAGACAAACGTAAGTCTTTCCCGACTACTGTTTTTGTACTGTCCAAAATCGAAAGGCTAGAGGTTGACATTATCTGCGTATCACAGCTGTCCAGGTATCCGAGAGGAGCCACTGCACTGGCGGTCCCACAGGAGGATGCCCAATCGCCATCCTAGACCAAGCGACGATTGACGTCTCGTCCACTGAGACCCACGGAACTTCAGACACAACGACAGTAAATGCCGGGATTTCGTTTTTCGGTGCTAATCTTGGAGTCTCCTTCGCGCATTCGGTAGAATCATCGCATGCAAGCACGCACGGGACATCAACTTCAACAGCTTCAACGAACACGCTATACATCCCCGAAGGCAAGGAAGGGCACGTGGTGTTCTTCGCCTACTATGAGGAGCACTGTGGCATTTCAGCTGCGATACGCAAAGCAAACCTTCAGGATGACAAGGACTTCGACTGCAATCCTGATTACAACCTTCTGATTAGCCACGATGCCAAAGTGGATACCATAAAGGGAATGCAGTACAATTGGGACGGGATCCATGAGGGTGATATCTATAACTACGTAAATGTAAGTGTCTTTTTCTCTTAAGGCTACTTATTAGAATTTCTAAGCTAACGCGCTGCAGGCTTGCATCCGACTCCCTATGACCACAGTTAACGGCCACGCCAAGGGCCAGTACCAAGTATGCGACAGTGACAACACGGATAACGCTTGCAAGGAGTGTCTGGGTTGCAATGCGGAAGAAGATGCTTAGTGGATAATTGTATTTAAATGGGTAGGTAGAAAGACAGAGCGTATGTTATACGTTTTTTGCCGTTTATTCCTATGATAGGAATAAACGGCATGCCGCTGCCATCTTGTGACTGCATGTCGTCATATTTGAAGTTAGTCGCGGGATGACGAAGTCTGGGAAAATGTGATTATTTCACGTTTCTCGTCAACAAACCACACCAAAGGCGAGCCCCCCAGCTGCAGCCAGGACAGTGCAAATCGTCGAGAGAGCTATCTACCTGTCAACAGCGAAGCGGTGCAGTCTTGAATTTTAGTTTTAATTATGTTTACATTTATTGTTATCGGGCAATGTTACAAGTTAAGCTAAAAAACTGGGCATATTCAACGCCAACACACAACACGCCCTGGGCGAACCTATTAAATCGCTGTACTTCAACAGCATACTTTTTCTCTCATCATCTTCTGTTAACCCTCCCCCTGGGCAATAGTTAATATTACATCTTGTCGCCGCCCTCTTCTTTTCCCTTCCCCGTATTGTTTCTTTCCACCGCCGAGTCTTCCCCCCGCCGAGTCGTGAGTCGCCCCGCCGAGTCACCGACCCAGCATCCTATACCACCGATGCCTCTCTGTGCTTTGGGAACAGGCCCCTCATCCCTTGCCCACTCCTCGTCGTCGTCGTCGGCTCCGGCACCTCCTCACGAATAATGTTCGATCGCTGGGGCGCATTGCTGGTATACCCCGACTGGACATTATCGGTCGCAAACCCCTGGTTTCCTGGCGGATACCCGACGTTGCCATTGTACGCCGTCTCCTTGGCGTAGCCGCCCGTGTCGCGCTTCTTGCGACCGATCAGGACGGCGCCGAGGAACAAGCAGGAGGAAACGAAGAGCAGCACCAGCGGCGTCCAGGTGAAGGCGAAGGCGTAGCTGCCGACGCTGGCGTTGTGGCCGTCGCTCTGGAAGCGGTTGCGGGCTTTGACGAATACGGCGCTGGAAGGGGGGTTAGTTGTTGTTGGGGGGCTTGGAGTGGGAGAGGAAAGGGACTCACGTCATCAAACAGGCGGCAAGGGTTAGCCAGAAGGTCGCAGCGAGAGTGAGCATACCCGTTGCACCGGCGACCACGCGGATGCACGACAGGAAACCGCTCAGAGCAGCAAAATTGGCGAAGATGAACGCGATGAAAAAGAACACCCATCCGAAGCGCCACATGTAGTAGTAGTACTTGGACGTAGTATTATGACCATGAGACCTGCATCGACATTAGCACCGCATCTTCCAACAATTGCATCCCCAAAACTCACCCCACCAGCGCCGCAGGCGCACCGTTTGAGTTTCCTCTCCACGCATAACCCAGCGGCAGAGCCGGAACTGGCTTTCCGCAATTATCATTGTTGTCGCCACAGACGTACCAGAACGTCCACTGGGAGATGGGTCGCGCGTCTCCGATGCCCGACGTATCAGCCCGCAGGAACCAGATCTTGTTTAGTGGCGTGTGGTGCGTGACACCCGAGAGGACCACAAGCCATAGCATCACCAGGGCACCGGCGAGGAGGATCCATGATACGGACCCGAGAAGGCCACCTGGGGGTTGGTTTAGCTGGGGGCTCTCTGACGAAGGGGGGGGTGTGCTACATACGCTTTCCCGCGCCTGCCATTTTTTATATTTGGGGGAAGTCTGTAGTCGGGTTACGCTGGGCTTGGAGATTGTCAGTTTTCAGCTCATCCACGGAAATACGGAAATACGGAAAAACTTGCCTTCCAATTTATTTCTTGTAGAGCCCGGGATGTGGTTACCGGACCGTGATCGTGGGTTGACAAATATTAAGATTCCGCAGCAAAATTTTAGAATCAATCAAGAGGAAGTAACAAGGTCAAAGGGAAGTGAAACGAGGGTGTGCTGATACTTAAGCCTTAATTATTCCCTAAACAACATATTCTCGTGACAAACGTACGACAAACGTAAGTGCGGACCCCTGATATCATCGAATGACGACAACCACTTTTCGCGCCCATCCCCCCCCCATTTCGCTGCAGAAATGCCGCAGAAATGCTGCCCATTTTGCCAAAGCTCGGCGACGGGTCTTGCATCACCGACGGAAACATAGCGTCGAGCTATGAGATAATGGCGTGGTGCGGAAGTCAACCATGACGCCTACTGTGTGAGACTATGTGAGACTACATGGGATGAAAGGGCCGCTAGAAGACTGGAAAGTTGGGTAGATGGCTGGCTGGAACTCGCGCGAGAGACAGTCGCCTTGCCCGACGGGGGAAGGTTTGTGTCTCAGAAGTATCTTGAGGAAAGCAGGGAATGGCCGAATTGGAGCGAGGCGGGATCTGGTAATATGGCGGTAATGGTTGACAGCATCTCTGACATCTTGTCATAGTTCGGACGGATGACTAAGCGGATCTGATTAGATCGTTTTTGAAGGGTGATGGCATCTTGGAACTTTTCAAAACCATTGATAAAGAATATTCTTATACCAAGCTTTTCACTGTTAATTGAGTTATTACTCTGTTGATCTCATGGAACAATGCGACAATTGCCTAAATATTTATTTGGCAGAATTATATTTTCCTCTATTATCTCAAGAATTAAAAATCCGCTCCAAGTAAATGTAAGTCTATTCTAGTCTAATTATAATATTTCTAAATTTTTAAAAAATCACACACCAAGCCCCGATAATTCTACATTATCGACGCCTCACACGACCTTATGAACGTTGATAACGAGCTTGTAAGCACCAAGTGCGACTCCCTCAGCTCTCCACCCGCCTCCTTATCAACCCTCCTCCCATTCTTGCCCCTCATCCGGCAAATAATGCGACTAATACAGTACTCCAAGTTCCTCATAACCAACCCACACTTCACACTCTCATCCTCCGCCTCCCCCCTCTCCTCCCCCCTCTCCTCCCCTCCCTCCTCCATCTCCAAATGCTGAAACGACGGGCCCTGCTCCAGATCCATAACATAATTATAACACACAATATGCGCATACAGCACACCATACCACTTCGCATTACTCCCCGGAAATATCCGTCTCAACGCCCCCAAATCCGCGTCCGGCAATAACCTCCCCTCCGCATCCCCAGCATCCCCCGCCTCAGACTCTAAATCCGTAACCGGCGTCGCCGTCCGCGTAACCAGTCCCTGCGACCAAACAGCCTCACTCTCTGTATCCTTCGATCCCACCTCCGATGGCGGGAACGAGCTCGGCCTGGACGAAGGGGGGGCGGGACTCTGATCGCCGCTCGACAGAAACATTGACGTGGACAAGGAATCCAACCCTCCCAGCGAGGTGGCGAAGGGGTTACTGTACCGCCCGTCATAAGTGCGCCAGCGGCGTCGCGCGTTGCGGATGATGACGACGCAGGGGTGAGTGAGGTGGAGTTTTTTGATGGAGGAGAGGCGCGTGGCGGCGTAGATGTCGTTTAGGATTTCGGCGGAGAGTTCGGTGGCGTGAGAGCCCCAGATTTGTTTTCGTTGGTAGAGAAGGGCGGGGTGGGGGGCGTGGATGTTGAGGGGGGGTGTGGGTGCGAAAGGGGGCGCGGGAGGGAGGCGCGTTGGGGGTGGGATGGGGTAGGTTGGTGTTAGGGGGGGGGTGTGGATGGAAATGTTGTTGTGGGGGTAGGGTGTGAATGGTCTTGAGCGGGATTTGGGGGTGGAATCGGGTGTGTCTGGTGAAGTTGGATGGAGAACTGGGGTTGCTACTTCATCCATAGAAATCCTGGCTGGCGAATAGTCGGAGGAGTCTCGTTGGAATAGAGATGTAGACCTGGCAGAAAACTGGGACCTGTCTCCGGATATGTGAACAATACGTGCTCTCGCTGGTGCCAGCGGGGTCGCGAATTCCTGGCACATGTTATTACAAGTCTAACACAAGATAAAAAATCACTAACCTCATAAGCACACTCGGAGTAACACGGTGAGCTCTGACCACTGCTCCAATCCCCAGCCCAATCCATAAACTCCGAGCTCATCGAGTTTGGCACCACGCTTTCCTCAACTTGCTGGGTAACTGACTGACTAAATGTCGATGGTGCGAGTTCGGGGATATTGTGGCCTTGGCATTTGATAGAGAGAGCAGAACCCCGCCGTGATGAGACTGAGGCCCCATCCTCTCCTGACGCATCTCCATAGTAGCTGTTATCATCCCCAGCCCCACAATCCGACGAAGAACCTCTCTTAGGCGAAATTAGAGTCTCAAAATCGGCATAGTTATCACCCAGCCCAAATGTCGTCCACGACGCCCACGACACAATCGGCAGTCTCGGTTGCGGACATGCAACCTCGTCTGTGACATATGCCCGCGCTAAATCTGGCGAGCCGGCCTCAGAATAGAGAGGAGTTTCCCTATACTGCTCCCTACTGATGCCGCTGAACAACTCCGGTTGAGGCATCTGCATCCACGGCACCAGCTCTTCATCAACAACCCCCCCTCCCGATTTCAGTGTATGGCGGTTCGTATTCTCAACCCAAGCGGGGAGATCCAAACTCGTTTCCTGCAAGCACTCCGGCATCGCCGAAACGATTTCAAAACTCGCACTCGGAACCGGTGGAAGGGGACCAGGCATCTCATCGCCATAATAGCACTTCGGTCGCAGCATCCCACTAACAAATTCGTCGCTGACAGCTTGAGCTTGAGCTTGCGATTCCGGCATCGAGCTCCAGCTTGCAGCTGGCCTGGAGCGACCGTGACCTTGACCTTGACCTTGCGTCTGGCGGCGGGTTACATGTGGCCTGCGTTGCAAAGCTGGTAAAACGGCGCGGAGGCGAGGACGATGCGATGATTCGCAGCCCATCGTTCAAGAAGAAAAAAAAAGGTGTGGTAGGTTGTTGGTATTTGGTGGAATCCTCTTGCTCGCTCGTCCTCTAAAAAAAGAAATCACTGCTGTAACATGGGGGAGAAATATGATAGTTGATATTCTGGAGACGCAAGGGAAGGGAAATAAAAAATGGAAAATCAATATAGGAGATATGAGAGACAGTATCCCTAATATTGAGTGTACTTATTATACTCTTGGAGAACTGGATTGTAGATCCGCATGCAGTCATGCGAAGGATCCGGGATGGGCCCTGAAGGGCGCTGTGAAGATGGTTGAAGCCATCTCCTCAACGCCTCTCTCTCTCCTTGCGTAGAGTAATGTAGATTCTAGCAAGGAGGCGCCACCGAGAGTATTAGGTATTATTGGGGGTGTGAACCCGGACTTGGATGGATCGACTGGTTAATGTACCCCTTGCTTGAAGCTAGAATGTTGAGACAAAGAATGCCACTGCCACCCAAGGGGAGAAAGAGGACTCAAAGCGGCGGGACAAAGGTTGAAAGCGTAGGAAGGGAGAGGGGGTTTAAATAACTTGTTGCTTCCGGCCATGGTGCATTCTTCAATACCATGCATTGTGAGAGGAAGATGAGACATTGTTGATGTACACTCACCGGATTCGTCTGAGGTCGGTGGTCGGTGGTCGGTGGTGGCTGGGTGTGGCTGAAATATTTGTGGCGCGAGCTAAATGTGGCTGACAGTCTTAGACCGCTGAAGTTTGCCATCCAAGCAAACACATTATCTAAATTTTGGAAATCCCATCGTTATCAGCCTTGCACCAAGAAACTTCTCAGTACAGAAACTCCAATTGATTGGGGCATTCACTCTACACGACCTTCTTTGATTCGAGAAGGACTGTAACGGACAGAAATATATACCATATTCCAAACCCAGCGCACTCGATTACCCCCATTGCGACACTTGCGCGTATCCGACCTGGGAGAACTTCGCAGTCTCTTCTTCTCTACACCACCATTTTCTCTCACAAAGCGCCCACGCTCCCTCACCACCCCCCAAACTTCACCATGTCCCTCTCCGAAAAATTCATAACCTCCATCCGCGCCGCCCCCAAAACCGCCAACACCGCCATCTCCAAAGACATCGGCATCTACACGCACACCCTCCACCCAACCTACACCATCGACAGCGCGCTCAAGAAATCCTCCACCTCCCCACACTGCCTCGCCGTGAGCAGCACGCACATTTTCGCCGCGCAAGCCGACAAGGCCGTCGTGCACATCTACTCGCGGCAGCGCGCGAACCAGGAGGCGCTGGTGTCGTTTCCGGAGAGGATACACAGTCTTGCTTTACTACATGATGGGTTGCTTGCGCTGGGGACGGCGGAGGGGAGAGTTATTCTGTGGGAGGTTTTGACGGGACGACAGGTGTCGACGCCGACGGCGCATTTACAACCCGTTACGTGTTTGAGTGGGGATGCGACGCACTTGGTTTCTGGGTCTGCGGACTCAAAACTCTACGTCTGGTCTGTCCCGGCGCTTCTCTCCTCAGCTACGAGCGGGCCTCATGAGCCGTTACGTGCGCTGTCGAATCACCGCGCGGGAGTCACGGATGTAGTACTCGGGCATGGGGGGAGCGGGACGAACATCTGCGTCTCGGCGAGTAAGGATAATACGGCGATCGTGTGGAACTACCAGACTGGTGAACTACTACGTACTTTCCTCCTCCCAGCAACCCCAACATGCCTCGCTCTCGACCCGTGCGATCGCGCGGTTTATATAGGGTTCGAGAATGGGGATGTGCAGGCGGTGGATTTATTCGTGCCTAAGGCGGCGGTGAACGCATTACATGATGCGGAGCAACAAGCTACGCCTATCCAAGTTCCTCCTACGCCCCTTACCGGCGCCCCTACAACCCTAGGGGAGGTGCACTGCCTAGGCGTCAGCTACGATGGTACGACTCTCATCTCCGGGCACGCGTCGGGCAAGATCGCGCAGTGGGAGAGCGGGGCGAAAAAGTTCGTCGCGGAGTTGGGGGATGTGAATGCGCCGGTTACGAATCTAGTTATGCTTGACCCCCTGAAGGGCGCTGAGAGGGTAGCAGCGGTAGGAGTGTCGAAGCCGAGGTTGGGGGAGGGGAGCGGGGTGTTTGTTGGGCAGTTTGTGGGCGGGTTGTTAGGGAAGAAGAGGGAGGGGAGGAAGGGGGTGGAGGTGCAGGAGGTTGGGTTTGCGGAGGGGGAGTTGGAGAGGGCTATACTGGAGTTCTCGGCGGCTCCTGCGGCGGCGGCGAAGACGGCGGTGGGGAAGACGGATGAGCAGCTGAGGAAGGAGAATGAGGAGTTGTGGGCGATTGTGAATGAGCAGAATGAGGTGCAGAAGTCGACGTGGAGTAAGTATCGGAAGGTGGCGTCGGGGAAGGTGGAGGGGTGAAAAGGGGGAGGTGAAGTGAGGCGAGGACGGACTATGTAGATGGGAATCGGGACGGGGCACGCCGTGGTGGCTCGGAGTGCTACGAGGCGGGAAGTTGGTAGTTCGGGCTGGGATACTGGTGTTTTGTTGTCCCGATGGCAGGTTGGGTGCCGAAGAGATGGCATGGGTCTCGCTGGCAATGTTGTCCATACGCGGGTGGACGAGGGACCACCACCCTCCGAATGCACCTCAGAATGCACGAAGCTAGAAGCGCAGCTCACCTGCAGCTCACCCCTCAGCTTCGGCCAGAATCAAATACACTTCCAAATGTTATACTATGCTATGCACGCTATCCCGTCCCATCACAGCAGCTCCTATTGATCAGCGTTCATCGTCCTCAGAACATACATGCATGCACGAGGCTAGAAGGAAGAGCAGCTCATCTCCAGCTTCGGCCGCAATGAAGACGGGATGATATGCACCTCCCCCAAAAGCTCCTCGTTGATCAGCACAAGTCATCAGCGTGCATCCTCTGGTCTCGACCATAACATACACGCAAAATGACATGCACCGTCCCCCATCCGATAGCTCCACGCTGATCGACACAGCTCATCTCGACCACAATGATATAGTACCTCTACATCCATGAATCGCCCATCCCCACCGCCTGCTCATCTCCCTCCCGCAACCGTCCAAAAATAACGTGATCGTCGCCGCCGTCGCAATCTCTCCTCCCGCTGCATATCTGCACCACCCACCAGGAGGGATGACGGCTGTTTGTTAGCGAGGGAGGGATGGAATGAAAAAGCGACTTTGCTGGTTCGGGGAAGAGATGCGATGATGAAGGGGTCTGGGCTTGTGGTGTAAGCGTCAAACGCGTGTGGTGGAGGGGGTTGGTGGTGGGTTGGTGGTAGGTGGTGGAGTGGAGGTGTTGATCCCGTGTTGGTGTTTACGTGGTTGAGGACGGTGATATCGCGATGCTTGATATGAGGTGTATCTTTAGATCACCACTTCGCTGTAGTATCACCTCCTCGTATCCTTTTATATTCGCATAACCACCGTAATGAACACAATCAGCACAACTCTCTCAATATGCCAGCGGTGTCTGGTGTTGAGGAAATGCGCAGGGATGAAGCTGGTGGACCCATAAGCCGGGTGTCGTGCTGTGCAGGAATCTGAAACAAAGCCAGCTGGGGGGCACGGGCCATAGGTCCAGGGTGAGTGGTGGTTGTGTTTAGGCGAGGTGGATGTGGAGGGATAATTGGGATAATTGGGGAAAATGGAAAAATAGAAAAATATGACTGTTTGCTTGTTGGGAATTGTCGTGTCGAGAATAGAGTGATTTTTGTATTTTTGGGGATTTGTCATTGGCTGCGTATTACGGTGATATTGGAGAATTTTATTATTGTTTGTTGGCTGGCTGTTGGCTGTGATTGCGTGTTATGGTGTACAGTACGACCAACGGCCCTACACAGCCTTTCTTCACATCACACCGTACGTCCACTCACGCGTGCCTCCCGCACTGCACAACCGTCAATCCTAGAAAAGGACAACTTCTTCTAGTGCACCAACAAAGTCTCACACAGCTCCCCCACTGGACCGCCGCCAGCATCTTCTGAATCGCCCGCCGCTGCCACCGGGTCCGCCGCTGGGCCACTCGAACGCCTCCACACGGGTGTAGCGTGGCTCGGCTGCGACGTGGGTCAGGGATCGGTGGGGGGCGTAGCGTGGTTGTTGGTGCAGGAGTGTCAGGGATCAGCGACGCGACGGATCACTGAGTGCTGGGCTTCAGGGTTCAAGCGTGGGTCGGGGGGTTCGTCTGGTTGTGGGCCGTGGGAGAGGACAACTCCTACTGCTGGATAGTACGGTGTTGTGGGCTCAATTTCGCAGGGGATAATCCAGTGTCTGGCGACGACAATACACCTGCCAATGTCGGGTAAGTTCTGGGTTTATGGAGGGAGGAGGATGCACGGGGCGCGGGGGAGTCGGGGAGCTGATGGAGAATGAGGTATTGGAGGAGATACGAGAGTATCAGCTCATATCAGTTCTGTCAGTGGGGACCAGGCACCTGAATCTCCCTTGCTCACTTCTTCTCCCCTCCCTTCCTTCCTTCCTTCGCACAGTGTGCTTCCGTCCCTCATTGCGGCTCGACTCCAACAAAGCTGTGCGTGCACACTGTAGCAGACAGCAAGCCTGTCAGCAAACCTCCGGCTTCTACTTTCCCGCCTCTCCCTGCTCCCCTTCTTCTTTTCTCTCCCCTTCACCGGCTCTTGATCGACTCTTGGCTTTGATCGAGCTGCTCTTCGCATCGTGCGATTCCATTCTTGCTCACCTTGGCCATTTGTTTGCCTTGCCGTTCCTTTTCCCCTCTCATCACCACCAGCAGTCATAGGACTACCCACAGGCTCGACGCCAAAGAAACAAGTGAACAGGATACACTTAACCCAAAAATACTGCAAACCAGCGAAATAAAAGTAACCTGTCGTCAACTGACTTGCTCGGAGCTTCGGATTGTGGTTGCCCTTCGGAAATATCGCGCATGAACCTTTGTTGCAGGTCCTGAAACACCAATTGTATGTGATCGCTCTTTTCATTCACACCCCCCCGTGATACCGCATTGGGAGAAGTTGTGCGTTCCAAGTCGAACGACGACGTCGCAATCGCCCTCGGACTCTGCCCGTTTCGGTGAATGCCTGCTGCGATACGACGCTTCACCATCCCACCCTGACCTGTTTCCCATCCCGTTGTTCAATTGTTGCCAACTTTTACCTCCAATGTATGGGATGATGGTGTTCTAATGTCGGATTCTCTCTAGTTTTTCTCATAGATACACTACTACATTTCGAACCCTCTATCGGCTGCTTGGCTGGCCCTTTCGCTCTTTTTTGTGTGTTGTGTCCTATCTATTATTCGATTCTCCAATATACCCACCAAGGCGACTTTTCTTTGTTTGCCCCATTTGAACCAACACCAATCCCGTTTCACAACAAATTCACTTCTCGACTCGGAAAATATACCAGGTCATCTTTCTTCCGAGAATATACTCGTCCGATCTTGCGCCAGTCGCCTTGGAGTGCAGCCTTGCGGATGCTGGCATTCTTCACACATTCTATATACTTTCTGGCAGAGGAACATACGACTATCCGATTCTAACAATTGCGCGCACACCATTTCGCTGTTAAATCGACTTCGAAGATGCAAAGGCGCTCTACATATATTCTACTATAAACCATTACACCCGCAATGGATGCAATGGATTTGCCCATACAAAAACCGAGCGACTTGAGTCGCAGCGGCGGCTCCGTGAAGCGCGCGAGGGAACAGGCGGAAAGGGAACGCCAGCAGATGACCTCGGAATCACCACCACGGATGCCCCAGCAATCAAATCGCCCGAGACAACCTCTACCACAAGCCATCACGGCGTCGCGAACCGGACAGGGGATAGGAGCTGCGATATCGCGCCCTACGCCGGCCCCGCAATGGCCTCTCCCGTCGCAAACGGGGAGGCCGGAGATGAATGATAACGCGCAGCAATACCAACCTCCGTCTGGGCGTGGGAAGGCCCCGCAAAGGCCGCCTCGTCCTAGTCATGTACCGTCGATTCTTGATGCCTCGAAGGTGCAGGATCATACGCCGTCGTTTCCATATCAACCGAAATCAGGACCGTCACAACCTGGATCACAGTCGAGAGAGGCGCAACAGCATTTAGATGAGATGCGCTCCCCGGATGTGCTTTCGCCTGTGACGCCCATGACCATGCAATCAAGAGCCTCGACAAATTCCTCCGTCGGGACAATACCTGATTTCCCCGTCCCAGTAACTAGCGCAAACCACGGCGCGGCTGGACTCGGTCCACCACCCTCATCAAGAAGAGGTCCATCCTCCTACTACTCAATGCAATCATTCGTCTCCCCCATCCCCGAAGAAAGTGCCAAAGCCCCCACCGCGCACGGCTCATACGCCTCTAGCACCGCTATCCCCAACTGGGGTGAGATGGGGTACGGCTACGAGACGGACCAGCAGGCGCTTTTCGATAAGGAGATGATGATGGATGAGGGCGCTGAGCCGAGCGAGGGCATCGTCCGCAGCGCGAGCGTGGGGAAGAGGGCGAAACCGTCGATTATCGTGACGAAGAATCAGCAGGAGAAGACGCCGCCGCAGTCGAGGGGTGGGGTGTTGGAGAAGACGAGGAATCTTCAGGATGCGGGGGTGATTGAGGGTGCGGGGAGGAAGGGGGTGCCTCAGCAACGGCAGAATAATGCGCAGGGAGGGATGATGGCTGTGCCGATGGCGACGCAGAGGGATACGACGTGGCCTACTTTTGGCCCGGACTCGCCGACGGAGGGGAATAAAGAGTTAGGCGATTTATTGTCGTCGTCTGATTCCGACTCGACGCTTACATCTTCGCCTACCGCGATTGAGATGGAGAAACTCGCGCCAATCGCTGTAGTACCCGCCGCGGCGATGAAGCCGAATTCCCGCAGCCCATCGAACAGCCCACTCGATATGGGCGGTGTTGAGAAGGAAATCCAATATAGCCGCAACTCCGCGATCCGTCGACCTCCCAGGTTAAATATGGATGCGGTGCGCGACGCGGAGGCGAGGGGGAGTCTGACGAGTCTCCCTGATCTGATAAGGAGAGCAACGAGGTTAGCGTCGATGATGAATGAGGGCAAACGACCTGCGAGCCGGCTTAACGATCTTAATGATTTCCCTCCCTCTGGGGGAGAGAAGGGGAAGGCTGGGAATGGTACGCACCCCTGTTCATCCTATTACATAACTTCTGTCTTTCATCAAATACTAACGAACACCCACAGGCCGCCATCGCAACACCCCCTCCGGAATCTCCGGTATGCTCGCCGCCTTCCCACCCCCAGGACTAGCGACGCCGGTAGGCACGCCCAAATCCGGATCCCGCTGGCCCGCCTACGAGTCCTCCCTCGCCGACCTCCGCACCCCCAACGACGACCGCGAAGAACGCCCCCGAAACGGACGTCGCTGCTGTGGCATGCCGATTTGTTGGTTCCTAATCCTCCTCATCGTTTTGTTACTTGTGGTCGCGGCCGCCATCGTGGTACCCCTGGAACTGCTGGTGCTGAACAAGAAAGGGGATGCGAATAAGAATCTCTCGGCGCTGGAGATTTGCGAGAGGGATAGCACGTGTAATAATGGCGGGCAGAGTATCATTAATGGGGGGGTGTGTAGTTGTATCTGCGTCAACAATTTTACGGGGACGAACTGCGACGACGAATCAGCTGTCGGTTGCACGACTGTTAATTTCACATCCACCGCTACCTCCTCCGCGGAAGCGAAGACATACACAGACGTAACGATCGGTGCCTCCATCCCCGCTCTCATCTCCAACGCAGCAGCGGATTACAACATCCCCCTCGATTTTGCAAAAGTAGTCTCCCGCTTCAGCAACGCGGATCTAAGCTGTGACGCCCAGAACGCGATTGTATCATTTAACCCCGGTGCCGTGAGCCAGAGCGCCGTTGCCGGTAGGGAGACATCCAAGACATCCGCGGCGGCGACGACAGGGCCGACAAGTATTGTCCAGGGATCGGGTGCGAGGAGGCGCGCTGAAGAGGTTGATGCGAGGTTAGCTCCACGGACAGAATCTCCGTCGCCTACTTTGGCGGAACCTACGGGGTCACATACCTCGACGTCCTCATCTACCACCCCGACATCGTCATCCTCGGCTGCAGAAGTGGCGGCGGCGGCGAACTTCACGGTAACAGAATCAACCCTCGACTTCTCCCGTACCGCCGTGCTCTACATCCTGCAAACACTCTCTGTCGACGCCGCCGCTGTCGCACAAACGAAGATTACGTCGTTTTTGGTTGGGAACTCTTATGGAGGCGCGGGAAATGTGACGGTGGGGAGTGGAGTGAGTGTGGACTTTTTGGGGTGGAAGGTTGATGCTGGTGTTGGGGGGGTGGTGGGGGGAGGGGGGAAGAGGGATGTTAGGAGGAGGGGAGTGGGGATGGGGGTTAGGGAAATAGGGGTTAGGGATAGGGGAATGGGGGGGTTGAGGGGGATGGGGAGGAGGTTATTGGAGTAAATGGGTGGGATAAAGGGGGGATAAAGCGGGAGTCTTGAGCTGAGCTTGGGGCTTGTATATAGTGTATTTTTTGGCTGGCAGCGGAGCTGGATCTATGTATTGCATACACCACCACCACTATCTGTTTATTGTGTGTGAGCCTCGTCGGATTTCCTCCTGCTCCTAACCTTAGTCCCCGACCCCGTATATCCCTCACCTCGATTTATCCGCGTCAGGGAGATCGGGCTGCGGCGTAAACTTAACCCGTGCGGGATGACGGTGGTGCTGGTAGCGGATTTCCAGTTCCGGGGACAACTGTAACTCTCAATACTTATTAACCTCACTCCTCATTTCCTTTCGTTAGTTTTACGGCGGACCTGTTCGTTGTTGTGGTTAGACAACATCAATTGGGATTTCTAAGACTTGCCGCCTTATCAATAGATTGTCGCCGCCAGCCTCGGCGGCCTCCGCTCATACAACCCCACCTCATCTCGACATATCAACAACCCCTCACCACCACCATATCTCGCGCCTCACCACCATAACGAACGCCCACTATGTCCTCTAACGCCCCAATCGATGGCCCCTCCACAATCTCACCCTCAAACCCGCCCACCACCACCTCACCACCCCAACCCGCAACATCCACCACCTCAAGCAACCCCACCAACCCCTCCTCCACCACCACCTCCCCCCAACCAACACTCACCCACCCCGACCCCTCCACCACCACCCTCTCCACACCCACCTGCCACGCAACCCTAACCACCCTCCCCCTCTCCGCCACCTCCATCCTCTCCCTCGTCCGCTCCCCCCACTCCGGGGCCAACGTCCTCTTCTCCGGCACCACGCGGTCGACCTTCGGTTCCGAAACCGTCACGGGGTTATCCTACTCCGCCTACGCGCCTCTGGCACTACGCTCTATGCTGCGGATCTGCACGGATATACAGGATAAGTACGGGGCGTCGGGAGTGGCGATTACGCATCGCCTCGGGGAGGTGGGGGTGGGGGAGGAGAGTATTCTGGTGGCGATTGCGACGAAGCATAGGGGGGAGGCGTGGAGGGGGGGGGAGGAGGCGCTGGAGAGGTGTAAGGGGGAGGTGGAGGTGTGGAAGATGGAGAGGTTTGAGGGGGGGGGGGTGTGGAGGGCTAATAGGGATGGGGGTTTGGGGGAGAGGGTGGATGAGGGTGTGGAGGAGAAAGTGGCGGGGGGTGCTGGGGAATCAGAAGCTGCTGCGCCGTCGTCGCCGATGATCGTGAAATCTGACACCCTTCCGGCAGAGGAAGATACCGGGCGACCTGGGCCGCTGCTGGAGAAAGGGCATGGACCGGTTGTACATCAGAGATAGTCTGTAATGGTTCGGCGGATGCGTTGGGTATGCGGGTTGTTGGCTTTATACCCGAGCTGCTACGGAGGCTGGCTGGCTTCATGTATCGAGCAAATTGTTCTGGAGCTCAATGAAGGGGGTGAACATGTGCTGTATTTGAAGTTTATTTATAATTTTTTATAACAACCCCATCGCAGCATACTCTGGGAGCTGCATGTCCTCCTTCTCCTCCCTTCCATGGTTGGCCCAGATTTTTGATATATTTTTGATATCCCCAGAGTCTCGAGAAGTCACCGGCTAATATCACAGTCTTTGTACACTAATCGTTACAGCCTCCCCTCCTCTTTCCCCATATATAGTTCTCTCCTCCATTTAATTCGAGTTTGGGCGCGCGCGTGGCATGATCATTGCGCGCCTTCGTGCATTGAGGTATGCCTCGGCCATGATGGGAGAGGTGTCTTGGCGAATGGTGCTACCGATACCCATGAAGAACCTAATTGCGGAAATCAGTAAACAATCGCACTTTGCGCATAACGCTCAGACTAACCCAAACGTTGCCCCGGATCCAGCCATGTATTGCCCTAGAGACCTCATCACGCCGTTCGGTCCAGCGCCGTAGCGCATAATGTTGACGCTTCCTGTTGCTGGTCAGATTTTGCAATTGTAGAGCCGCGGGGGGGGGGGGGACTCACCGAAGATGAAGCCAATGATGACGCCCACAGCTATGCACTTGTTAGTTCGTCGTATATGGTATGGGGTGTTGCACACGCACTGCCGCCCATCATTGCGCCCATCTTCACTGTTTGAACGTTAGCATCTGGGTGGTCTGGGGGAGCTGTTAAGACTTACGCTTGTCGAAGGTCGACGGCCCGCCCATGTTTGCTCCTGCGGGGACCGGCATATTTGCGATATTATGTAGAAGATAGGATGGGAGAAGGACAGGTGCGGTGGTATAGAAAGTGGCTTGTCAACGGCGATATCAATAAAGTAAAGGCGGCTTTGTGCTTCCCGGCAGGTCAACGGCCATTGCCGTTGGTTGGTGTTTGCGTGGTTGTCAAACACAAACGGTCACCTTTGACACCTCTGGTCAACCTCGGATTGCAACCAGTCAAACGCGCTCACTAATAATTCACATCGCTCTATTGCAACGACAATCTTATATATTGCTTGCTATCCATAAACCAACATGAGCCGCCCTCATGGCCACAGGGCCCCCTACGACAGGCCCGACATGTACGACGACCACCCCGACTCAGCCCACCAACAGAGCTACAGCTACAGCCACAGCCCGGAAGCGCCGCACGGTAACGATGGTTTATTGCGGGACTACTACCACGAAGCACTGCTGATAATGGAGTTTTGAAAGATTACGCAAGGTCGACAACGACGAGGCGCCATAGCCCAACAGGCGACGCCCCATACGAGCGCCGTCCAGACGCGCCGCGATCCCCCCGCCGAGAGGGCCGGGGACGCTACACCGACCGCGACCGCGAGGGCTACCGGTCGCCGCGCCGCGATTACAGCAGGAGCAGGAGCCGCGAGCCGTATGGCGGGCCGCCGAGCCGGACGCTCATCATGGATGGGCTGCCGGTGGAGATGACACAGGAAGACGTTGGCACCCCTCACCCACCCCCCCTCTTCCGTGTTTAGCGCCGTGTGTGGTGGCAGCATATGCATGCATGCCCGCAGATTATCATCACCCTAAGTGCTCGTGAGCGATTGGACTGGGACGCTGGCTAAGCATAGGGAATGGCCTTCTTGGCCTTTTGCGGATTTTTACAGATTGCCCATGAATTGAAGACAAGCTTTACTGCGGATGGCCTGGAGCAGGTGCGCCTGATTAGGGATAAACGGACTGGTGCGTGTATAACAGCATTTATGGGGGGTGGGAAGTTTGTCTGATAATGTGGCACAGGTCAATCGCGGCAGTTTGCCTTTGCGAAATTCGCGACGCTGAGAGATTCCAAGGTTTTCCTGGAGATGTACTACCCCTCGATACAGTTCCGAGGGTCGTACGGTATGCCTCAGACTAGCGAAGAGTTTGCACAGGCTAGATTGGCCTATAGTCGAGAGAAGGAAGATAGAGACCGACCTGGAAAGGGCGAGGGGGACTGGATGTGCGAAGTTGTAGGCCCAACCGGCCACTCACCGGGAATAAAATGCTGACTCCTTCCAGTGCGGCTTGGCCAATTACCAGCAAAGAACGCTTTGTTTTAGGTGCCATGCTCCTCGGATGAGTGAGTGCCTATGTTCTATATATTGGATATAGCTGACCGTGCCAGGACCGAGCGCAACTGGTATAGTCGGAGTAGCCACCCAGGCCAACGTATCTGCCTTTTCGGGTGCCACCACTACGGGAGACAGCGATGTGTCCCCAGATAATAAAGCCTCCCAGTTCCTACTCTTTAGAAATCTCGAGCCAGGCGTCACCGAGGAGCTACTCGCCAAAGCTGTGACCAAGTTGTACCGCATCAAGGGTTCGACTACCCCGCCGGAAACGCAAGCAAACAAGAAGCCAAAGATGATGTCCACGTCCACCGATGCAAACCTTGGCGCGAAGGAAGGCTCTTTGATGAGGGTATTTCTTGTGCGAGACAGAAAGACCAACGAGAGTTGGCGGTACGGATTTGCCGAGTTCGGCTCTGTGGACGACGCGCAAGCCGCAATGGCGAAGTATAATTCGTCTGATAAGTTCACAATCTCCTCGAAGCCTGTGCTGGCCTCATATATCCATGCCGGTGTCTTTGTGCCAGTGCTACAGGCCCCGAGTGCAGAGTTCGAGAAGCTCACCTTCAGCCCGTTGTCCAACCCGGCGATGAAACTCATGTACTGGGATGAAGGCGCGTTTGCCAGTGAGATGGCCGTAGCGCGCGAAGCCTCAATGGATGCGAGGTCGAAAGAGAACCCCAACGCGAAGCTAGCGGCAGCAGCTGCTGGCGAGGGCCTGGTTGATGCGGCAAAGGCCGGAGCATCAAAGAAGCGGAAGGCCGAGAAGGAAGACGCCGCGGCTACCAAAAAGGTCATCGCGCCTCACCTGAAATTCTGGTCGAACCAACACGCAGAATTACATGGGCTGCCCGCAAATAGTGCTGAAGGACCTGGGGAGAGCAACGCCAAGGAAGCGCAGCAGAATGATGCCGATGCGCCACCCACCCAAACCTTCGCCGACCCAATCCGGAAGTGCTGCCTCCTCTGCTCGCGCCAATTCAAGACCGACGCCGAAGTGAACAAGCACGAGCGCCTAAGCCAGCTACATCGCGACAACATGCTCAAAGAGAACCTAGTCGAGAAAGCCCTAGCGAAACTAGGGAAGCTCAACGACGCCGCCTACCGCGACCGCGCCCAGGAACGCCGCAAGGCCTTCAACCAACCCAAACAGCCCTCATCACAGCATAAAAAGGGCAAGGACACCACTGCCCCAGTAGCAGAGGAGCCGCCGAAACCAGTACAGTCGAAGGGCGCGGCGCTGCTGGGCAAGATGGGGTGGACGGCTGGGGAGGGGCTTGGGGCCCAGGGGACGGGAAGGACGGAGGCGATTGAGACGCACCTTTATGCGCAGGGTGTTGGGTTAGGGGCGCAGGGCGGGAAGGTTGGTGATGCGGTTGAGGAGGCGAATCGGGCGACGGGGGGGTCGTATGCGGATTTTGTGAGTCGGGCTAAGGATAAGGCTAAGGAGAGGTTTGAGCAGATGAGCTGAGCGGGCTTTGGTATGTACTCTGGGTGGCGTTTGGGGGGTGGGAGGGTTTGGCGCTTAGTTTGGGGGTGTTCATAGAGTTATTCTGGGTACATTGACTGTGCGCATCTAGAGCAATGGACTTCTTTTCTATCTTCTGAATTGCTTTTATAATAATATGAGCACGTGCTATCTACTCGCGATACCAGCTATCATTAGGGGTATCAAGCAAAAAAAAAGGCAAAAGACTCGTCAGATCTCTTCGTTTTCAAGATCTGATGAGGGAGAAAATCAACTTTATGATTTTACTTTTTGTCGTTATTGATCGTTTCCAAGCTCTTTCTTTCCATTTTTGGTTTCATCGTCTCCGCGCCGGGATTCGAATCCATAACCTTCTTGTCCTCCGCTGGCCAGATTGTCCAGACAGTGGTACTTCCACTGCGCCACTGTGCCGCTTGATTTATAGATGGCTAAAGTTGGGTTATAAGGGTGGCCTTCGCTTGGTGTTGGGGGAGAGTTGGGCTGGGGATGGTTGGGGATTTTGGTGGGATCCCAGGACTTTGATATCGACTGGAAACCCACGTGAAGAAGTCCTTACTCGAACCTACGCTACCGCAAAGTCACCGAGACTCGATTGCGTATCTAATCCTCTTTATTCTTCACCTCCATAAATAATTTATATATTCGTCTTACCATAACCATCAAATAGCCGCCCACAACCAGCCGATCCGAGCCCATCCAACCACCCGTGCCGTCACACTCACCGACCCTACCGTCTAACGCACAAATCCGTGCGAATGACCCATTTCTCACCCGCCGTCACCTCACGCCCCTCATGCAGCATGCACTCATTCCCGTGCTTATGCAGCAGCAACATGCCCGTCTCCAGCTCAACCACAACCTCCTTCTGGATCGGCGAGTTCTTGAATGGCAGGTCGTCGGGGTAGAAGACCGTTTGGCCGCCCTCACAACCTGTGGCGGGGGAGGTAAGATAGAGGAGGAGGGTCCAGGTTGTTTTTGCGGGGGTGGTAGGGGTGGTGGGGAGGTTGATGATGTTCGATTCGTCGTCTAGGGAGGAGGGTTAGGAAGTGATGACAGGGGGGTGAAGGGGGGCGTACAATGCTGGTCGAAAAATTGACCTGGTGTGTAACGGTAGATCCGGATTGAGGGGTTCAGGCCTACGACTTCGCCGCCCCTGTGTTCGTTAGTAGAAGCTCATTTGCAGGTCGTCGTCGAGTGTCACGTCACGTGTGGAACATACCACAGTCTTGTCCTCTCCTCTTTACTCATGGACTCATCTTCTTCCTCGTCTGTCCTACCGTTCACAAGCTCTCGTAGACCAGTCTCCAGCCATAATCTGTTGGCGAACGCAGGGTCTGTGATCTGGAAGCGATCGTTGACGCGCACAGCGTCGCCCTTTTTCGGCTTCCCTGGTGTTGTGACCAGGGGCAGGGATCTGAGGAAGGAGACGTAATCTTTGCACAACGTCGAGGTCCAGAAGTTGCGGGTGACGATGATTTGCGAGTCGACAACTGGTTCTAGGTAGAGGTCTGAGGCGGGGAGGAGAGGTTTGAATGGGGGCCAGTTTGGCGGGGGTTCGGAAGGCGCGCTTTTGGCGGTGTTCTTCTTAGGGTTGGCATTCTTGTGTTTCATTCTTTGGATTTTGGCTGCAGGGTTCCAGGTTTGTGATATGTCTTCTTTGATAGAAGGCCCCGTTTATTTTGGGCGTGGCTGCATTTGTCCATTATGTCAAGTCGCACTTGACGTTTGATATTGCCTATTCCGGTTAGTTGTCCTGCGGCCTCGCGGCTCCACCACTGGAGATCGACTTCTCGATCGATTCCGACCTGTCAAAATAAACGGGAATAAGGTACAGGAAGCAGTAGGTATGTTGATCTCTTAGTAGATCTATAATATTTACAATGATCTACACTCCTTGATCCGTCCCTGATGCTGAGGGAGCTGTACCCCAGCGTTTAAGCACTGTAATGGCTACAACGTCAAAATAAATACCCAAAATTTCAAACTTTAGATTAACTACAGTTATATTAGGTCTCCGGATGAGGCTGTATTTGGATTTATGATGGAATACGGCATCCCTTTACTACCAGTGGCGCTACCAGATCTAGAATTTCTCAGATGTTACCGCGGCTGGTTGTACAGGAAGCAAGGGAGCTGCGAGAGAGTCTTGAAAGGAACAAGCCTTGCCAACAGCAGCCAATGACAGATATGCTGTGCATTGTTATATCTCGGAAGGTGAGACGGAGTTCACTGTTATCTCCTGGAAGGTGAGACCGAGAGACCCTTGAGGCCACCGAGAGCCCGCTCCTTGCCGCCTTCCAAAATTATTCGTAGGGGAACAAGACTTTCAAGCGGGTCCAACTGTAGTGACCGGCGGGAAGAACTTAATGGTGGTACAGAGGCATAGATACCCCTCCCACAACAAATTAGAGTCAGGCCATTGTTTGTCTATGGAGATTACGTGGTAGAGTGTGCCCGGATTTCTTAAATACAGTCTGCCCTAGCTTTTATACCTTCAAAAATATATGTTCCAGCTCAGCGTCATAATATTCATTCCACTGAGATCTGGCATATGATTTCAAAATATTAACCCTTTGTACTGAAGGGAAATGTAATCTCCTTGCATTCGACATCTTCTCCAAATCAAGCGTTTGCTACTCCTAATCCTGTAGCCGTTACCTATAAAACCCCTTGCTTTGGGATGGCCGGTATATTTGCATTGTGCCTTGCGGAAGGAACGTCCAACTCATCGATAACCTGCTCGATCCTGTGTTTATGGATATCGTGCATGTTATTGTAATAGAAGAATGTTACATGCTGTGTGCATTCCACTATATCTCTATACTCGAAAACATACCCAATCACTCTTTTTACCGTGTTATAGCACAGCGTTATTCAATCACTTCTGCTTTAACAAGGTCCGGGATAATAGAGGCACAGAACAAAGCCGGCAGGCTTGCATATAAATTTGCCGTCTGCTCTTGAGGTTGTTGCCGCCCAGAAACAACAACACTACCTTTGGCACAGCAGCTAAGGGGTCAAACCAACACTTCACTTGAAAGTAAGACTGCGCTTGTCGTCAACCTCACTGGAAGTTGTTGATTCTTTACACCTTCAGTTCTCTCCTACCTTTTTATCCAACTATTCGAGTCATTCACCACTCACATTCCCGATATTACCTAACATCATCAATAGAAATCAAACCCCTAATCAATCAATTCATCATGAAGTTCAACACCATGGACAACACCTCGAGCGCAGCCCTGCTCACAAATACCCTCGCTCTATTCTCTCTCCTGGCATCCGTCCTAGCCAGCCCCATTTCGACCCCAGACGCACCCAACTCCCTTGCCTCTAAATCGACTTGCACTATAGGCCACTGTGGCCTTTCTGGTACATGCTTCAAAGAAGGTTCCTGCTTCGGTATCAATATTTTTGACCCAGACTGGTCTCACTGTGCAATTTGCTCCTGCCCAGGCCAAGCATTTGGTGGACGTACTGATCCTGTAAGTTGATTTGTCCATTTATCCTTCAATGCCGTTTTCCCTCTTGATCCCGTGAGCATGGTCTAATATTCAAATAGACGTGCGTTATGGATCAAGATTGTCTCAATGTTCAACTCGGTTCCAAACCAGACCCTTGTGCCAATAAAGGCCACCGATACGGAGGCCGCGAAGCCAGCGCCAACCCAGCGCCTCAAAGAGACGGCGGTGTAGTCGATAAGTACTCCACCAATCCAAATATCGAAGCACCAGCCAACATCCCCGAATCCACCCCTTTCACGAATTACCTTGCGAGCCGCCAACCCGAGGGTCCTGCTATTGACCCCGATGTCCTAGAAAAGCTCAGGGAAGCAAAGCCAGAATCTCACATTTTGCATGGACGGGATGAGCTTATGGAGGAGTATGCTCGCTTCATTGATGACGGCCCAGGTGGACCGGCTACCCCTGATGCTGCAATGATGGAGAGGCTGCGGTCGATTACTCACCCCGAAAAGCGCGCTTGCTACACTGTTGAGAACGGAGACATTGTTAGCAGTGCCTGTGGCACGGTGGAGAATAACGTCGATGTTAACGGCGATGTTAACGCTGATGTCGACGCCGATCTCAAGAAGCGTGGTGGGTGTTTCACCGTTGAGAACGGGGTTATAGTTGAGAAGCGTGGCGGCTGTGGTACGACAGAACTTGACGCTGATATTGACGCTGATCTCAAGAAGCGTGGTGGATGTTTCACCGTTGAGAACGGGGTTATAGTTGAGAAGCGCGGCGGCTGTGGGACCGTAGAGCCTGACGTCGAAGCTGCAGTTGACCCCGTGGCCGAAGGAGACTCACGAGACCCCCTGGGTACGGTTGAAAAGCGCGTTGGTTGCTTCGTGGAGGAGGATGGGATGGTATATGCGGAGCCCAGTTGTGATTATCCAGACCGCGGGGTCGGGCCGCCGTTCCCCCTGGTCGAAGGGGATCCAAGAGATGAATAGAGGTATCAAGGTTGAGGATTGGGGTTATTTGCGCACCGCGATAAACGTGGGCGAGGTATTTGCTCAATTCTGCGATGCGGTTTAGTGGCATTGGCTGCTGGCTTGCTTTTGTTTCTCTGTGGAGATGGCACATTCTATGCATTGAATGTGAGAAAAACAATGCTTGCCAATAACCATCAAATTTCTCTCAAAAACAAACTCTTTAATCGTCATTCATGAATGAGAATAAGCACAAACTTAATAAGAGGAGTAGTATAAATGGTCATAAACGTTAAATATCCTCCAGCATCAGCCGTAGCTTAAATACATCAAATTGGTCACCCCCCCCACACATGCTTCGCAGCCCTCAGAGTCCTTAGAATCTCCTCCCTCGTCCAAGGCGTCACCTCGCTCTTAAACTCCAAATTCTTCCACTTCCCCTTATACGCCGGCGGCGGCATACCCCACGCACCCCCCGCCAACAGCATCTGCACAATCTCACTATGGCCCGCGCGCGCAGCTTCTGTCAGCGCCGTCTTCCCGGATACGAGGAGATCGAGGTTAGCGCCGGCATCGATGAGGGCTCTGCAGATGTCGACGAAGCCTTTGAATGCGGCGTGGCCTATAGGTGTCCATCCGTAGGTATCGGCATCGTCGAGGTCGGCGTGGTATTCTATTAGAAGCTTGACCATGGAGAGGTTCCCGTCTATAGTTGTGATCGCCAGCAAAGTCCTCTCTGTGTCTACGGTCTTGAATTTCGCGTCCGCGCCGAAGGCGAGGAGGAGTTGGCAGACTCTCACGTGCTCCGTGACGACGGCGACGTAGATAGGGGGGTGTCCGTCACTATCGTTGATGTCGACCTTCGCACCACGGCTGAGCAGGAGCTCGGCAATCTCTTCATATCCGAATTTCGCCGCGAACCCGACGGGACTCGTTGATATAGGCCCGTATGTGGCATTGAGGTTTGCGCCGGCTTCAATGAGATCTCGACAGACGCCGAGATGCCCCTCTACTACCGCAGAGCCCAAGGGGGTGTTCTCATCACTAATACCATCGACTGGAGCGCCGCGCGCTAGTAATACTTTTACTATATTCCGGCGACCAAGTCGTGCTGCGTGACCAAGAGGTGTCATCACCGGACGTGCGACTTCTGATATGAAGTCTGCCCCAGCATCAATCAAGTCTCCGCATATCTCCCTGTGTCCACCGTCCACAGCGCAGTATATCGGCGTTTCACCATCCGTTCCGATGTGAGAGGCAATTGCCTTATTTCTAAGCAGCGTCTTTACGACGTCACCGAATCCTTTAAGAGCTGCCCATTTCAGGGGCGTGGCGCCGCTCTTGGCCATTGCGTTTGGATCGGCACCTGCAGCGAGGAGGATCTTCACGCACTCGTTGCTCCCTAATTGAGCGGCTTGATGGAGGGGTGTGCCGAAGCCGATGGATGAGACGTCGACGGGGGCTTGTCTGTTTAGGAGGAGTTGTAACATTCTTGGTCTTCCATTTGATGCCGCCAGGTGCAATGCAGATAATTGTCCCCCAGTGTCCTCAACGTCTGCACCAGCATCGAGAAGCACTTTAGCCACCTTGTACCGATTATACTGGACCGCCATGAAAAGTGGCGTGAAACCAGTGGAGTCTCTCTCAGTCGGCGAAGCTCCATTCTCAAGCATAGACTTGACAGCATCAGTCAGCCCTAGCTGGACCGCCAGCACAAGAGGCGTGCATCCCTCATAGGTCTTTCCAGTGAGAAGTTTCGAGTTTTTCGATAGGCGCCCGATCTTGTCTAGATCGTTTTCCTTCACCGCGCGAATAAGGCTGTTATCTGACCTCAGGATTTCGGTCTCGATGTATGGCAGAAATGGCTCGAGGGCTTCGTGGGGTTTGACGCCTCGCTTGACAAGTATTTCGTTGTGGATTTCGCAATTGGGATCGAGTTCAGCGCAGGACTGACATACGGTCGTGTTCTTGTGCTCTTCTGCCCTATCTTTATCGTCGTCTTCTCCGGATTGGTTGTTGATCGCCATGTCACAGTAGTAGTGGAATGTAGAGTCTGGTACTCCCTCATCGCAGCGGCTGCATATTGCAGTGGTTGGGATGTTGTCAGGGTCAACTTCGTACTCGTCATCCATATCCTCCTCCACGGTGACTTCGGATTTGTTCAGGAAGACTGGGGCTTGAGGTGGCTCTGAAATTGTCAGGGTCGAAATATCAGGCACTACGTTGACGACATCATCTGCCTTGCCATGTGCCTCGGAGAGAAAACGACTCTCAATTGCATGGCTCGTTCCACGGTCGTGGGCAGGAGGTGATGATTGGACCTCTGGTTGAGTGTAATGAGCGGCGCTTTCATAGGTCGGGGTAACCGCACGTTCGACGGCGATGTGGCGATCTTGATAAGGAGCAAGGGTTGGAAGCGGTTGCTGTGGTATATACGCCGCATGGCTGGCGGCGATTTTGTCTTGAAAGTACGGAGGAGGTACAGAATGCATATAACCAGGCGTAGATCCAGAGCCGGCGTGTGTCAATTCCTGCCTTGGGATTAGTCCCTTTCTTTCGCATCATAGAACAAGACATAGTAGATGGCTTACCTTGCCACCACGGGGGTATTCAAGACTTACATCTTTCCCCGCTACTATCCTAGCGGTGCTTATGAGACCATGCTTGATAGCAGATTTGACAGTAGGATATATGCCACCCTCTCCCTTCTTGAGCTTGGCAATTTGCGAGTGGTCGCAGTCAACAGAGACGCACTTCTCCTTTTTGTAATCAAGCCGTGCCGAATCTGGCCCAACCATTATCACCGGTGTGCCTTCTCGTCTCCATATGCCGTCGGCACCCTGCAACTGGGTTAGTATGGGAAAATGTCGCTCAGCTCTCTAGTACATACCTTGACCACAGTCTTTGTAGGCCTTTGCTCGTAACATGTCAAGAGATCAATGTTATCTTCTACAATGTCACGGAATCTATTGGTGAGTTCCCTTAGTGTTGGCGAGTTGGCTCTGAGCTCATTTATCATGCCCTCAGTCGCCTGGCCCATGACTAGTGTTTGCAGTGCGTCGATATTGAGTCCTCTGTGGGGCGCAGCTAAGAATATGATTGCGCGAACTGGTAGGCGGGACATTGGACTAGAACTTGTCAATGCATGTTTATCACAGCACTGTGTGCTAACAGCGGGTATTAAACTTACATGCCCATTGGGCCAATGCCGGTAAGTGCCTACTTCCAGTCAGTATGTGATAAATAAATGGGACGACGTCGAACTTAACACATACCTTCTTGATAATGAGACACCCTAAACTATGTCCAACAAATATTATAGGTCTTTCGGAATTAGCATTTTATCATCCATTTCGCTGTGCTCTGGCTATCGCATACCTGCTTTCACACTGCAAATTATATATTAGTATAGCTTCCAAGCTGTAGCGTATGGTTTGATTTACTAACCTCGGACGCATCTCTCATATCAACAAGCTTATGGACAAATTTATTGCTATGATCCTCCAACACACTAATCGAGTCGCTATGCAATGCAGACTGGTATCCATAAGTCAAGATTCGTGCATTCGGCGTGTCCTTGGGAAGATAGTCGCGCAACCACATGCGCTCGTCGGAATGGCTCCAAGACCCATAAGCATGGCCACCGAGGCCGGTAACGGCGATGATACTAGTAAGGCTGTCAGCACACGGCGACAGCGGCTGGCGCGGAACACAACAAAAACTCACTCTGCCGCAACAGGGCCTTTCTCTTTCGGAGGAACATAAAGAGGCGTGAAGCCGAAGAAGTCCTTGGAGAGCGTCAACGTATCATCATTCGCCAGGCGCAGTTCCCCTCTATCCGCATCGCGGGGTCGAAAGAAAATCGTCGCCGTCCAGTCATCCTCATCCGGATCCACGCTATCGCACGAGGGACACAGCGACTTGACTTTAATATCATCCCTATCCTCTCTGTAAAAATACCGCTCGAGAAGCTCCTCCTTCGACGTTCCAGGCGGGATATTCTCGACGCGATATGTCAGCGCCTTAACGCGGTGGTCAGCCATGTCGTCTGTCGTCGGGCACACACACACACTGCACAGCGGGGAATAAATATATATATATGTGTGATGATAAGAGGTAGCTCGCAGCACACCCACCTCTACTTATTCGATTTATTTATATGCACAGACAGGGCCAGCCGGCGGGCCAAATCCCAAGCCCAAACACCGCAAACCCGTTGCTCAGCCGCTCCGTCCTCAGCCCCTAGGTTGGAACCATGGACCCCGCGATTAGAGTCCTTCCCCCACCGCGCATGAATGCGTGATATCCTATTTCAGAAGTTTAGCCAATGAGCAAGGTGGCGTCGTGGAGGCGCATACACACCGGTGGGACATTTATCGATAATCAGTGTGTGCACCGACGGGGGCGATTGGACGGCCAAAACGGCCCTTCAGACACTCCTCATGGTAACCCAGTGCGATCCTTCGCGCGGGCTGCGGCGGGACTGCTACAGAACAAGCATTGTTTCAGGAATTACTGTGTGGTCTATCTTGCGCTTAGTCAATCGTATCAATCAAACCGCGTAGTCTATCTCTGGGAGTTACCTGGAAATAATCCCCGCCCACTGTTGCCCCATCCCATGGAGTTGTTGTCCTTCCAGAACCGCTGACGCGCAAAATTACGCTCCGGCCCGCTGCCACATGTCTTGGGTGTGGACGCACAACATTAGCTCACTCACAACAATGGGTCCGGGTCACAGTCACAGTCACGGTTCTTTCTTTCGAGCGAAGGAAGGAAGGAACGAAGATCTTGGATCGCAATCAAATTCCACACATGCTACGGAACGCCTCCTCGCCACCAATCCAAAGGACCCAGCCGCAGTATAGCGAAAGTTCAGCACAAGGCCTTCCCAAAACAACAACAATTATCTACGTCGCCCCGACCAACAACTGGGTATCGAACCCCCCCCCCCCGCCCTCCTCCCCCCCCAAACACGCCGACAAGGTCAGGCCCCTAATGTTATATCGCACTCCCAGTATATTCACAAACTTATAAAAGAGACGCAAAAAACAACCCCCCCCCGGCACGCGCCGGACCGTGCTCCGGCCCGTCCCCTAAAAAACGCCGAAAACCTGCAAATGCACGCGTTCGTTGCATGCTTTAAAACAAAATCGTGACAAAGGAAAGGATCGCCGTGCTAAACTAATGAATGCTTTGAACGCCGGCTTGATTTACGTGAATTTGGTTTTTTGGCGCTCAAAATACTGGGGATATCATCGCTCGCCGCCTTTCTGCCACCCGTTCATGTATGCCATTAGCCCCATGCCGAGAAGGACAACACCGATCATTGATGCGTAAGGAGCGGAGTGTTCGAGGAGCCGGTGGTCTTGGTTGCCGGGGTGATGTTGTAGAGCGGTGGTGGGCTGGTTCTCTGGGGGTTTGATGACATGGGGCGTTGATATGGTGCCGTTTTGGCCAATATCTTTCGTCGCTAGAGGTAGATCTTCCACCTCCTTATCTGCCCCAGAAGTCAACGAGGCAGCTGCATTCGAGGCAGCCAACGCTGCCTTGGCACGCTCGGCCGTCTCTCGTCTTGCCTGGTCATCAGCTCTGATCTTCTCAACCATCTCTGCCAATGACTTCCTCCCATCATCTCTTTCTGTCTCTGCCGTATCTGCACGCTGTCGGTAGGTCTCCATTTGCAGTTTCATTTCCCTCATTTCAACCATCATCAGTTCCAGCTTCTCCTGTAAGATATTCGTAGATGCTTCCACATTTTCAGCGTTTAAGGTACCCGACTTGTCCTCATCCGCGGCTGTAGATTCCTGACCCACAACCTCTCGCGTGACATCCTTCGGTGGTTCAAACGCCTCTTCAACTATGGAGCCGCCCTTTGCAAACCCATTCACATGTATCCTAGTTGATTCTTCTTCGAGCCTCCTCGCCAGTTCTTCGGCAGCTTGCCTCGCCTCTCGCTCTTCGTGAAGCATCTTCTCTAGAGTACGCATCCGCTCACTTTGTTCGTCAATCTCTCTCTTCGCCGATTCTAGCGATTCTATGAGCGCGATAATTTGGCTGGAGGATTCTTTGACGGGAGAAGCTGACGTTGCAGATCGTGGCCGTTCTGTATTCGAGCGCTTCAATGACGTCTCGGATGTATGTACCCGAGGCGCATCTGGCTTCTCTGGCAGCGGCTGCTGGGGTGGTGGTGCAGGTGGGTCGCTGAAGCGCGGCTTCGCATCGATCTTGAAGGAAACGCCATTGGGCTGGAGGGACTTGATGGGCTCTTCCGGCTTTTCTTCTTCCTTGAATAACTGCTGCGAAACCAAGGTGTCCAAGAACAATTCGGTGCGAGATAGGTCGTTGTTTTGTAGTTTAGCGTGCCTCATCTCATTCTGAATAATGGTTAGCTTGTATCTAATAACAATAGGAGCGTACCCACAGTTAGTCTTTTCATTATCTGCTCGGTCGTTACGGGCGTTAACCAGAAGTTCATTGGGCGTTGTGCGGCTTGCATTATTCCCGGGCCTGGTGCACGCCCATTGTTCAAAATCGATCCTTGACTGTTTGTTCTGCCCCGTATCATTCCATTCTGCGAGGGAAGCATGAGGGCTCCATTTGCTGGGTCCAGATCGCCGAAGTTCATATCGAGAACATTATTTGTAGCGCCCAGAAAGCCAGCGTGCTCAACCTTTGCCGCAACCTTGTGATGGACGACCGTCTTCTGATCTTCGCTCACGATATCAATTCCCAACTCTAGATGATCTTGAGTCTGGAGCTCATGGGGTTCCGAGTCTCTGTTCTCGGGCGATAGCCGTGCACCATTGACAAACGTGCCGTTCGAAGACCTGATATCACGAATCCAGACCTTGCCGTTTCTATCTGCCCAAATCTCTGCATGCTGTCTTGATAGGACCTTGGAGTCGAAGAATCCATTAGTGGCGGTCGGTGACGACTTCGCATTTGTCTGTCGGCCAATACGTAAATTGTCTGGGTAATACGGAACAGTGATTGTTTTGCGTTCAAACGTCCCATTCATCGACAAAAGGTATAATACGGGGTTCCCATCATTGGGCGGTGCACCCGCTCGGGCTCCATTCTGTTGTTGAGACGGGTTTTGAAGGTTTGAAGGGACCACCGAGTGTTGTTGCTGCTGCATCGACGATATGGACGACGCAGCAGAGGCTCCATTCGGAGCGAGGACCGACTGAGGACGCGCTGATGTGACTCCCGATACCGGTTCTGACTTGCTCACCGGCCACGGCCCAGTTCTCTGTGGCTTTTTCCGCGTCCCCGCCGCCGTGCTCGACCACGTACCGGCGTCACTCACGGGAGTCAAGGTTCCGGTCGATTGCTGGGAGGAGGTATTCGACATTGTCGACGTGCCCGAGGACGAGGTCGACGAGTTGGAGGAGAGGGAGGATGAAGAATTGGCGCGCTGTACACTCTTTCGCGGCATGAACATCCGAGCGACTTCGTCGGGGTTCATAGAATTGAGGGCTCCTTGACCATTAGAACTCCATTGCGTCCGATTGAGTGGTTGCTGGAAACTCGGTGGGTTCGCAACTGCCGTCATCTGTGCTCCTAGAGAGAGAGTGGGATGGCAGATGTATCCTAGGAGAAGATTCCTCCGGCGCGTTGTCGTGTGACCACAGTCCTTCTCATTCGCGTCGGTGTCGGAGGCCCAGCAATCTCGGATTTGAGCTCAGGTGTGGTGATATACAAATCTGGTCTTGGATACTGTGGTATACGACTTCGATATAGGCTTCTAGCAGCGATAGGAAGGCGGTAGATGAGGTTATTCGAGGGAGCTTCGCCTTGGTCAGCCAGGGGGGCTATCGTGCGACGACAACGACGAGCGGGTGGCGAAGGTCGAGATGAAGTCGATAGCGTGTTGTGCACGATTCGACGAAGTCAGTGCGAGGATTGAGCGGCGTCTTCTAGCAGCAGAGTTGTCGCTGGGGGGTTGTTGTCGATGGATATTTATTTGTCTGATGTACGGGAGTAGTGTCGCTCCACTTGTTCACACTGTGAGGAGGTTCGCCAAGACTGTTGGTAGGCGACCAAAGCTGTAGAACAAGTACCTGCACGGCAAGTACTGCACAAAGACATACGTGTGATCAATTTCTCATGTTATGTGACCAGCCTGTTCGCGCTTCAGATATATGAAAATAGCTTCAGCTCTGCATTTCATATTCATATAGATTTACATATTTACGTATTTACGTGAAAATAGGACTTAAAAAATTGTTTAGGGGTTTACTACCGTTAGTTAGAGCAACTACGGAGTACAAACCACCAAAGTTCATCATAGTTGGCGCTTACGGGCAGGAGGAAAATCGCATCAGTTGTCTGAACGGTGTACCGTAGAGCAATAAGGTCTGGAAAGCCGTACAAACGAAGCGCACAAGTGCAGAAAGCGCAGACCAGAAAATGGCCCGAGCGTTTTGGGGATTTACCATGGACTGTACCCGGACCATGTACCCTCCCGGTCACCCCACCAAAATTCTAACCCGTCGTGGACCAATGAATCAGGCTCCAGCAATATAATATTTATGATTTCGAGTTTGAAGCCTTGAACACTCCGCCCAAAGGATTGAGGATATCACACCAACCTCACCTCTTCTCTCATATATAACTCGAACTTCCGCGCCTCTACCTCAAAAGCAAACAACCTCGCCTCCCTCACCCCCTCTCAAACGACCCCGCCCTGGTCCTCACCGCAAAAATGGGCCAAGACTCCTCCCACGAGCTCGTCGACGAGGCCGCGCCTTCCAAAACCCTCCAAGACCGCACCATCACCTCCGTCGCCTCATACCTCCAATCCGGCAAAGTCAAGCGCGTCGTCGTCCTCACCGGCGCCGGAATCTCCACCAGCGCCGGGATCCCCGACTTCCGCTCCCCGACCACAGGTCTCTACTCGAACCTCGCGCGCCTAAACCTCCCCTACCCCGAAGCCGTCTTCGACATCTCCTTCTTCCGCGAGAATCCCGCGCCTTTCTATATGCTGGCGCAGGAGCTGTATCCGGGGAAATACAAACCGACGGTGGCGCATGCGTTTATTGCGTTGCTGGCGAGGAAGGGGAAGTTGCATATGCTGTTTACGCAGAATATTGATTGTCTCGAGCGCGCGGCGGGGGTGCCGCCCGAGAAGGTGGTGGAGGCGCATGGCAGCTTTGCGTCGCAGAGGTGTATTGATTGTAAAACCGAGTACCCTGACGAATTCATGCGGGAGTTCGTGAGGTCGGGGGATATACCGTATTGCGAGGATGAAGCGTGTCAGGGGCTTGTGAAGCCTGATATCACGTTTTTTGGGGAGGCGCTGCCGCAGAGGTTTCATATGAATACGCATGTACCTTCGCAGGCGGATTTGATGATTATTATTGGGACGAGTCTGAGCGTTCACCCGTTTGCTTCGTTGCCGGATATGGCCTTGGAGGGGACACCGAGGGTGTTGTTGAATATGGAGAGAGTGGGGACACTGGGGAGTAGACCTGATGATGTTCTGTTGCTAGGGGACTGTGATAGCCAGGTCCGGAGGCTGGCAGATGAGTTGGGCTGGAGGGATGAGCTGGAAGCACTTTATAAGGAGGTTGGTGGCCCTGATGCAGGGAGGGAGCCTGCGACGGCTAGTGCCAAGCAGGAGGTGCTGGAGGACGAGATTGAGAAGTTGACGGCGGAGGTTGATCAAGCTCTGAAGCTGTCGAATGGACATAAGAGCGTTGATCACGCTCTGAAGATCTCGGATGGACATAAGAATTGGCTAGAGAAGCACCTGGCTGAGAAAGTGGCTACAGGACCTGTTGAGACTGAGGTGTCACCGGCGGATGAGGAAAAGACACAGGGACAAGACATTCAGAAGCCAGATGTAGAGAACCCGGCACGGGAAGGGGGTAGTGATCAGGTCTCGGAAGGTGGTAAAACTGGCGACACGGCTGTGGTAAGTTCCACAGTGGCAGAGTCAGACATTCACACGGGGGAAGAAGAATCTTCGTTGCCTGAAGAAACGGAGAACAATACCACCACGTCGAGTATACCGGTACAGACTAAAGAGAAGACGGCAGCATCAACGGAACCTCAAGTAGACGATGCTCATCCCATACCGCCTGGTTCAAAGCCTTCTACATAACGAAGCCGTCTCTGCCTCGGCTGCTGGCACCTATAGAACTCTAGAACCCTTCTACGGAGCATATATAACAGCTGAAGCAACTATCATTGCTTGACAGCCCAGCATAAGTATTCACACACTTATATTATCCAAGAATAGATAGACCGAAATACAGAATAGCCAGCCAGCCACCCCCATCCGTTAAGTCTACAAATGCTTTATATCAATAAATCAGCGCGGCCATATACAAGCCCATATACAAATACAGTGCAGTACAATTAACGACCCAGCTCCAAACCAACCTCCCCATAGAACCTAGCAAGACCCCATATCTTCCAATATATGCAAATCCCATCATTATTTAGCATATGTGGTGACCCGTAGTGTATCGCCATAAAAACCCCCAAGGCGCGAGCCTCGCAACCAACAACCGTGTCCACCTGCAAATGCATCGGCGAAACGACAGCATCGTAGAAGAAGAAAAAAGAAGTAATAGTATAAAAACACCCGCACATAAGCAGGGACGGCGCTCAACCTATCCACCAACGCCAATACGCCTCGCTGAACACCCACCACCACCACCACCACCAGCAACCATCCCTTGCGCGCTCCCCTCACATAACCACACACTTCGAGTCATCCTTCCCCCCCACCCCCTTCACCGAAAGCGCCACCCTCGCCGCCTCCGTAAACGCCTCATTAACGCCCCTATTCCTCATAGCCGAGCACTCCAAATACCTCAACGCACCAATGTGCCTCGCGACCTCTAGGCCCTGCTGGTAGGTAATACACTCCTTCTTCCCCCCCCCCCGTCCGCCGTCAACAACAACGGCCTGTTCGTCCTCACCAGCAGCATCATCATTCTCGCGAAGATCGCACTTCAGCGCAACCAGGACGAGTTTCACGCCCGGGCAGTTCTCGGCGATTTCTCCAACCCATTTGGATTCGATGTTCTCGAGGGAGTCGGCGGATTCGACGCTGAAACAGAGCATTATTGCGTGGGTGTCGTCGTAGGAGAGGGAGCGGAGACGATCGAATTCTTCTTGGCCGGCGGTGTCCCAGAGGGAGAGCTCGATGTGGACGTTGTCTACGAAGATGTCTGGAAGAGGGGGGGGGTTGGGTTAGCTGGTGTGTTTGTTGGGGGGGGGATGAGGGGGGTGAGTGGTGGTGGTGGTGTTCTTACCATGGACGTAGTTCTCGAAGACTGTTGGTTCGTAGACCGTTGGGAAGTATCTGGTGTGGTTGTTAACTCCTATTGTGGTGATTTGCACATGCAGATTTCTTACCCTCGCGTGAAGACATTTAGCAACGAGGTCTTGCCGCTTGCGCCGTCGCCCCTGGGAATCGGTCAGTATTTCGGAGACGAGCGCATGATGGCGAGGATGGGAGTCGCGCAATGGATTGAGTCGTGGTAACGTACAGGAGGACCAGCTTGCGCTGGGTGGTCTTGCTTCCGCCGCAGAGCTGCATGGTGGTGGTGGTCGATTGAGTGGTCTAAAGGAGGGTCGGTCCGAGGCTGATCGTGACGAGCACGATGAGATGGGGTTTGGGTATATCCTTTTGGGATAGGATATATGGGTATTGACTGTGTTGACAGTGTTGTTGATTGTGTTGTTGACAGTAGACGGAAGTGTGTCTGTGAGATTGAGTCGATGCAAGCGTGGTGTCGGTGGTCGCATAGAGATTACGGCGGTCCCATTGAAGGCATATGGTTACGTAGTATACTTTTGTTACTTTGGTACGGCAGATACAGTACATTTCGTTACGCGAGAACGTGGAGATTGAGTGAGTGACAGGAGGAGTCGGGGCCAATTGAGCCGGCAATGACAATGACAGCCGAGTTGGAGATCCACAGAAAAGAGAACACGGACAACAACGGACAACACAGACAACAACAACAACACAGCCAGGGTGTACATGACAGCAAATTTATGTGATTTTTTATATCATTTTCGTGGCATCAACAACAGCAAATTGCGAGATGTAAGGAAGGGAAATGTAAGGGTTTGCTAGAAGGGAAAGCCTATCTGTCTGGCTGTCTACTTATGTGATATATCAGCTCCCGAACTACTAAACCACTGGTGCCAAAATCTACATCCACAGCTACTACTCGACCAGGCTCTCCACATCTGTGCCGTACCTTGCAGGAAGCAAACTCCTCTCGCGGCAATTAAAATTGATTGGAAGATAGATTCACGGTCTAGTGGGATCAAAATCCAGCGGGGTAAATATATATTGGACGTTGCGGAGGTGTTTGCAAATCATCGTCATCGCCAGATACTCAAATACAGCACGTTACTGTACTGTGCTGTACTGTGCTGTACTGTGCTGTACTGTACATCTAAGCCTCAGACGCACAGCATGGGTGCACACGTGGCTGATGATCTACGCATGGTGATTGTTTGTTCCTTGTTCGAATGATTTGATTCTGGATGTTTTGTTTTTGTAGTGTCTGTATATGAATTTGGCTATCTACGACAAATGATCTGCCGGTAGTTATGTGATATTTGCGTGTATATATATATGCAGCATTGATCGGCCGTACCAAGAGTGACTGTTCATAGACTCCTTTCAAGAATACAATAGGACAAAGGCCAGAAGTTCCGTGCAGCCCTCTCTAATCATCCCGCTGAAGTCCCTGCCGTCCCCTCCCAATCCGATCCGCAAGCCCCATACTCCCCACCTTCTGATGCATCCCATTCACAAAATCCGCCTTATCGCTATACCTCGCCGACTTCACCCTAGCCGCCTCATCCTTATCACGATCGATCTTCTCCTTCTCCGCCAGTGCAGCAAGCCGCTTCTCGCGGTCCTGGTCCAACGCCGATGCGTCTTCCTGCATGGCTGCGAGTTTCCGTTGCCTCTCCGCCTCCCGCTCCTCGAGAGTCGGACCAGGTGCAGCGTTCCGTGGTCGATCGTCACCGCGAAAGGAGGGCCTTGAGGGTTGTCCGGCGTTGTAGCTCGTTCTTGGTCTATCTCCGTTTCGTCCCGTTGCATTTCCATCGGGCCGCGAGTCTCTGTCTCTGTAGGTATCCCGACGAGGTTGGTGGCTAGGATACCTCTTTGGTCCCGACCGTTCGCGAGAATAAGATCGCCGGCGGGGAGATACGGATAACCTGCGAGATGGCGAAGGACGGCGGTCTCGTTTCGCTTCTCCTCCCACAGGTGGTGTTAGTGATCGCGAGTTCCGTCTTCTTCGAGGAGACGGTGATCGAGAATATCGCCCTCTCCGAGGTGACACCGATCTCTGGCGCCGCCTTCGAGGCGACTCATCCCTTTGCTCACGCTTCTCTCCACCTCTGGTGCTCTCGCGCTCAGGGGATCGGGACCTTGAATCCGACGTCCTCGATCGCGATCGCCTCCTGCTCTGACGATGCCTACTACTCCTCCCATCTCTCTCAGAATCATCCACCCTTCTGCGCTTATGTCTCCTATCATCCGACGCATCGTCGTGGTGACGTCTGTGATGATGCCTGTGCTTCCTCTCCTTCGTTTTCTCCTTTCCCTCGGGCTCTCCACCAATGACTGCGAGTAGTTGTTTTCGCTTGATAGGGTCGTTCATCATTGCTTCGTATGCAGCTTGTTCCTGCCTCTTGATCGCCAGCATCGGATCCTCCCTAACTTTCGCAGCGGTATCCTTTAGAGTATTTGCCTTCTGCAAGGCCATAAAGCTATCCTCCGAAGCCTGCTTCTCGAGCTTTTTGTGATCATTTCCCTTAATCAAAGTATCTATGCGCCTCTTCCCCAGAAGGTATCCCTCCATCTCCTCCGTCGTACCAGACTGTCCATTCGATGGCCCCTGGTACATCCAGTCGACTCTGTCGACACGCTTTCGGCTCCCTGCTGCTTCGAGTTTTTGCTGAATCTCCTCCTTGGCTCGCTCCTCTTTCAATTCTTTGATTCGAAGTTCGGTCTTCTTGCGCTCGTCTAGAGCTTTCTTTTCTTCTTCCCATACTTTTTTCTGGTTGCTCATGAGCACGGGGTGCCATGACTTCTTCAAGTTGAGGTCGCCACCCATCTTGGCGGTGTTGTCGGATTAGCACCTCGTATGTATTATATAGAAGTAATAATCTCCCGAAGCTGGTCCTCTGATAAAGTGCTGGCAGTCGCTGGCGCAGAGCAGGTCAACTTCTTGGTGTTGTTGGAGGATAGAGGCAACAACCTGGGATGCATGCGATCCATAAACCAGAAGGCTGAGACCGCTCCACAAATATCGCGAGGCGGAAACTTTGGGGTCATGCGCTAGTATGTTTTAGGCGATAACCAATCGATAGCGACCAACATGAGAGGTAGCCTTACGACCTCTCTCACGAAACAACCAAACAGTCCACTCAACACCGCTCATAACCCCAACTTCAGATCTGCGTCGTGGTCAATACTCATTTGAGCTCTATAATACTGAGGAACGTGTTCCGCCCCCGTATCCAAGATGTCCGACGATGGCGACGACTTCATGCAAGATTCAGATGCGGAGGAGTAAGTGACGAAGCTATGCCCCTCCGCAAGCTCCGGAATCAACTGACTTTCTTAGATATGACTTCGAATACGAGGATGATGGAGAGGAAGAGGATGGGGACGTCGATATCGAAAACAAATATTATAATGCCAAGCAGATGAAATCCGAATATCCAGCAGAGGCCATCGAGGAGTTTCTGGAGGTGCCCAAGCTGGAGCAGGAGAAGGGAGAGTGGGGGTTTAAAGGACTTAAACAGGCTATCAAACTTGAGTTTAAGACGGGGAAATATGACGAGGTATGTTCTTCTATTTTATTAGTCCATGTTGTGGTATGGAGCTCTGCTAACGATTACGAAGGCCGTCGAGCACTACAAAGAGCTCCTCACATACGTCAAGTCGGCCGTTACGAGGAATTACTCCGAGAAATCAATAAATAACATGCTCGACTACATCGAGAAAGGCTCCGACGACCCCCAAGCCCGGAAATGCATGGAGGACTTCTACTCCCAGACTCTCGAATCATTCCAGAGCACCAACAACGAACGGCTCTGGCTCAAAACAAATATCAAGCTCTCGAAGCTCTTCCTCGACCAGAAAGATTACACATCTCTCATGAAGAAGGTGCGGGAGCTTCACAGAGCTTGTGAGAGGGAGGATGGGACGGACGACCCGAATAAAGGCACATACTCGCTGGAGGTCTACGCAATGGAAATCCAGATGTACGCGGATACCAAGAATAATAAGCAGCTCAAGCGCCTGTACGAGAGAGCTCTCAAGGTGCGCTCAGCAGTACCGCATCCAAAGATCATGGGCATCATCCGCGAATGCGGGGGTAAGATGCACATGAGCGAGGAGAACTGGAAGGACGCGCAGAGCGACTTCTTCGAGTCGTTCCGCAACTACGACGAAGCCGGGTCGCTGCAGCGGATCCAGGTCCTGAAGTATCTCGTCCTCACCACTATGCTGATGAAATCGGACATCAACCCGTTCGAGTCCCAAGAGACGAAGCCGTACAAAGGCGATGCGAGAATCGCAGCCATGACAGACTTGGTAGACGCCTACCAGCGTGACGACATCCAAAAATACGAATCCGTCCTCCACACCAACACCGACCTCCTAGCCGACCCCTTCATCGCCGAAAACATCGACGAAGTAACACGCAACATGCGCACCAAGGCCGTCCTCAAACTAATCGCGCCATACACCCGCTTCCGCCTCTCCTTCATCTCAAAACAACTCTCCATCTCCATCCCCGAAGTCCAAGACATCCTCGGCTTCCTGATCGTCGACAAGAAAGTGCGGGGACGCATTAACCAGCATGAAGGAACCATGGAAGTAGACGACGGCGCTGACGAGGAGCGGTTGTTGGCGATGCGGAAATGGAGCGATGCTGTTACGAGCCTGTATCAGACGGTTTTCAAGGACGGAGAGGGCTTCAAAGCACCCCCGAGCGCGGATATGGGGGGGGCGGATGAGCAGGCGGAGATGGTGCCGTCGGTGTTGGGGAGGGGGGGGCCGGCGAGGAATACGGGGATGAAGAGGTTGCCGGCTGCGCTTCAGGGACGGGGGGGGAAGGGGGGTGTTTTTGCATGATTGTGGTTTTTGTGGGATAGGGGGGAGGGAGGGGGTGGGGGTGATGAGATTAGGGATAGGGGGAGGGGGGGACCCCGGCGGAAACCGGAGATCTACACGCGGGATAGTCTTACAGTGGGCGATTTGAATCGCGATAGGGGGAGGGGCGGGGTGGGGGGAGGAGAGGGGGGAAGGGGGAGGGGGAGGGGGGGTTCTGGACCTAGCCCGCCCGCGCTGAGGAGGGGCAGGCAAGCTGAGGAGGGGCAAGCAAGCTGACGAACTCAAACGACGTGACTGGCAGCGAGCGAGCGAGCGCATTAGCCCGGCGTTTCGGTTGCGGGGATAGCTTGCATCCATTTCTAGCATTTTAGTCAAGCAAGCAAGTAAGCAAGCAAGTAAGCAAGCAAGATAAAGTAAAAAAATGTCTTAAAAGAAAAGGACGACATGTAATAGATCTGCCAAGACCTCATTGATCGTTCCCTCCGCGCGCGCTAGGTGGGTGAGGTGCTGATATTGTTCCTGGGGGCTTGGTGGGCATTCGTTCGAGACACAGATGATTTAGGAGTTGCACCCCGTACCGCAGCACAGACAGCTAAGTCTAGTTCGCATCCCCCCTTCCCCTTCCCCGCTACTACCGAAGTAATGTGGGGTTTTTTGTCGCGGGCTGCTGGTGGTGGTGTGGTGCATGCTAGCTGGTTTTAGTGGCGTTAGGCGGCGGATGAAGCCGTGTGAGGGAGACGGAGCTTTGACTGATAGAAGGAGGAGAGGAGGTGGAGCTGTCAAGCGGGGACATATGGAGCTTCCCCCTTCCCTTTCCTTGCCGGCAGCGGGACAGAGTGGTACGGGGTGCGATAATGCGTGCCGTGGGTGCCGTGATGCCGTGATGCCGTGGATGCCGCGGATGCTAGTATGGAACGAACTATCGAGTGTAGGCCGTGGACTATCGAACTATGGTGTTGGTGTTGGTGTTTTCTTGGGGGATTAGTGATGTGGGTGAGACATCGTCATCATCATCATCGGCGATCGGTTTTCACCTACTAACTACCCAACTACTGCTGCTACTACAACTACTGCGGCTGATACCACTACTCCTGCTACTACAGCTGATACTCCAAACCAACCTCCAGCTGAACAGATAAGACTACCACCTCCGACGGCTTACTGTACTGTGTACATTAGCCCTCCCTCCCGCTGCCCCTACGCCTGGTCTAGCTCCTGCCCATAGCTCCGCGCGCGCAGGGGAGGCAGCTAGGTAGGTAGCTAGTGCTCGGATGCAGCCGCTACTTCCATAGCTTTCTTAGTGTGCGTGCGGGCTGATTTGCAGCGCGCGCGCGTAGGAGAGAGAGAGGGGGAGGGATACTGTAATAGAAAAATGGACGTGTGACGGGGGGTGGTTTTGAGGGACTTAACTGGCAAGCTGCTGCAATGACTGCATGGGGAGGGGATATATAGTATAGGATATATATGAATATACATACATATACGATCCGGCCAACGGCGTATGTAAGTACGTGAGTACAGCGATTGATTTGCAAGGCCGTGCAGTTTCCCCCCCCTTAGCGAGGGGCAGCCACCAGCAGCAGCACACAGTTCACAGCTCGCTCACCCGCCAAGCAACCCCCAAGGATCCGCACCGAGCGCCCACCCGCACGCACGCACGCACAGTCCCCACCCTAGGTCGCAATGGATGTGTGCCGCGATGGACGGGGTAGATCTCGAACAGCGAAGAGGGAGGGGGCCGACTTCTTCTCTCTATGCAAACTGCGAGTTCGGGGGCGGCGGGGGGGGGCTTGGTGGTGGTTTCAACTCAACAATAAAAATATCGCTGCCGTGCCCGTGCGTCCCGATCATCATTGATGCTGGTCAAGACTGGGTGTACTGGCACCCTCCCTTTGGAAACGCAGGCAGGCTAGGCGGGACGAGGCGGGAGCTTACTGCCGACCGACCACTATGAACTTTCGTCTCTCTCCCCCCCCCCGTCTCCCCTCAACCCCCTACCTATCCATGCGCCCACAGCTAGTTAGTTCAATACTACCATACACCATAGTGAAGGGATAGCACAGGCTTGAAGATCAGATCCCCATTTGAGCTCGAGCGACGCCGGTGATTCGTCGCATCCGACACGAGGCAGGGCGGGCTTCAATGCAGGGAGGGCAGGCCCCGGGGTGGGGAGGGTGTTTGGATTGGCGAGTACGTGCGTTGCGATCATGCGATGTCTATGTCTAGGGCGCCGCTGTAGCTGTCGCAGAAGACCCTTTTTTTTCGCAAGGGAGGAGGGAGGGAGATGGCCGCGAGATGGGGGTTGGAGGGCTGGAGGGCTGGTTGGGGGATCGGTGGGTGGTGGCATGGAGGAGAGCTTGCTTGATGGACGGGAGGGAGGGCAGTCTTGGGAGGGGGCGGGGTGAGATGCGACAGCCCTGTGGGTGGTCTGGCGTCGAGCGAGCCGTTCAGTCTTGCCCTGGCAGAGGGTGGCAGGAGTGATCTACCTTATGGAGCACGAATGTGTGTAGCTCTTGCGGTTTGGGGGGGGGGGGGTGTACCGTGAATCGGCTCGCCTTTGTGTGTGGTGTGGACAGGGTAAGCAAGCGGCGGTGGTTTGGCGAAGTGCTTCACGACTATTATTGTTGGTGCTGGCTGCCATTTGCTGCTCCATGCGACCTCCTCCTCGATTATGTACACCCATGTCAGCCCGTCCAAGCAGTCCTGGCAGGTTTAGATAGTCCAGACACACTTCAAGGGTAACTCTGTCTTGCCTGCCTGCCTGCCTGCTTGCTTGCCTGCTTGCCTGCCCCATGCAGCAGCTTCCCGCCCCATCCCTTTCCTCGCGCATCTCTAGACCGTTCATTATATGCGAGTATCCGAAGCCGAGTAAGACAGGAAAAGCACGAACACCTACCATTATCAGGACTGGCCGCTCGCGCGAGGAACCGGGCCGGGGAGCTGGATTAGTCAGAACACAGGTGGTGGTGGTATGTGTATGTTGTATGTGTTAGGGGATGTACAGTACATTTTTGTGTTGCGGTGGGTGGTGCATGAAGGTGGGGTAGTAGAGCGTCGTCTCATCGTCAAGGGAGGATATGCCAGCATGGGGGGGAGCCATAGATCCTGGGACGGGCCTTCAGTCAGACATCAGACATAGGTCTCAGAGGGAAACAAGTACCTACTCTTTTTCTTTCCTGCTATTTCCACCCTTCTAGGACTATGTTTAGTAATTTTGAAGCCAAGTGGAGGCCGGAGTGGAGTAGTAGCCGCGCGGTACGGCTCAGGTCTGTTGGAGATTTGTCTCAGCAAGAAAATTGTTGGTTGGAAGTGACATTGTTGGATTTATAAAGTGGATGAGGTTGACGATGGTGGAGATGCAGAGGTGGAGGATGGTGGAGGATGGTGGGAGGAGGTGGATGAGAGCAAGGTAGATCGTACAAGGGCCCATCCACTACTACAGTATGCTCCCTCCCTCAAATCATTTGTATTATAATGGTATGTGTAAGTACCGTGTAGTATAGTATTGTACTGTATGGTACATCGAGTAGTGGTGCATACCCTGTATCGGAGACATCTCCAAGCCGAGACAGTGTGCCCTTCCTTCTCCGCGCGCGCGTCCTTCTTTCCCCTCACCTGTCCCCATATCCATACCCATAATCCGTAGTCCATAATCCATAATCCATAATCCATACTCCATAGCCATCCCCTTCCCTCTTCCCCCTCCCCCCGTCCATTTAGTTTAGTCTAGTTAGCTACCTAGTAGAGTAGATATATATATATCTACGGCTATCTATAATGTATGTACGAGGTTTATGTATGTAGGATGTCTGTATTTTAAAGTATCTAAAGCTAAAGTATTGTACTACTAATACCTCTACTACTTCTACTACTCCATTCCTATATGCAGTATATATATGCACTTTACATACACACATACATACACACATACATACACACATACCCGTACGTACAGTATTATCCTGCCCTGTCCTGTCCATCTTGTCATAACCTTGTCCTATCCTATCCTAACCTTGTCCTCTCTCCTCTCTTCTGTACCTATCAAAATAACTCCCATCAGCCCATATACTGGCCGACATTCTACCTACATACCTACCCTACCTACCTACCTACCTACCTTCTCTGACTCCGCCCCCATCAAATCATCCATCATCGGCCGGCCAGCCTTCCATCTTACCCTCCCTCAATATATATTTATACTCACGTGCAGAATTTGTCCGTTTCAGCATGCCCGCGGTCGCATAACACACCCAAGCTCGCAGCTTGCCAGGATACAGATACAGATACATCGGCTCCTCTATCCCTCCCCAGAACACCCTCGAGCTTCTCCTCTCTCTCTCTATCTTGCGACGTGCCTTTTGCGCGGGTGAAAAAGGGTCCTTTCGACGGCAGCACGCATGAGGGGTGGAGACTACAGGACGCTGAGCTACTCCAAATACCCCATCGACCCTCATCCAAGACGAAACGATCGCTCTCTCGCTCTGCAACTCTCTTCCTTTGCTCTTCCTACTTCCACCGTCCTCTGACTTGACCTGGCCCGAAGACTATCCTCCTTTCGCAATATCTCAACGACCTCTACATCCTTTTGGCCGTTATCCGGCAACAGGTATACCCGGGTGCAACCGATGCGGAATTGGAATACTCAATTGATCCTCGTTGACTATATCGCCTTCATCATCGACCGCTGCAATTAATGCGTTATTGACACTCGTTCCCAGCCATCGAAGCCACTCACTCGTTGCCATCCACACTTGCATCCCCCCACATCGCCGTTGCGCGAGCTCGACAAACCGTTGATAAAGAGAAGCCTATTGTGGAGCTTCTACCATTGAAAGAACATACCATATCGCGCATTCATATACCATCTTGAACAGTACACGAATTCCACATTACCAGGACTCAATATCACAAATTTAAAGAGTACGGACATATCGAAAGCCCGAGCGACTAGTTATTACCTGGATTCTCTCTGCCGTCGCTTATCTACCAGTGGCCTGTCTTCGCGTTAAACGCACATTATCGTCCGTTCTCCGCCGTTCTCCGTCAGTCCGTTCGTGCCTGCTTTAGAATAAAGGAACAGACCAGACTTTCCAGTCTTTTAGCGGGGAGATGTTTCAACCGCAAGCGACCCCGTTCGCGTCCTTTGCTTACGCCTCTTCAATACCAAACAATAACCCACATGGTGACTATAACTTCCAAGCCGCGACGTCCAATCTGGGGTTAAACAGCGGAGGGCCGATCACCTTCGACGAGCCGATCTTCAACACCGTGGGCTCATTCGGCGGCAATTTGAACCAACACCTTAATCTACCTCAGCGCTACAATAACACCATGAATACCCCGCCCGTTGCCGATGACTTGGACGCCCAAGAGGCGCTCGCAAGAGATTATCAACCAGACTTAAAAGTAGGACCTCACTTCTCCACTTTGACCTGAGCCCAATGAACTTACGATGTTATAGGGACCCTTGGTTGGGCCCAAAAAGAGCAGTCATGCCATCACGGAAGAATACGCAAAGGCTGATCCTATATACGTTGCCAAAACTGCGGTATGTTGGCTTCACCTGTATGTAGTAATCATTACTGACTTGCTGCCTCAAAGAAATTACCGCAGACTTACAGCCACTACCGGCCTGTACTTGGCGATGGCAACTGCGGATGGCGTGGTATGTATTCTCATTCATATATTCACTTGCACATTTCCTTTCAAACTCAGCTGCAGATATATTGTGCCTCCTCAGTTTAATTTATGATGGAGCAAGGTACTAACATTCTCTAGCGATTGGCTACTCATACTTCGAGACGCTCCAGAAGCTCGGGAGCAAAGACCAGCTTGAAGAAGAGATCGCACGTATGATGTCACTAACAAGTTTCATTGAAACATGGTGTGGCTACCAAGAATGGCTCTTTGAAGACATGAGAGAGGAAGTGCTCAACCTTTTGAGAGACCTTGCTGCCACGGTGCATGTGCCGCCGACGCCTGATTCGGACTCATTAATCCTGCTGAGGTTTATCGACGAGGAGATTTCCAATGCCATTATCTACTACTTCAGACTGCTTGCTAGCGCGTGGCTCAAGGCCAACGCTGTCACCTACAGAGATTTTATCCCAGATGGGCTTGGTGTCGACAACTACAGCAAAAACATGATTGAGCCCGCAAAGACCGAGATTGAGCACTTGGGCATGACCCTTTTGATCGACGTCCTAATGAAGCCGGTTGGCATCGCCGTTGAGATTGTTTATCTGGACAGGAGTGAGGGAACGGATGTTAATAGCCATATCATCCAGGCCGAGGATGAAAGTGGCACCCCGATACACGCTGGAGCACCCATGGTCCACCTGTTGTACCGTCCGGGTCATTATGATATCTTATACAAGGAGAGGACCCATGCTCTTTCCTTGCGGCAGCAACAGATCATCGACGGAGCAGCCGCTTCGGCGAATATCCAGGTCAACCGCGCTGGTATCCTCAACCGTGTCCAGGACCCGTCTCCACTTACAAACTTCAACTCCTTTGATCTGTCGGGTATTGCAGGCATACCTGGTCTGTCAATGGCGCCTCTCGGCAACCAGGGGTTTTCTCCAGCATATGCTTCTCTTGGTGACTGCAAGCCTGTAATGTCACCTTCATACTCACTCGATACATCAGTCTCAACACCAACCATGCCCTCCGTCTCGCCCATATCAGCAGTCCCCTCCCAAGCCTCCAGCACACCGATATTCCCTCCCGCAGCACTACCCATACACAGCGGTCCCTCCTCACAACAACCGCAGCTCTCCCGCGCCATCCCCCCTCCCACGCCGACAGAAGCACCACCACCGCTGCCAAACCTAGGCGGCGGCGGCGGCGGCGTTAACCAGTTCCGGCACTCGAAATACGAGTATGAGAGCGACTGGAACGACCCGTCGGCGCAGCAATCGTCGTTTCAGACGAACACGTTTAAGAATAGTCATTATAATACTGCGCACTATAATAACCCGAATTTTCAGCCGGAAGAGTGGTGTCCGGATGATGAGGAGAGACCGCAGGCGATGAGGAGGGATTCGGCGAGGCATAAATCTGCGTAGGTGTGGTGGGGGAGGGGCGGGGATTGCAGAATTGCAGAATTGCAAGTTTTCGTAACAAAAATTTACTGGAATACCCTGGCAACAAGGAAGGAATAGGAGGAAAATGAAACAAAGGAAACAAACTGTCATGGGATATGGGTTATGGGATATGAGAGAGAGGCACGTGGGCCTTAATTTGAGAATAGCATCTACAGATCCTATCTCTAGGGTGTTAAGTTTTAGTTTAACGCCGAATTTCAACAAGAGCTGGACTGGCTGGTGGGAGCATTTGATTGATTTCGAGTTTAATGAGAAAGATGGGGGCAGGGGCGGGGCATTAGCTTTGGGGAAATTTTTCCAACGGGGTAATAAATGTTGGCTCTGAAACTGAAATGAGGCGTTTTTGGGCAAGCGATGGGGGGGGAAGCGAAATGCTGAATGCTAGGCAACGAATGATTTGATTGATAGGGATGTCTTAAGGACAGCGATTAACTTGCGCGCGCTTTTTTTTGTTTTTTGTTTTTTGTTTTTTTGATGATGGTTGATATATCTTGGCTTGGGGCCGGGGGCGTTTTGATGATGATGTGTGGTGGCAACATGGTGGTGGTTGGTGGATGGAATGAATGGTGGGGGGGGTTTTCCGACAAGCAAACGGGTAGTTGATTAATACGTTGACATGTTGTTGAGCTACTATGAATTTTACGAATTCTGGACCGGTCCAGGGTATATGTGTGATGTGCTACTGTGTGTATTGTGTAAGATGGTAATCGCCGTGAAATGATGGCTAGCTGGCTATGGTGATAAGGAAGCATTGTACTTGGTTTTTGGTTTCCTATGTAGGGGGGTAGAGGTGCTTTGCCACTAGGAGCTTCGACGGTGGAGGTGAACCACGCTTCGGCCACTCTCCTATGTGAAGGGGGGGGGGGGGGGTGTGTCATGTAAATCCAAAATCCAACATCCACTAAGTCTGGGTCGGGGTAGCAAAGGAGTGTGCGAGGTAGGCTTTCCGTAGGCACCATGAGGCAGGCAGTCCTGAATATTGTGTGCCAGCGCCTCTGAGGTATGCTGGCTTCTTCTACTCCGAAGGCCATGCATGAGAGCGATGAGCTCGTTGATGCTGTGGTGATAACACGCCATGACATCGACCGGCCTCGTGGATGTCTGATTTTGGATTTTGGATTTTTTTGGGATATGTGTGTCGAATGTGACAACCACCTCTTCCTCCCTAAACCCCATCCCCGCCGCCCTCCAGGTCCTCTAACCTCCCAACACCCAACTGCTCCAACACCTCCCCCTCCTCCACACCCCTCACCTCAGCACCAACCTCCTCTCCAAACGCCCCAACCCACACCCCCGCCACCTCCCCCAGCGTCTTCCCTACAACGCCTTCCTCGGCGAGGCTGGTAACGCCCTTCCCTTCGATACCGCAGGCGACGATGCGATCGAACCAGCGGAGATCGGTGCTGACGTTTAGGCCGACGCCGTAGCTTGTTATGTTGCGCCGGAGGTGGACGCCGAGGGCTGCGATTTTCTTTTCTGCGCCCGAAATCGCCGGAGCTCCCTCAACTCCCTCCGCATCCTGTAAGCCAATTTGCCGATTATGCCGCGGGGTGACCCATACACCTGGATCTGCCGTTCGGAACCCCTCAACCCCGTAATGGGCGAGGGTGCGGATGGTGGCGCTCTCGAGGAGGGAGACGTAACAGCGTGGGCTTATCGGTTTCTCGAAACTGGGAGGGTGGTTGAGTGATATCGTCGGGTAGATAACCAGCTGCCCCGGGCCGTGGAAGGTTATCAACCCCCCCCGAGAAGCTGGTGTGAAATCCGCCCCGCTGGTATTCGACTCGAGAGGCGCGCGGAGGGTGGAAACTAGCGAGGGGGGGTAGGAGGAGGGGAGCTCGCGGCGGCCGGTGGTGTAGATTGGGGGCGGGGTGAAGGTGAGGAGGGTTGGAGGGGGGAGGGGGGTGGAGGGGGTGTGTTTGTGGGAGAGGAATGCGCGGACGAGGGAGGATTGGAGGGCTTGCGCGGTGCGGTAGGGGGTTAGGCCGGGGAGGTGGAGGTGTTGGAGGTGAGGGCGTGGCATGGTGAAGGTGTGTGGTGTGTTAAAGGAGTGGCATTGTTGGAGGTGAGGTTGAGGATGGAGGTGAAGTGGTGATGCGGGAATTGGCCTCCGGATGGTAACAGCCTTGTCGAGAGGCTGCGGAGTTGCAGTTATGGTTGGTACAGGTTGCCGTACTATCATTAAGACGCGGGTCGGTGGGTCCCGCGTAGGTACAGGGGTCTCGACTTTCTTAGTCAATCCTCATGGCCAATCAGAGCGACCCGAAATAAACATATTTGCCTCAGGCCCCAAGCCTTCCATGATATCTCAGCCTTCTCCAAAAAATATCTCCTCTCCATCATCCGCAAAAAGCGCACTCAATATCCACGATGCTAGCAGCACGAAGAGTGCCGCAGGCATGTCAATCCTGTCGATTCCATCTGCAATCCCTATTCGAAGTCGGCTTTACGCGCAGCGCCACCACCACGGCGAGCCGAGCGCGTCCTATTACCCGTCGCAGCGTCGCCACTCCAGCGACCTCCTTGAGGGCCTTCTCGACGACTTTGCGGTTTAGGGATGCGGAACCACCAGTGACGTCGTCGGAGAATATAACGGAGGGGGGGGAATCGATTGAGGAGACGGTTAGACATGCGCGTCAGACTTTTGGGGAGACGTTGCCGAAGGACTTTTTGTCGGGGGAGGAATACCAGTTGTATGAGAGGCTGTATGGCGCTCCTTTGAGGGAGACGACGTATGAGGATTTGCAGATTGTTGAGGATGCGGAGCTTGAGGGTGGGTGGGATGGGCCGATCAGCAACGTCATTCTCAGAGAGAACGCTGATGGCGAATTCGAGGAGGTCGAGATGGGGGAGGAGTACGTTGGTGAGGGGCTGGGAGAGGCGGAGCTAGCGGATGCGGCAGACAATGTCGATTACGAAATCATAGGACATACCCGGGATTCTCTCTCGGCGCAGTTGCAGGAGATGGAGGTGGTCGTTGAGGAGGCGGTGGAGGCGAACATGCACGTCCAGGGCAAGAACCAGCGCGAGGTCGACGCCATCATGCGACTACGACAAGATATGGAGAATGCGCTCGCGCAACAGCCGCTAGAGGAGACACAAGAGGTGGAGGAGGAACTCGAGGTGTACGAGGAGGGTATTGAGGATGTGGAGGACAACTTTTGGGAAAGGGATGATGATGAGTTTGGGAGCAATAGCGATGAGATCCGCACGCATCCGTATACGATGGCGGGTCGTTTTGGCACAAACCCAAGTACGATCTTTCTCCCAGAAGCGAGCTTCGTGCAGCCTCTGACGGATCTGCTTAAACGATCGGATATCAAGCATTTGATCGAGGCTGCGGAGAAGGCGTTTGGTGGACCAGGACTCCCGTACTCGGCATCGACGCCCAGCGCTTCCAGTCTGCTCCCGCAAAAGCACATTGGTCTCGAAGCCTCGCAACACAAGATGAGCGAGATTGAAGCTGATGCGTATATGGCAGCTGTTATGCCGGGTGTTTATGCCTCAGTCATGGGAACGCTCGTTGAAACCCGCAAGCGTTTGGGTCCGAAATGGATCCGAGACATGCTTCTCCGCGAAGACGGCCAAGGACCAAGTGTTCTTGATGCCGGTGCTGGCGGTGCAGGCGCTATAGCTTGGAAGGAGATCATGCAGACGGAGTGGGATATTATGGCTGACGAGGGGCTTGCTGAGGCAGGGTCGAAGGTTCCTGGGAAATCTACGGTGCTTACAGGGCCTGAGACACTGCGCGATCGCATGTCTGTCGTCCTTGAGAATACTTCATTCCTCCCTAGACTGCCGGATTACATACACTCCGCCAATCACGAGCGACGCATGGACGGTAGCAAGCCTCAGGAGCGTAAGAGCTACGATGTGGTCATCGCACCGCACACACTCTTCCCGTTGAAAGAAGACTTCAAGCGCAAGAACCAAGTGCGGAACCTATGGTCCCTGGTAAACCCCAATGGTGGTGTCCTGATTCTAATCGAGAAGGGCCTTCCGAGAGGTTTCGAAGCCATTGCGGAAGCTCGCTCGTTGCTCCTCGAGAAGCACATTGCTTCGCCAGGCGCGACTCATATTTTGAACGGTAACCTCAATAACGACGACCCAGACGTCGCAAAGGATAAGGGCATGATCATCGCACCTTGCACTAACCACTCCACCTGCCCGATGTATCCTGTACCTGGTATCAGCTCAGGGAGGAAGGACTACTGCCACTTCGGCCAACGCTACATCCGCCCTGGCTTCCAACAGCGCGTCCTAGGCGCCGGCAAGCAAAACCACGAAGATGCACAGTTCTCCTATATTGCTGTGCGCCGCGGTGTCGACGCACGCGATCCATCTTCTGAATCCGCGCCTCTGGTCCAAGGCCAATCAGCCACAGACGCCGCATTCGCCGGCCACGAAGCCGAATCCGACCCCGACCTAGGCTACCACGCCCAGAAGCCCTCCGGCGATTTCTCCACCCTCTCTCTCCCGCGCATGGTCCGCACGCCCCTCAAGCGCCGCGGCCACGTAAGCATTGACCTTTGCACGCCCGCTGGCACGCTCGAGCGCTGGACAGTCCCCAAGTCGTTCAGCGCGCAAGCGTACCGCGATGCGCGGAAGTCGAAGTGGGGTGACCTTTGGGCGCTCGGTGCGAAGACGAAGGTGGCGAGGACGGCGAGGTTGGGGAAGCCGCTGGATAAGGCGAAGGAGGTTATGAAGGCTTCGAAGAAGGCGGGGAAGTGGAAGGGGAGGGATGTGGTGGCGGCGCAGAAGAAGATGAAGAGTGGGAAGGATACTTATCAGGTTGATGTGGGGGATGAGGGGATGCAGGGGATTAGGGAGATTACGGGGGGGAAGCTTGATCGTGGTCAGAGGAGGACGAAGGGGGGGAGGGTGGTGAGGGAGAAGAGGATTGATGATGGGACGGATAGGCGGAAGGGGGGGGATAAGTATGGCGAGGATGATGAGTTTTGAGGGCCGTATTGATATGTAGGGGTGGTTGTTGTAAGATTGTAAGATAGTGTTGCATATATGTACGATAAAAAGGTCGGAGTGGCGTTTGTGGTGTTGTATAAATAAGCAAAGCGCAGAAATGCTATGAAGCTAGTAAGATAGACAAGAGTTCGAAACAAATTAAATTCATCTCTAAGAATGCAAGAGTTCCATTGATCTTGACCAAACGTGTGCAGGAAAAGAGACTGTTGTGCTCATAATTATCATGAAAAAAAACCATTTAAATGGTGGTTGTTTATATTTCATATAATCAAAAAATACGCTTTTAATCACTATTAAGTACGATTACCAATTTAAAGGTTATTATAAGAGATAAATTTAATAGAAAGCCAAAAGAGAAAATAAATTTATAGTTACTAGTATCCTATAAATTGCAGTCTCAGCATATAATAAATAACGAGGTCATTATCATACGACCCCCTTTTCTCATATTTTAGACACTATCACCTCGATGTTTCCCTACAGAACCTATCTTTGAAAGAAGGCTTAATTATGCCTGGTCATCGGCTATCGTCGCATTATGAACACAATATCCACTTTGTCAACAGTGAAAACGATGAGCTGGGAGGCGCCTGGCAAGCAGGCTCGCTCGCCTGGATCGAGATGAGCCAGCGCATGGGTATTCTCTTTGAACTTCCTACCACGACGTTCGCTCCGTTTCCTTGTCTCGAACAAGGGGACCCAAAAGACCCTTTCGGTCACCATGGCAATCCTATTAATTTACAGAAGCCGAATAATGATATAATCAAGCCTGGCTTCTACGTCCTCCTTTGTCCAGATGGGGAACCGGTCGACATCCCAGTTAACCCGGAGATGTCTCTGCCCCGCGCTCTATCTCGGCCTCTATCTAGCCCGGATGACCCGGTCGTAAGTTCTACTCTCTTATAGTTAAGAGTGGACTTCTAACATTGCGTCCTACGAACAGAGCCTGAAGTTTCGCAACCGGATACGTGAGCGTGATGGTCGATATGTTATCACAGGCCGCAAAGCTAAAGCCGGAAAGTTCACAGCTCTCGAGGCAGCACATATTTTTCCAGTGGCGCAACTTGAAATGGTATTGTATAGTCACCGATGATCATTATATGTAGGATAGGTACTCTGACGGATATTTTTATAGTGGGTAGCCAAGGGATGGAAACGGCAGATTACCGACGATGATATTGGGATTTCGGACACGGGGATTAATTCAATCCAAAACGGGATTCTACTTGATACTACTACACACCACTTCTTTGATAAGTATATAATAGCGATTAACCCCCTCAATTTTTTGGCATTATTTTTCATCCCTAACGCGAAATCCAAGGATGTTTATAAGGTGGTTTCCTTCGGGAACAATCCTCAATATGAAGGGCTAACTATGTTTCACCGTCCCGACACCCGCGACAAGTACCAGCCATGCAATGCACTTCTAAGACACCATTTCCGCATGGCCGTGTTGCTGAATATCAAAGGCAGGATCGGATACCCCGTGTGGGATGAAGATATTTCCGAGGGATGCGACCAATTGGCTGAATTTTCCGAGTCAGATCAGGGGAAGCAGCGTTTTGAGACGGTATTAGCTGGAAAACTAAATCAATTCATAGCCTAATTACTATAGGTATATATATATATAAGAAAGTCACAATGCCCATCAAATAACCAATTCGCGACAGGGGGAATATAGTAGAAATTCGTGGATACCATTATCATCTATACTGTTCCGCAAGCAGTGGTTTGAGGCCAGCCAATCCCACCAATACCAACTCTTCCACGCGTAATGAACCTGGATTCGCATATGGCAAGCCCTTTGCAACATTAACCGTGTGATCAAACAAGTCAGCAAAGTTGTCCAAATCCAGGCTCCCAAGTTTCGGGTCGTTCTTCGTCAACTCCTCGAAGTTTTGTGCCCCGCCAAAGGCCAGAAGAATATGCTGAAACTTTGCATTTGCCGCGGATATGTTCCCAGCATCGTCGCCCTCAGAGTCGGACACCAGAATAGAGATATCGTAGCCGCCGTCATATGGACAGTCTTCGAACAGAGACACCAGAGATGGCGATGTGCGAGTTTCATAGCCAAGGTATTGTCCAATTTCCTCGCGTGGTTCGGAAGGTGCAACGACTTCCGCTGGAATAGATGTCCTGTCTCCCGACGGGGTTTGCGACGAGAGTTTCACTGTTACCCGCGTACTCTTCGGTATGGGGTCGGGGATCGAGGCGAGGATGCCATTGGGCAACCCGCAGTTGACAAGACGATGGTATGTTCCTTCTTCTTGGGCTTTAAGTGTGACGCCTTCGCGGTAAAGTGTGTCGGCGTAAGAGGCGTGGTGGGGGAGAGCCGTGGAGGCCGCGGATAGGGTGGAGATGTGAGCAAGGTCTGGGTGGATTGCTGATTTGCCAGGCTGGAAAAGGCGCTCTCGCATATATGGAGGAGTCTCGAGGTAAGAGAGTACGCGGAGGAGAAACGTGGCCGAGTCGGTAGACGCTGTGGTGGAATCGAGTGCAGAGGTTGAGGTCGAGAGGATGATAACCTCGTCGATTCTGAAGGTAGAGATTGCGCGGGCGATTTGAGAAGCGACAATGGAGCGGGATTCTAGACTCGTGTTCCTACAAGAAGTCAGTTTGAATCTTTAAAGCTGGTAGGGTAATTGAACCTACATGTCTATGATGTTCCCTGGAATTGCAAGGCTGGTTGTCCAGCTTCGCCCCTTACCGGGGCCATAAATGGCCGCGTCCTGTGAGCTTTTGGCATCGCCATTGCGATTACGCTTCTGCATAGGTATTAGATACATAGTTCAGCCATTAGTGATAGAAACTTACCTTGTTATTTACCCCTTCGTGCCTCATTTTGCTTGATTTGCGTAATGAAGGCGGACGGTGGATTTGGTTTCACTGATATATTTCTGGGCGGTGACACCAAAGACGGGCAGAAATTGTCCAACTCTGCGACAAGAAGCTTAGCGCCGATGATCCCGGCCTTCCTACAACCGCCACATCTCACCACCTTGCCGGTTGCTCTGAGCTTTGAAATCAGTAACAGCCTTCCACGACATCTGTCCCGTTAAAAAAACCAAAGATCAAAATGCCTTCAACAGTGAGCATCGGCTCAGCGGCCGAGTTTGCTAGCATCCTCAAGTCATCCAGCGTGGTTATCACTGACTGTAAGCTCTGCCCTGGTGCCTGATGTCCTCGAGCTCATTCTAATGCGCCCAGTTTACGCCGATTGGTGCGGACCTTGCAAAACCATCTCTCCAGTATTCGAATCGCTCTCTACCAAATTCTCAAAGCCCCGTGCCATTACCTTCACCAAAGTCAATGTGGATAATCAGCAGGAGATTGCCCAAAAGTATGGGGTCAGCGCGTATGTCTCCCCACCACCCCCCACTTTCGCCATGCTGTACATCTTACTGACCGTGAACCAGAATGCCTACCTTCCTTATCTTCCGCAATGGCTCGGTGATTAAGACCCTCCGTGGTGCAGATCCCCGAGGCCTCACGTCTGCGGTCGAAGAGGCTGCTAAAATGGCCGCACCTGCATCTCCGCTCGCAACACCAGGTCGAACACTAGGCGGAACCCCTCTTCCAGGCCGACCTGCTCAATCGCTACAGCGCCCTGTGTCTTGGGACGTCCGGAATTTTATCAATGCTGTCGTTGCGTTTTTGGGACTCTACTTCACAAGTCTGTTCTCTTTCGACGCTTATAAGGCCGCTGAGGACAGCGTGTGGAACGTGAATAGTGTCCCACCGGCAGGAGGGCCTGGAGCCTGGGTTAGAGGAAGGAAAGTAGGCGGGAGTACCCTGGCGGCAGGAAGCGCTGGTAAGAGGGTGGGCACACTAGCCGACCTCTAAGTGTCAGTCTGAGTGAATGAGCGGGATTGGCGTCGGCGGCGTTAAATTTGTGGGTGGGATATAATTTAAAATTATTACGTTGTGTTATAGGCACTATCATTTGAACTTCTGAGCATCTTTGCTCGGGCATTATCATTAATCACGCGGTTAAGCGCTCAATCTCCTCCACATCCTCTTCCATGACAACAGCCAGACAACACCGTGCCATCCCAACCGCATGCTCTAGTGCAGCCAGCTTCGCCATTGCAGCCATCAAATTCGGGTCGGCCGACTCTATCTTTACTTTTTCCTTGACCTTCACCTCACTCCCATTATACTTGAAGCGAAGATCCTCCTCGTCATGCTCGGCCCTTTTGGTCAGAAATGCCGTTGCGAATCGACTCCTAATATCCGGCGCGGCATCCGCCGACTCTAAAACTCTTATTGTGAGCACAATACTAGCTTCTTGGATGCTGAAATCCAGGCTGAGGTTATCGGGCAATGGAGGCTGAAAGTGGTTTGCGTCCATAGGTCGCAACCACGATTCACGATCGGCTTGAGCGGCCGCGGTGCCCTTGAGGCTGGAATGCGCCTCACCTAGGAGGCCATGTAGGAGACGAAGTTGAGAAGATATATAGGGAGCCGAGGTGCGGTCACCGGTCCAGCAGGTGATGTCTATGCAGTCGAGAGATTGGTTCAGAAGTTCCCGTAGGACAGAGAGGGTCGGGAGGATAAGCGGATGGGTCGCATTGACTGCCAGCTGGGTTGGGGAATAGTGTCTCAATCGCAAGACGAGGGACTGCAAGAATGTTAGCGGGGGGTCTCTCAGACAGCAGCACAAACTGACGCCATTGACGACCATTGTTCCTACACGATTTATATATCCCTTAACGATCTCGCTGCGCACGCTGCTCATAGCCAGGGTAGAGCCTGGCTCTGTCGGCGCTAGGAGAGCCTTGCATTCTTCCAGTGCTTCTTTGAAACCTGCAAGAGTCTCCTGTAGATGGTCGAGCAGCCATGCTAGCTCTCTGGCCTGTGTTGCGTTAATAGGAGCTTTCATGGCGCATAACCTCAAAGCAAGAGATTGATAGGAATAAAACTTACCAATGTGTCCGATTCAGCCCTTTTAAGCTCATCGGGAGCTATAGGTGGCCATATTGCTGTTGACATGGCAGCCTGCCGGGTGTTCTGTATGGATGATGAAGCTGGACGACGACCTGTGGAGGTGTCGCTATGACGTTTTGGCAAGGCGGTAGGATTTCTGCCGTATTTTAGTATCGTCAACTTCATCAATAACGGAACGGTTCCACTGTATGACTTGACTGAGAATCGCAGAGATAGAGAGCAGCGCAAAACGTTACAATACTCTTTAATCTGTCTAATTATTGCCCATAGCGATCGCAAAGGCCGTTCAAGGGCATTATAAGTGTCAAATCGCGGCAATGGGGAAAGAGGCTCCAACCACAACTAAAACGGCAAAACCAGAGCACCCCAAACTCCCTCGTCTCCCAAAAGGTAAACGCGCATCCATTGAAGCCATTACATATACTAATATACCATTGCCAGGAGCGCAAATTACCAAGCGACCCTTAATACACCCCGCGATTGCCCCACCCAGAACTGGTTCCCACGTCCAGAAAGTCGTCTACCTTCGCTCAAATACCCCGTTTATCAGCGCCGTGAAGCGGGTGCGGGGCTATCTCAAAGAAATCGATAATCGATCGATGGGAACGATTGACTTGTCGAATTCCTCTCTCTCGGACCGAGATCTTGTCGCATGCGCGGGCAAAGGGCGGGATGGACAACAGGAAGAAGTCATCGTCAAAGCTACAGGCCGGGCTATTGAGAAGGCATTGAATATAGCGTTATATTTCCAAAAGCAGGATGACTGCAGGGCGGTGCTGCGGACGGGAGAAGTCGGCGCTGTGGATGACATCGAGGTTGACGGAGAGGAGAGTGCAAGAGTTAGGAAGGCTTCCGTTCTGGAGGTGGGAATCACGTTGATATGACTTCGCGTTGAGGCGTAGCCATTATTTTACAACCCAGGAATGGGCGGATATAAGCCTTAGGGCGATATAGCACTAGGCTCGCCACGAAATTGGCATCACAAACAGGACAGAATGCATGGGCTGGAGGCCCACTGGCCCATCCTGGTGTTGAAACGGCACAGCATGCGGAGAGACTGGTAAGTTATTCCTATTCTATTATATGGATGGTTTGGCTAGGATATCTTATCCAGACATGTCTATTTCGTTGCTATAATCAACATGGCTGACACCTAGAACCAGACAGACCTGTCCTGCGCCCTATTCTACCAGCTTCTCCATATACACGCTGGGGATGCACCAAGCCTGTCCATCCGGTCTCTTCAGACAATACCCACTGGTTGCATTGAACTCTTCAATCTCCTTGATAACCTTGTACCCGAGCCTCTGATACCAGCCTTGGGGGTCAAATTTCATCATTGGAATATCAGTCGAGTAATAATCAAACTTCTCTCGCCACTCCTTCTTCTCGTCGCCTATGAGAAGCCTCCGATCCCACGTGTCGAGCGTGATAACTTTGGCGCCGAGAACGCTTGCAGCCATGTGCTCAGCCGTCTTCATCGTTGTGTTGCCGAGGCCTCCGCCCTGGATGGCCTTGGAGACGTAGAAGGCCGACAGGTGGAGGCGATGGTTTTCTGGGTCGGCTAAGAGGGGAGTTGGCTCTGGGGTGGAGGCTATAGTGTCTATACTGATGTGGCCTACGGGCATGAAAGGCCCCGGCGAACGCGAGGAGGAAGAATCTCGAGGGCGGCCGCCGACGGCTACGGCTGAGTCTTCAAGTGGGGTGGCCTCGTCTGGATGGTTGGCGATGTGCTTGGAAATCCGCTCAGCCGTTTGTGGATCGGACGGGTCGAGGACCTGAAATATGTCAGTAGCTGAGACAATTATACATCAGAGATCAAAGTAGATCTGGAGAGCCAGTTGAATCGTGAAGACATAATAATGTAATATCACGTGAAATTAAAACTTACAACCCAATGGATGGACATTGACCCATCCCTCTGGCGGATGCGCCACTTCTCAACCTTGTCGGCCTTCCATCCACAGGTTACGCGCTGTACATAGAGCCTATCGACGTGCTCTTGCGACTCAGGGTCCCACGGGATGAGGGTAATTTTTTGGTTTCCGGGTTTGTCAGCCATCACCAAGTGATATGTTTATCGCCGAGCCGAGATTTTAAAATTTCTGTATTATATAAGATTTTTGTGAGGATGTTACAAGTGGGATGTTGAGGATAGAAACCGTCGGCTGGGAAGTCTTTGAATATGTATATATCTGATTTTTTAGGCCAGATCGGCGTTATGACTCGTTATACTACCCGTCTGACAGGATCCTCGTAAACGCTGAGCTGAGGCATCAGCACCACCGGCGGGTCTGTGGTTGGTTGTCTACGCCCGATTCGGAAAAGCATGGTTGACCGCCCCGCGATCCAGATTTACAATACTACCGGAACCCCGCCAGCGGCTCAAAAGGATTCGCCAATTCGACAGCAAACATTCTTGGTACGTGCATTAGGAAGGTGATATAGGGTGCCTGTAAATATAAGGGCGTAGTATTCATTAACCTTTCCACTTTATTGCCCCCATCATTTCCTCCTCAGACCAAATATAATAAGAACACGATATGTTATCGCAGCAAACATATCAGAGAGCCACCCGCTCCACCCACGAGCTGCCTCGAGCACATTCAGCAGCTTAATCAACCTCGCGCAGAACGCCTCCACGACCTCAAAGTCATCCACGAACACCTCGCGTACAGCCACTTCCACTCCCTCCTTGTCCTCTTGCGGCACGACCTCCCACTCGTTATCGGCTCTGACCTTAACCTTCGGCCCAATCATCAAGGCGCGCCCTGAAATCCTCGTATCTGCCATGAAGCGCGTGCCGGCGTCTATAACGTCCTCGGGCGTGGCTATGGGGTTGCCTGCGAGTAGGACGCGGGCGCCGGCCTGGAGAAGAGGCGTGCTGACGAAGTAAGGGAGGACGATGTTGACACGCAAGCCGCCCATGAAGGCGGTCGTTCTCAAAGACTTGAACAAACCGAGGACGCCGTGTTTTGAAGCAGCGTACTGCGTTAACCCTGGGATAGTGACTAAGCTGGCGATAGACCCGATGAGGAGCAGGTGTCGGTCAGGCCTGTTCGCTGATGGCTGTGCTTTGTGGTCTGCTACATCAGAGTTTGGGTTCCGCTTCAAATAGAAGAGGGCGAGATGGACGGTGTATGTGACGCCGATCAGGTTCACCTCGAGGCATTTCATATCTGGTTTTGGAGGGCTGTCTGCGTCGAGACCCTGAGGATCCCAGAATGGCGTGCCGCCGTAACCATTGATACCAGCGTTGGCCACGACGCTGTCTAGCCCACCGGTTGGGCTGAGTTTGATTGCCTGATGGAAGAAGTCCACCTGAGACTGCCATATCGTGACATCGCAGTGGATATAGTGATGGTTCTTATTGCCCGTCGAAGCACGCACTTCCTCGACCAGTTCTATCCCCTTTTTGTCGCTGATATCCCCAATGATGACATTTGCGCCATGTGCTGCCCATTTTCTGAAGAAATGCTCGCCGAACCCTGATGCACCACCAGTAATGAGAATTGTTTTGCCGGATACCCAGTCAGGGTCGTAGGGCTGAGACAAGTCGATTGGTGGTGACTGCCGAGTCAAGTCTACCACATTTCTCGACCTATCAAACATTTTGGAGATTTACTCTGAGGGAGTTTGGTTGTCGTATTTCTTTAGTCTGCCAATTGCGCCTTTCGGGGACTGAATGCGTTTACTTGAAGTATAGTTGCTGTAAACACCGTGTTATGTGCCAATATTCCGACTATTGGGCGCCACGATAAGTAAAACTGTGATTGAGATGAACGAGTTGCAGAAACGTTTCTTATTGTAGTACCAGGTGTGACTGGATCAGCCTCTGGGACGCTCAACACTTAGAATGGCCTTGTAAAAGGGCAGGCGCGAATACGCCTCGGACAGGTGACTCCATGGCCGCAAAAGCCACTGAGGCGCGGCCCGCTGGTTGAATGTTCTGGTTGGGACTCAACGGGAAGACGGCCTCTTTGGACGCGTATGAGGGTTGTCACCGAGTACTCGCGGCCCACCTGTACGACGCTTCACAAGGTCACATTTTGTGTATTGGCACGCATATATATTGAGTGATATAGGATAATTACCAGGCAAATAAAACCCCACATTAGCACATGCTATTTCAATAATCTATATTTCCATCTCACTGTATTACCTAGTCCAGTATTTGTGAGGAAAGCGCAACCCGCGGCACATCGTCCAATAAAAATGCTTGGCGAGGTTCCGAGCTTGGCGCTGCGCTGATCCCCAAAAAATAACGGGGCACCTCACGAACCTCAACGACGACGACGACGACGACGACGACGCCCACGACACCTCCTCCCTCACCGTCATCCCAACACCGCCATCATGTCTATGTTCCGCTCCAAGAAGCTTGACCTCGGCTGCTTCATCAACATCAAGGTCATCCGCGACCACACCAAGCGCAAGGTCTTCGCCGAGCACGAGACCCAACGGTACGACCGCCCACCCCTTCCGTCCCACTGCCATTGAAAGACAGTAAAGTAAGATGGATCATTGGACCTAGCTGACAATCCGCGCGCTACAGACAAGCCCTCCGCTACATCATCCGCAACACAACGCTCCCCGGCCGCATGCGCGCACAAGCGCAGCTCGAGCTGTCGCAAATGCACTGTTATACGCGCCCGACGCAGATTAAGAACCGGTGTATCATCGGAGGAAAGGGAAAGGGTGTTATGAGTGACTTTAAGATGGCGAGGGTATGTGTTTTTGTTTTTCCTGAGCAATTGGTGGCGGGGAGATGAGATGGAATGCTGACTTTGGGCGCTATAGTTCTGTTTCCGTGAGCACGCACTTCGGGGCGATATTCCGGGGGTGAAGAAGGCCAGTTGGTAGATCTGGGGGGAAAGAAAGAGGAGAGGATATCTGGTTGGAGGGAGATCAGTTGTATATCAATATGTGTATATATGTATGCATTTGGGGGTGGCGTTAAAAGACGGACATGTATGAATAAATTTCAAATCAGGAGTGGAATTTCCTGCAGGTAGCTGTTTTGCTCCCATTGGAAGTGTGTCTTTGGCTGTTCTCTGTGAGTTGATTCTGCATTTGCTAGAGGGTTGGGTAAGGTTGTGATTTCTTCTTCGTTTGCGTCCTGGTTTTTGAGGTGCAGATGCCGGCAAGTGGCATATTCACAAACAATTCACATTGGTGTTTGGGCAGACACATTTTCTTCAAAATTGCAATTTTTCGTGGAGCATATTTCAGGTGCCCATAACGCCGTCGTCTTCTTGCGGGATTCCTAAGAACAGGAAGGTCAATAGCTTGACAAATTGTCACCGTTGACCTTGAACTGCCCTTCATATTCTATCATCTTTCACTGCCGTCACCTACCTTTCACTCCGGCTTGTTCACGCTCTCAGATTCGGTGAATACATCTTTCTACAAGCGCAGGTCTTGTTCCAGGCGCTGCTTGAGTTGAAACACCTTTCACAATCTCAACTTCAAAGAAGCCCCCCCTACAACCTCCTGATTTTTCACACACAACACAACTTCCTACAACATCAACAACCACCTTTCCTCAGATCAGCACAACTCAGTTACACACACTGCACACTCTACTCACTATACTCACTCTACTCACTCAACCAGCAACCATGTTCCGCCTCCTCCCCAGCGGTCTTCCAAAAGACCCCGAATACCCAACCGATCTAAAGCAGCTCGGGTACGTTATCACCCCGATCTCACCCCACCCATCTAACCTCTCTCTTTACCAGCTACTTCGTCAACGACGACGACGAGATCCGCAGCATCGAAAACCCAAAGTATTACTTCAAATACTTCATCAACCGCACCGAGCGCTACAACGAGCGTCAGCGCGAGAGTATGAATAGTTTGTCCCTCCCCCCTTCTTTCATCACCCCAAGCTCACCGAACCCCAGCCGCAATCCGCACCATCGTCTCCGAGCGCCTCGCCTCGGAGGGCATGCAAACCCACCTCCTCCCCCTCTCCACCCCCGCCACCTCACCACAGATCCCCATCCTCGCATCCACCCACATCTCCACCTCCCCCCGCACCATCCTCCTCCTCGGCGACTCAATCCAAGACCTCGGGATCCTCGCTCTGCGCATCATCGGTGGCCACGGCGGCATCAACGCCGGTTCGTGTGTTGATTTCGTTAAGTACGTGCACAACCAGACCTCCTCCCCCGATAGTGGAGAGAGCACAGCTGTTATTCTTGCCAATTGTGGGCAGTTGAGATGGAATAGACGAGAGGGGAAGGCTATGACGAGGGTATCCTGGGACTCGTTGACGAGGGAGTCGGCTGTGCATGATGCACCCCTTTATGAGCCGGGGGTGAACACGGTGGAGGGGAATAGGGATCAGAAGGCGCATATTTCTTATGTCCTATCTACCGTCGTACCCGCTCTATGCAAAGAAGGAGGAAAACTCGACATCATCGCCATCGCCGACAGCGCGAGGTATGTTTGTGAAGTCCTCGATGAGAATTGGGACACCCTGGGTGGACGCATGCAGAGCCTTGCATGTGTGTTTCCTTTCCATGATCAGGAGGTTTACCAAGACGCCGGGTTTAAGAAGTTTCTCCTGGAACGCTCGAGGGGCTACATCATGTCCGACTCCCCCCCCGGTCTTGGCGTATTCGGCCCCAACGGCGGGAGAGAGGCGTGGCAGTGGGGGTATGGCATGAATGTCTACGGACTCCCTATGGAAGTGGCGGAGGAAAGTGTGTTTCCGAGACATTTTAGGGGAGTAGTGGACTGGATGAACGAGGTGGCGGGGGAGGTGGGGTATGTGAATGAGACGGTTGTGGAGGTTGATGTTGGCGAGGTTGAGGAGGTGAAGGGGGAGGGATGGGGAGAGGAGCTGGTGGGTGCGGAGATTTGGGAGACGGAGGCGGGGAGGAGGCAGTTGATGGGGGATGTGGGGGGTGGGGATGGGGCTGGGGAGGTTATTGGGGAGGCGGAGAAAGTGGATGTGGATGTGAACAAGAAGATGATTGAGGGAGTGAGCCTGGGCAATGTTGAAGCTCAGCAAGTGAAGAAGGAGACTGAGAAAGTGGATGTGGACGAGAACAAGAAGACGATCGACGATGCGACCACGGGCGACGTTGACGCCCCACAAGCGAAGAAGGAGAACGAGAAACCTACACCCCCCCCTCAACCCCCAACCACCGAAGACCGCATAACCCAAACCCTAATGGGCGCCACAGCCAAACTCCGCCTTCTCGGCTACGACGGCGCTTCAGACGAACCGCCCTCTTCCACCTCCACCAACACCTCCACTACCTCCATCTCTACTACCGCCGTCTCGAGCACATCTATCTCCAGCAACTCTAGCACTTCTACGGCGATTCCGCCAGAGCGTATGGAGAGGCTGCCGAGCTATGTGGAGACGGATGAGGGGAGCCCGAGGGTGAAGTTGAGTAGGGAGGAGAGGGCGGCGATTTTGCAGATTACGGTGTTGTCGTCGCCCGTTAGGGGGAAGGAGGGTAAGGGGGAGGGGGTGGAGAAGGGGGATGGGGAGAGGAAGTGAGTATGGGGGTTGATAGAGGGGATGGAAAGTGATTTTGAGGGGTTGATTGGGTTGATTGGTGGTGAGGAATGGTGATGGAGATTGAGGAGTGATTATGAAGTGCTGATGGGGTGAGGAATGGTGATAAAGTGTTGATAGCGGGCGAGGAATGGTGAGGGTTGGTTGATAGCGGGTGAGAAATGGTGATAAAGGGTCCTTGAGGCTGTTGATGGGAAGTAAGGAATGGTGATAAAGGGTCGTTGAGGTTATTGATGGCGGGGTAGAATGACAATGACGACTTCTTGATAGACCCATAGCACCAATGGCACCCTTCCACCAAATAAACGCGATAAACAACCACCTCAATCCCTCTCCTCTCCCACTTACCTGCTCCCACAGGCACAACCCGCTTCGTCATCACCTCACCTCACTCACCACCCAACACACGTAAGCATCAGCGCTAGGCGACCCAAATCGCGGAAGTTAACTAACTGACTGACAGTTGACACTTGACAGCTGACTCGGCTCGCTCCCCGCCTTCCCCCAAATTCCGTTATATCATATCTAGAACTATTTTATTAAGGTATACTCGCTCGTAATCAGCGCATTCCCTCTCTCTCCCCCCGTCTCTTGTAGGTATGTCCGTGCATAGGAAGTAGTAGGCCACACACGAACACGAATAAGGTAAATCACGAACCCTGAAATCCTCTATCCCAGTGCGTGTGTATGTATGTATGTATGTATGTATCACTATATTATCCCCGATCTTGTCTCGGACTTAACGCCACGCCACGCCATCGATCGTCTACGCCGCTACAGTACGTGTGCTTTTCCCAATCCCGCAATGGCCAATCCCGCAATGCTAATCCCGCAGTAGCCATTCCCGCAATACCCAATGCCGCAACGCCCCCCAAGCGAGGCCGCCCCATGGCTGTCGGTCGCTCATCTTCTTGAGACTCTTGGCGGGTGTCTCACTGCCCTACAGTGCTGTACCACAAATAGTACGATGTCTCACATCGTCGCTTACCGCCGTGACACTACAGTGTGTGTATGGCCGCCACGTGGTGGTTGTTCGCCGGTCGGTCGGGGGATGTCGGAGTTTAGGGCTTATTTGCGGTAAGGGGGTATGGAGGATGGACGTGTAGGGGTAGGTGGTGTAGGTTACGCAATGCGTGGCACGCAGGTGTAGGCGCCTGGGAGGTGCATTTTGTGGTTCACGACAAGATGGATTGAGTGTTGGGGATGAAGATTGGGTTGGGATGGGATAGGATGGGGGTATGCATATTGTGCAGTACACAGCATGGTGGTTGTTGTGATTCTAGGCATTGTTTGTATCATCATCATGCGTATGTCCGCCGGGGACGGAGGAATATAACATATCAGGTGCATACAGTATTGCGCATACGAAAAACATTGCGCATACAATATTGCCCTGTAGCTGTAGGTTACAGAGGTGTGCGTCCAAACACGCGTCTTCACGTGATTAAAGGGGGTACTGGCAGTGGTAAAGACTTCTCTGATTGACAGATTGGCAGACCTTAGCGGAGGTTAGCAGGAAATTGTCGGGTGCAAGATTGGCCCGATGCTTTATTTGGGTGTATTTGGTGTTATTTGGCGTTGACGATTGGTCATCCATGCGGTTAGGGCCAGCCAATCGCTGCATCCCGGTGCCACGGCCTTTCAGTAAAAGCCGCGCTCCAGCGTAGAAAAGTGTAAAGGAATGGACGAAAATAGACTAGCGGCATAATTATGGGTAATCAGAGTATTCCCCCATGGTAGTCCTGATTGTCATGATTGTTCCCTTCCATTAATAATCCACTTCCTCTCCATTTCCTGTCTTCTCATTGGTCACCAGTCAATGCCAAAGCCCCCCCAATCCTCCCCAATCCCCCCCAATCCCCCCAACTCCGCTGTATCGGGTCTAGCCACGAGGCAGACAACAGGGGGTACGTTTGAAAAAACTACGCGGACCTCTATAATTTCCAGTAGCCTTGTCTCTTTCTTGTCTCCGGAGGAAGAGGCTGACTCTTAAATCCGCGCCCTGTAATGGATCTGACATGGCTAACTCCACTTGCACCATGGTCCTTTGTTCTATAATAGGAGGCGGCATGGCACCTGTAATCTTTTTTTCTTTCTGTTCGTAGTTCATCAAGATAATTCAACAAACAATCTCTCACCTGCCTGCCTTGCAATGACGTCCCAAGTCGAAGGCCAGTCGGTCTATGTCCCGCCCTATGCAAAGGAGGCCGGCCACGAAACAGCAACCACCACTTCGCTAACTTCAGTCGAGGCAGCAAAGGCCGAGTTGGCCAATGCGAATGAAAAGGATATCGCTATGGAGACGGATGAGAAAGATGCTGCCGCCCTCGACGTCGACGGCCAGTCTGAAGAGCTCGCCGACGACGACGCGGCAGACTACCTCCCCATGGGCCCCAAACTCTACCTTATCGTCTTCAGCTTGATGATGGCCGTCTTCTGCGTCGCCCTCGACAATACCGTGAGCCCCCCCTCCCCAAAACTCATGTTTGATCCCCCCCAACTAACCCCCTCCAGATCATCGCCGTCGCCATCCCCCGCATCACAGATCAATTCCACAACCTCAACGACGTCGGCTGGTACGGCTCCGCCTACCTCCTAACAACCTGTTCCTTCCAGCTCCTCTTCGGAAAGTTCTACTCCATGTTCAACGTCAAATGGGTCCTCCTCACCGGCCTCGGCATCTTCGAGATCGGCTCCCTCGTCTGCGCCCTCGCCCCCACCTCCATGGCCCTCATCATCGGCCGCGCCGTCGCCGGCGTCGGTAGCGCTGGTATCTTCACCGGCGCTCTTGTCGTCCTCGCGCATACCGTGCGCGTTGAGAGGCGCCCCGCGTTCTTCGGTCTCATTGGTGCTATGTACGGTATCGCCTCTGTCGCTGGCCCGCTTATGGGCGGCGCATTCACGGAGAAGTTGACGTGGAGATGGTGTTTCTACATCAACCTCCCCATCGGCGCCGTCACCACCGTCGGGCTCCTCGCCTTCCTCAAGCTCAAGCCCAAGCCAAAGCGCAAGGAGCAGTCTTTCTGGATCACCTTCAAGCATCTCGATCCTCTCGGAACGGCCATTTTCGTGCCTGCCATCATCTGTCTCCTCCTTGCTCTGCAGTGGGGTGGCGTCATCTACGACTGGAATAACGGCCGCATCATCGCCCTATTCATCCTCTTCGGACTCACAATCATCGTATTCATCGGCCTGCAGATCTACCTCAAAGACGACGCCACCGTGCCCGCGCGCATCGCATCCCAGCGCACCATCGCCTTCTCCGTCCTCTTCGGTCTCTGCATCGGCGGTTCTTTCTTCATCTACGTGTACTTCATCCCCATCTGGTTCCAAGCCATCCTAGGCACCAGCGCCATCGGCGCCGGCGTCGATTCGTTGCCTCTCATCCTCGCGCAGGTCTTCGCTATCATCGTCTCCGGCGGCCTCGTCACCTACTTCGGCTACTTCGCACCCTTCTTCATCGCCAGCAGCGTCGTCATGTCCATCGGTGCCGGCCTCCTCACCCTTCTTAAAGTCGACTCCTCGAAGGGCGCTTGGGTCGGGTTCCAATTCATCTACGGTCTCGGCGTCGGTCTCGGTTTCCAGCAGGGCGGCGTGGCTGCTCAAGCCGTGCTCAAGTTTTCTGACGTCCCGATCGGCACCGCTGTCGTCCTATTCGTCCAGATCCTCGGCGGCGCAGTCTTTGTCGGCGTAGCGCAGAATTTATTCACCAATAACCTGGTGAAGAACTTGACTGCGCTCCACATTCCCAACTTCGACCCGAATGAAATCGTCCACGCTGGCGCGACGAACTTGCGCCACATGGTTGCCCCTGAGAGGCTCCCAGAGGTGCTGGTTGCGTATAATGCGGCGATTATGAAGACTTTCCAGCTCGGGCTGATTCTGAGCTGTTTGAGTATCCTCGGTGCCGTCGGGGTGGAGTGGAAGAGTATGAGAGCCAAGCCTGCTGGATCGCCTGTTGAGAAGGCGGAGAAGGCTGAGTCTGTTAAGGCTGCTGAGGTGGATACTGTGGTTTAATTTCCCCACTCGACTGTTTTGGGCTATCTTGCCGTTTTCTTTTTGTTTTACAGAGCGGGTTTTTTTGGTTCACATATATCCCTTGGGTTACATCATTTTGTGTAATGTTTTGGCGGGTAGAATGGGGCTTGGGTGGAGAAGGGGATGGGCGTATTTGGGGGCATTGGGTAATAGGGGTTTAGGGGCTGACATATCCGCTCTAATTGGGGGCTACATAGACGGGGTTATATAATATGAGAGAGGAAAGAAGTATGGAAAATAAAAAAGTAATATCATTTGAACAACCAAGCTTCTTGATGCAGGTGTGAGTTCCAGATCCAAAAGACTTGGCTGGAGATAGGAGCTAGTCCAGTTCAGTCTCGGAGATGCGCGACGACCGGCAGGCAACCTCTAGAGGGTATAAATAAATACCCTCACGCCCTCCCTCCCAAGTCTAGTCTGCGGTCTGCGCATTTGGCCAATTATCCGGCAAACCGTACGGGTATATAAGCTGGGGTTTTGGCCCGAACCGGCTTCTTCTTTCCTTGGATATTTGTGGTAGATGTAGAGCTTCGCTACGCGTATGGAGGTGGACGGTGGTGAGAGGATGCTGCTGTCGGGATATTCTTGTCGTCGGTATATTCCCGCTGTCACCAACCTCCCCCACCACTATCTCTCGCCATACCCTCATCGTCCCGCAATCGAAAGCCATCCTCGCCCAAGACTCGCCATAACGACATCGATGATCTCGATCTTCTCCGCATGAACAAAGGTGTCAGTGGTAGAATGTCGGGTAGTTATAAAATTAGGAGCTAGAGTGCTGCAGTGGCTGCTTTTATAATATCTTACCGGAATGAAGATGTTGATATAATAGTTGGCCCCTATTTCCCCACATAAGCGGGGATTTAAGTTCGATTATTGAGGGTGGCGGGGGTGGTGGATTGGTCGGCGGTTTTTGAGAGCTTTGAAGACGTGATGAGACGTCTGTAAGGCGCTGATGAAGATGGTGGCGGATGAGGAGGCAGCGAACGCCTTGACTATGCGAGGAGAGGAGGAAGGGGGTGGGCTATTCATACGTGGGTAGGAGCCAATTGACGGGTTCGAGGAATCTTACCTGAGAGTGCGTCGCTTTGAAGATGTAATAATCTCAATATTTGCAGATGCCAACAAAGACACTGATGCTGATGCGAATGTATGACCCAGTAGGTGACCGCACCGAAATGCAACGAACCGAGTTTGTGCGGTTTATGTTCTATTACGGAGAGATTCGGGCTTCCTTCTTGTCATGGAAGTGTTTCTTGCCGTCTTTTTTCCTTGTTGTCGCGGCTGTTCTTGTTACCGTGCCTTATTCTCACCGTTTCTCATTCTCACCTTGTCTTCTTAGAGTTTGTGGGTTGGATGGTTCTGGTGTGCTGCTCCTGGTCTGGAATGGGCTATTCGCTGGTGGCAGTGGGCTTTCAACACGCCTCGCTTCTTCCGCTGTCGTCGATTTGGGTCTGATAGTCCAGACTCTTGGACGCTGCCCTGGCATACCTTTATAAACTTCTGCAAGTTCTATATGGCAGTGTTCTATTTCTGTCACCGGCCATGGGATACCACTTCACTAAACATGCAAATGGAACCCAGGCAAATATAATAATATATATTAGGAGTATATAATAGACAACAGAACTCCAACACCTATTCACCGACATAAACCCCAACCTCATCACCATACCCCCCATGATCCTCCTCCATATGCCCATAAATCGTACCCCCATCAAACACCCCCCTACAAACAAAGCACCACTCCGTCTCGCACCCCTCAACCGTACACGTAATATGATTACACCCATCTACCTTCTGCACCATCGTCGTACACCCCGGACACTCCTTAAACACCCCCTCCTCCACCGCTCCACACGGTTCACACTTCCACCCCTTCACCTCCGGCGGCGCCCCATTCGCACAAACGCGCTGCATATACTGTTTCGCCACCCCACAGGCTTCGCACCACGCGTATATCCACTCCCCCGCCTCCCTAACCGCATCCTTCAGCCCCGCAACGGCATGGATGCCAAACCCATGCTTCGCGAACGTCTTAGAGACTGGTCTGCGCCGGCAGAATGCGCATGAGAGAGCGGCGATGTTGATGAGTCCCCCCGCGACATTGAGACCGTACCAATGCCCCAAGCACCCCTTGCAAATACGCTGAGAGCAGCCGGTGCGTCCGCAGGAGGCTAGGAGATCGTGTTTCTTGAAGGAGACGAAGCAGAGGGAGCAGGTCCCTGATTCGGTTTTGCGGCGGGTGACCCAGGAGCGGAGTTCGGAGATGATGGAGGGGGTGTTGCGGATGAGCTTGCCGTGGAGTGTGAGGGCGCTTTGGGTTGTGAGTGGGAGGGGTTCGACTTCGTCGACAAAGTCCTCTATACCGGCGTCTGTGATAGTTTTGAAAAGTGAGCGCTTGGTGAAGGGGGTTGCGATCTTGTTGCCATCGTTGCGGATGAGCCAATCGGTGTTGCCTTCTTTTGATATCTCGAGAGCATTGGTTTCCACTCCAACAATAGTTTTCACTCCAGCTGTGCAAGCGTAGCATGTGAAATCTCCCATGTCGGCGGGACGATACGCTTCAGGCCAGATGACCCTATTCAAGCACTTCGAGCACTCTAGCACAGGCGCTTTGCTATGTTCCCTGCAATAGTGGCATTTTGGTTTGATACTCAATTTCGCCGGGTTACAGACGACATACTGTGCACGGCAGGTACGCTGACCGCACTCAACCCAAGCCTTAGGAGTCGTCTCATCGTCTTGCTTTGTGGCGTTCACTGTTATAGCCTCCTGGCGAGCTTCGGGGGTGGCGTAATCGGCCCAGAGGCACTTTCCGCATTTGCCATCTACGCCCATTATCGTGATTGAACGTGGGTATTCGCATGATACACAGATGACGGTTGGGCCCATTGCGACGGTGGTCTTGGCTGGGGTCCATCCGATTTGTGGTCTCAGGGTAGTCTCCATGTTGAACTCAAGCATTTTGTACGATACGAGTCGTTCGAAGAGCGCGCGATCCTCGGAATTGAGGAGTCTCTTATCAGACGTATCAGTCTCAGCTGTCTTTAAAAGGGATGTTAGTGATGGGTTTTCAAGGCAAAGACGTTTTGCGGGAGGTTCGTCTTCGCAGTGCGGGTTGGTGCTCACTTGTGTTCCTTGCTCTTCGGCCTCTCTCTTCTGATACGCATCATCAGCATCTAGCAAAAGACCTAGACAGCTGGTATTCCACGTCTCAGGAATATCCAGGTCATTCCACCTATCCCGCCAACGCATCATCTCACGGTTAGCAACTTCCAAAAGCGGTTCAAGGCCAAGCTGAATGCTCAAGGCAGCGAGCAATGCCGCCGGTCTGGAAGAAAGCATTGTCCCAGGCACCACAATGTGGAGTAGAATCCGCCAAAAATAGTGGTTGTATTCAGCCGATGCCAAGGCCATAGGGATTCGAGGAATCTCCACCTCCGACGCGGCAGCAATGTGGGCTGGCATTTCCTCTGCTGAGTTGATATACGTGAGGCGTGTCAGGACTCGACCGAGCCGGCGAAGTATCCGATAATCGCAGGACCGTCCGATTTCAAGAAGATCCTTTCGCTGGAGGGAAGTGATTGGTTTGTTTTCCTCGTCGTCGTCGTCGTTGGCCTCTTGGATGAATAGTGATGTTGGATCGAGGCAGACACAGGGGAAACGCTGATCCTTTGGCACTGATGCAATGGTGTCCATCGCCTCAGCAGTGAAGTCATATGACTCCTCAAGCCATATCTTCATGCGAGCCTTTTCGTCATCATTTTTTAGTTGGTTCACCTGACGGCCAAATTCGGTGATGATTTCGTCTCGCGAAGGGTTGTTTCGGTCGCTGCAGACAACTCTCCACAGTGAACCAAATACAGGGTTGAGAGATATCGCAGAGACGTCGTCACGTATGAGTTTTTCGATCTCTTCAATGGCAGTCTTCCTGTACTGAGGGTTTTCTGTATACCGCTTCGCAAAGTCTTGAACAGGTGTCGTCTTCTTTGGAAGATACGATTCCAGAGTGTCCGCTGTTGCTCGAATATCGGTGACTATAGAAGGCTCGGTCCTTTTGTCGAACTCGTTAGACAGGAAGAAAGGGGCTGCATTGGGATCCCTCTCATCTACGAGCGTCTCTATGTTCTCAACAGATTTGTATCGCAACATATGCCCCGGGAGAAGCCCAACAGGCGTTACGAGTTGGGCTTTCTCAACTCTCATCCAGGCCAACAGTACCTCAACCGTCAACTGTGAAATTGAAGTAGGTTTGGAGTCAGTTAGGAGGAAACAGGCTCCTTCAGTCATCGTTGATAGGTAATTGTAGTAACCGGCAGTGTCAGAGTTCATACTGGGGTCAAGAATACAGAATACCTGAGCTTTCTTGTCTCCAGAACGCTTCGAAAGCCACTTGGATGCGGAAACCCAATCTGCAAAGTTGTGCCTGAAACCTCCGTAGGATACTGGTTCGATAAGGCCCGATCTGGGCTTGGAGGAGACCCCATCTACAATGGTGCGCCAAAGCCCTTTCTTGAGAGCTGGATCGCTAAGGGCAAATTGTTCACTGCTCAAGTTCGAGCAGCTATCTTTCATTGAACCATTCGCAAAGGTATGCGGAGGAGCATCGGTGTACAGGAGAATGATGGTCGTCGCATCGGGTCTCATCAGCTCGTATGCCCTTGCCAAACCGGTCTTGGTAGCTTCGGGCATATCGCCTCCGCCAATGGGTTTGAGGTTCTTTGCTTTGGCGATCAAATCCGGCTGCTGCTCATCCGACAAAGATGACGGAGAGAGCCATCCTGACCACTCTAGAAGGTTTTTATCGCAGTAGTCGCGGTATGCGAGCAGGCCTATCCGCGAGAAGCAATCGGTGACTGTTGATATTGAAATAATTTGCGGCAGAGATGTTTGGAGAGAATGGAGGTATGAAGACATGGAATAAGTAGCATCAACTAGGATGAGGAGGTCATAGACCTCAACCGAATCCGACGCCATGGTGGATTAATGGATGGAGATTGAAAGTTGAATCGAGGGATTAAACCTAGCTTTATGTGCTGAGAAAGGAAAACATCGTGGTCCACATATTTACCATCTCCTAACAAAAATAGCAGAAAACGAAACTGTGACTGTACTATTGGGTGAGTCAGCCGGTGTAAATACCATGCTGTTGGTTATTTGCAGCTGCCTAAAGTCGAGTTTAATGAATCACACGGGAAGCTACGCGAAGCGATGCACGATTCTCGAGGCTGCACCGCGCCGCACCAACCCATGTAAGCGCCGAAACCCCTGGCAGTTGATAGGAACAGACCAGGCGGATTTATCGATTTTGGTCCTTGAAGCATCGCCCAGTAAAGCGAAGCTGATAATCCGGGGTGAGTACTTACCCCACATTATTTTTGCTTACCTGCACATTGCCAATTGGTTAGCGACAGCCATTTGACGATCTGAATCGCATCCAGGCTCAGTGTCTATCAGCAGATTCACTGATGAGACGTATTGGGTGGCTATATGGCCTATGTCGGAAAATCTCCAGTGGCTGTCAGTGTAGTTGCCATTCTCGTTGTCGTTGTTCACCCCTGGGATAGCCGATGCGCTAGAAGGTGGCAGCGGGCGATGACACATGCGCCAGGAGCGATTGCGATGCGTTCCGAGGAGCTGGTGCCATTTAAGGCAGGCAGGCTACCTATGTTGGCTGCTCGATCAACTTTCTGAAGTCAATTCGATACCGGACCAAAGGCTCTGGCTATAAGTTAAGGGGCGGAAGATTGTGATATGAGAGACTGGTTCAGTGTTACTTTGCCACCTATCAGAATTTAAGAATTATTTTACACACTATGTAGAACTCTGGGTTTGTCGATTACCCGTTTGCCTCCACTCGAAACGGTACATGATTTACGAAAGATGCGGGGTTAACTAACGATCGTTAATATAAACGGAATAACTCTAACTTATGAAACGGCGGTTATGGGAAGGTGAATTATATTGAACGATATAAGCTAATAATTCAGTTACCGACAATGTATATAAGAGGGGAATTGCTTTGCGCTCTATGAACCTCTCCACGGAACTGTAAATTTTGCATAGTCCATTCAAAGAAATCAAAATGAAGATAATCAGTCCTTCAAACAGCGTTATTGTTGCATTTGGTGCCATATTGGCAGCTGTTGAGGCAGCACCGAAGCTCCTCATCTGCTCTGACAGCACGACCGCAAACTACGTATCAGGGGCTCTTCAGGGGCAAGTTGAATCCGATTAAGGCATAAATTAAAGGACTGACAAGATTCTCAGATGGGGCTATTATATTGGGGATTATCTGTCTATAACAGTTTCCAACCAAGCCAAAAATGGACGTAGTACCCGATCGTTCATCAACCAGGGACTCTGGGACACTTTGCTATCAGATACCGCCGAGGGCAATTTTGTTGTAGTTGAGATGGGCCACAATGACGACGTCGACCTGAGCACTGACACTGCTGACCGTGGGACTCTGCCCGGAATCGGTGAAGACTCCGTCACCGTCACGACTTCCACGGGTGAATCTGAGGTTGTCTACTCTTTTGGTTACTACCTACGCAAGATGATTAAGGATGTCCAAGCCGTTGGCGGTATTCCTATACTATCCGGCATGGTTAACAGAAACTACTGGGATGGAACGACTCTCCAAAGCGACTGGCCATTTGCTACCTATGCTGAGCAGGTAAGCTACTATACACGGCCCATATCCTTACATTAATAATAATAGTTATTACAGGTTGCAGCACAAGCTTCTGTCGAGTATATTGATCACACAAAGTATTCTGTCAAGAAGTGGCAATCTATGGGCCCAACAACTGCCAAGACATATTTCCCAAATGATAACACCCACACCAGCCCGGCGGACGCAGTTGGTAGGTTCTTCGTCTAGGTTATTACTTCGTGAAGAAGGACTAATTTGGGTTTAGTTAATGCCGAGACATTTGTTGAAGCCATTAAGTGTGTATCTTCTACATCGCAGCTGGCTCAATATTTGAACAGCAAAGGAACTGCCGTTTCTGCAGCATGTTAAATAATAATCTTTGCGATTGCTATTGTTAACAAAATAAGAATGGAAATATATAGTGACATAACGTAGTTATACCAGCGAGACTTATTTATAGATCGGGTTCACCGATTTATGGTTTATAATAGCGAAGTGAAGAATATAATGTTTTCTAGAATATCTAATCTAGAAAATCTGCAACTGCAAACATGATACCAACCCCACCCCCCCCATATTGCAATGGAAGAATGAGACATGAGACACAATTTTTCTATTGGTGTTAGTGTCTTAGTTTTGGGAAAATCAACTAGAACTCCTTACTTTAGGGAATAGTAGCCACTACCCTGTTAACGAAACGCTTTCCATGGCATCTTTCACCGACTTCCGAGAACTCATGTTTTCTAACCATTGCTTTACGTGCGGGTAATCGTTGATGTTGTATTCCTCCGACGGAATGAGTAAGCCCATTATAGTATGCCATGGGAGAAAGACAAGATCTGCAAAAGAGATCTTATTGCCAACGAGCCATGCCTCATCACTGCCGGATGCTAATTTCTGCCTCGCAAGTTGCCCATCCAAGACGGCGGTTACTCGATTGACCTCCTTAACGTAGCGTTCAATGGCGCTGGGTATTTTCTCTGCGTGAAGCTTCGTAAACCAAACAACCTGTCCAAAATATGGGCCTTGCCCACTCGTTTGGTAATGAAGCCACTGTTTGGAATGATGCCATTCTGCTGAACCGCGAGAGAAGCTTAGTTTACGGCTGGGGTCGTAGTTATCGATGAGGTATTCAATAATTGCGCCAGACTCCCACAAGGTGATACCGGTGTTAGGGTCATGGATGGATGGCAAGCGGCCATTTGGGTTGATGGCGACGTATTCGGCTTTCTTGACATCTGAGAATGGGACAGAGACTATTTCGTGGGGAATATCGAGCTCCTTGAATATTATGGTGATCTTGAGAGGATTGGGACCCGTTTTCCCGTAGATCTTAATGGGCTTGATTTGCGACGACATATTTGTAATTTAACGGGGAGCTGTCTCTGGGCATTGTAGAGGAAAAGGGGCCGAAAACAATCCATTAAATATTCAAACTTTGGAAATAAATATTAAATCCAGCACATATCTCCATGCTATCTCCATGCTATCCCCGTGTTAGTGATTATCTAACATGACTTTGCAAAAAGTAAAGCAATCTCCGCTTCTTTGTCTCTGCTGGAAGAATTGTAATGATTGATAATCCTGACCACTACGGACTTCAGGGAATATTCTTGGCAAAACCGACCGAGTTGAGCAACGATCGGAAGATGAGAACTTTATTTATCACATGATAACTGTGGCATAGCACTGATAGTTTTAAGGCCTATTCTATTTCTAATGGCTATCGGAACTTTAAACAACGCTAATGTACGTACATAAAAAATCTAAATTAAAAGAAAAGGTTGCCTATTTGTGCAAAGTAGGAACTGGCCTAATCCAAAATACAGACATATTGACAACGATGCATATAACACCAATTATCCAAATCGATCTATCGTAATGCGTCCCGTTATATCGAAAAATTATGCTGAATATGATTCCTCCCAAGTTACCGGCGGCTCCAACTGTGCCAGAAACGATACCTGCAAATAAAGTTAGAAAACGGACATAAGTAGGGACTGGGAACAACGAACCATTTGCTGCTGGGTATACATGAGGCACAAGTGAGAAATTTGCCCCGTTGGCAGCCTCCATAAATATAGCCAAGCCTACGAAGAGGCCAAACATGGTGGCTTCGGTTTTGGGATTCGATACCCCGATCGCGATCAGGTGAGCACCTGCTGCCACGCCGAGAAATATGAGCCAAATCTTCTTAGCCCAAACGGATTCGGTCTTCTTGTAGATGAGATCGGATATTATTCCACCCAATGGCCGAAATAGAACATTAAGAAGCCCAAACATGGCTGCCCATTCCCCAGCTTCCGTCTGACCAAGGTGGGGAAAGTTTCTTTCGTAAAATGAAGCGAGTATAGAGTTGACGGCAAGCTCAGTCCCAAAGGAGCATGCATATACCCCAAAGAGGGCGAATGTCTGAGGGCTAATAACAACGTGCATGATCTCCTTAGAGGTCGGGGGAACAATAAATTCGCTCTTGGCAAGGTCAAGGTATGTTGTGCCGTCGCTCTGAGATTCAATATCTGAAATCGTTTGTGGGTGTTTCTCATCGACGTTGTTGATACCCTTAGCAATGGATACTGAAGAAGGCGTGTCTATTTCACCTCGGATGCTGCTATCGGACGAGCCTCCTGCGGTGGGCATGACGCGGTCGGACCATCTGCCGGTGGGTGTATCGTCACAAGTGAATAGCATCCCTAGAGCAACAACGACAATGATGATAAACGGGACAATGTATGCCACCCTCCATGCCTTGTGGGGAGCAAGTCCACTGTGCTGGACTAGAGAATCAAAGACCGCAGGCATCACGTAGCTGTAACACTGAGTATTAATAAAAGTCCTTTGTGACAGACTGGGCAGACTTACTATGTGATACCTCCACCTGCATTTCCCCAGCCCGCTGTCAAGGCATTTGCAGAGCCGATGACATTTTTGTCGAAGTATCCAGTTGTCCAAACCTGACAGGGCACGAAGCTGGCACCTAGAATGCCGATGAAAAACCTTAACGCCATGAGGCCATGGATATTTGTAACTAGCCCTGCCATAGCCGTTGGTATGGCGCCGGCCAGTAATATGCCAACAAAAACCAATCGTGGCCCGTAGCGATCACATAGTGGCCCGGAGAAAAATCGAACGAGAAGACTAGAGAAGTCAGACTGGAAATCTGTCGAAATTGGGCTGATGCTTACGTTGCTAGTAAAGCAATTATATTAGAGTTGGCGATATCGGTCTGACTTAGGTGAAGGTCTTTTTTAATTGTAACGGCCAACTGAAGGTAATTATTAGAGACCTGATATATTTCGAGGATTCTACCATAAAATGTGACTTACCAGAGGCGGGAACGAATACCACGAGAGAAATGCAACGAAGAATCCCAGCCACGAGAAAAAGAACACTCTTCCATATTTATCGAATGGGTTTAATATAGGTATTGATCTTGCTTTTTTGTTGATGGGATTGATTTCTGGCGAGGCTACGAGTAGCCTCAAAAAGTTTGGTGCCATGTGTGATGATTTCAAATGGATAGGATTAAGTTCAAAAATAAAACAGTCGGTCTAAACAGCACTGGGATCAAAGTAGAGCGCGGAAAATGTCGATGGTTAAATTAAATGAGAGCTTCTGTATACGTATCATCAAGCCCATATATGCTGGCCATGAAATTCTAACTTACAGTCCGAGGAGATGTCCATTTCGCATCTGAAGATTTACCAGCCTTTAGATAGCAACACATCAGTGTCTCAAAGATCAAATAGGCTTATCACCCAACGATCATGGCATGCAAACCCAAAATCTACAGCTAGTTCTGATGGTGGCGTGATACGAATTTTGATAGAGGCGCTGATTGTGAAAACAAGATAAGCGACTCAGCCCTGGTAGCACTTACCAATGCTGCCTGAACGAAAAGTGATAAAATATTGGGCAATTCACCTCGAGCATACTCGCTCAATATCGGAACGGGAATGATGTTGCGGGAAGAATTCCCCCGACTGGTTTCTTCATAGTGACAATCGGTATCGGACCCGCTTGCTGACACGAAAGATAAGGGGGTGGAGGCAACCCCAACATCGATCCTATCTAACCCATGGGGATAAGAGGTTAGAACATGAGGTAACCAAAGATAAGGCTCCACTAGTATGCACGGTTATATAGATCGTACTTTAGCATCTCCGCGGAGAAGGTTGTTCTCGATAAAGTTTTCGAGGGAGGGAATTTCTCTCCTAGCTAAGACGATAGCGGCCGTTTACTCACGGAGAAAAACAGTAATCAGAAGCCAGTGATTGGAGCCTTTTCTTTAGGCTTCTTAACCCCACGGCAGTTATGTTTCTTGGTAATCACCGTGGGGTTATACTGATCGGAATCCTGTAGATTGATATTTCGAGAGCTTTTAGCTCACGTGAATCTCTCTTACTATTCTAAATAGTCACGTTATATAGTACCAACTAATGCAAAATTGACTATAATGATGTGCAGCTATGAATATTGCATCGGTTTACGATCAATGCAGCTACTGATTACTATGATTGCCCAGTTCCTCAGTATGTATGGTTAGATTATTCAATATATCAATGAGGGTATCAATTGTAATGCAGGTAAACCCAAAACACCAAATATGAGTACAATGTTGTTAATTACCAGTCAATACCAATGGGCGCCGTAGCACGCTTCCCTATTATTTCAACCTTAATATCAGCAACCTTCTTTCCCCTGAAGCTCTTATAGACCCTATCGACTTTCTCAAACGGATCCACCGCTTCTTCTCTCCTAATCTTCCACTTCTCCGTCCCAAGCAGCGCATCAAGTTCTTCAACGGGAGGCAGCTTCAAGTATACCCAGCCATCGTCGCGTTCCTCAGCTGGAAAAATAGCAACACTGGTCGTCTCGTCGCTCGTGCATCGCCCGGCATGTTCGCCATTGAGCTCAAAGTTTCGTTTACATAATGGACAAGAGATCCAGTAAGTTCCAGCGTCAGTGTCGCCGATAAAGCCATCCGAGAGCACGAATGCGCGCTTGTGTGGACACATTTGCTGTGTTGCGTAGTATTTGCCCTTGACCTTGAAGATTGCAAGCTGTGTGTCGCCACGTTTGACGTTGGCAGACGATATCTGTGGCTTTTCTTCAGAGAAGTGATCGGTCTTGAGAATTGGCTGCCATGAGACATGCGACCATTGATGCCCCGTGAAATTCTCCGTGACAGAACCTTGGGGCCAATATGTTGGCCTCTGTTGCCCACGCTCTTCAACGATCTCGACGGTCTCCACAGTTTCCGGAGTATTATTGAATTGCTCGAAATGTTTGCGTCTTTCCGGATCCTTAATAGTTTCGGCCCACTCGCAGAAATAAGAGCCTACCAGCTCTTCCATCTGTCGCTCTAGTTCCGCACATATACCGAGCTTGTCATTAATAACCACCTCGCGGAGGTAGTCAATTCCGCCTGGAAGGTTCTCTATCCACCGGGCAGTGCGTTGTAGTTTATCGGCTGTTCGTATGTAGAATATAAGATAACGGTCGAGAAGAGAAATAACTTCGTCGGGTGGGACGTCCTTTGCTAGTAGCTCTGAGTGCCGCGGCTTTGCGCCACCATTGCCGCCGACGAAAACGTTGAACCCCTTTTCTGTGGCAATCAACCCAAAACTTCAACACAGTCAGTATGTACCGTCAATTAAGAATGCACAACACGTACTCCTTATTCTGCGCTTCCGCACATTCTCTAACGCATCCCGAGACACCACCCTTGATTTTATGTGGCGACCGAATACTTTTGTAGCGCTGCTCAAGTCGAATTGCCATTCCAACGCTGTCACCAACTCCGAACCGACACCATGTAGTTCCTACACAGCTCTATACATCTGTTAGTAGGATTTCAGAATGGTATGGGTAATATTTGTAGCCACGAACCTTGACTGTCCGCAGAGATTTCGCATAGGCGTGACCGCTTTCCATCCCGGCATTGACAAGTTCGGTCCAAATATCGAGGAGATCTTGCTTCTTGGCACCAAACATGTCGATTCGCTGTCCACCGGTGATTTTGCAATAAAGGTTGTATTTCTTTGCAACTTGGCCGATGGTGATCAGTCTGTCTGCGGTAATCTCTCCACCTGCAACGCGAGGCACGACAGAGAAGGTCCCATTCCTCTGTATATTCGCAAGAAACTTATCGTTTGTATCTTGGAGGTCACGGACTGGCTTATCCAGAACATGACGGTTATACATACTCGCGAGGATGGATCCGATAGCTGGCTTGCATATCTCACATCCTAGCGAATCTGGAACTTTACCTACTGCTTGCATTATATCCACGAACGTCTTCAACTGCTTGACGGACACAATATTGTAGAGGTCGGCTCGGGAGTATGGGATGTGAGAACATACTGCATTTAGTTAGCCACATAAAATAGTAGTAGGTTGTAGAACTCACAATGATTCGAAACTTCTTGCCCCATTTCTTTCATTGTGTTGTTGAAGATCGATTGGATGAGAGGCATACAACCACCACACCCAGTGCCAGCCTTTGTGCATGATTTGACATCAGCGATTGTTTTGCAGGTGCCATCCTTCACTTTCTCAACCACGTCGCGTTTGGTAACGTTGTGGCATGAGCAGACCTGAGTGTCGTCGTCCCTGTAATGATATAATTAGCAATGGCGTTGAGGTTGAGTATATATTTTCATACAAGTCGTCAGCGTTCTCTTCTCCTCCATTCTGGGTGCCAAGAATAAATTGGCTGGGTGGGACCTCGAGCTCTTTCTGACTTTTGACCATCTGGTTCAATTTGACGTAATCATTGGTATCTCCGATCATCATTCCGCCGAGTAGGTATTTTCCATCCATGGTAAAAAGATACTTCTTATACACAGCACTGAATGGATCTTTGTAAGTTAAAGCCTTAACCAAGGGCCCCTTCGTTGGTGGAGTTGGGCTTCTTCTGCCATTTTCCTCGGGTTTAAGCTTTGATGCCCGCCTTCCAGGAAGAAATCTTGGTCCATCTCTGTCGGCGAAGAAGTCGCCAAAGCTGGCCACGTTCACACCTAAGAGCTTGAGTTTTGTGCTCAAGTCAGGTCGATCGAAGCCTTTCGGCGCCTTTTCTGGATTCGTGAGGTTGAAGGATAGTACGTCTGCCATCTCAATTCCAGGAGCTATAATGCCGAATGTTTGATTCTCCCAAGACGCACACTCTCCGATGGCGTAGATATCAGGGATTGATGTTCGCAAGCTAGATTTAAGTTAGTTAGTTGTTCCTGCATAGTATAGCGGCAAATTATAATCACCCTGAATCGACAATGAAGCCTCCTCGTTCGGTACATCTTATGCTAGCCTTTTGACCAAGATCATCCCTAGGAGTTACACCGATCTGAATGGCAATTTAGTAACAAGCAGGAACAAGAATAGTATATGAGGAACTTACTGCAAAACATATACATGAACAATCGATAGATTCGCCATCCTCAAATGTGATTCCCTGCACATTGTTGCTGCTGTCTGTATTGATGGTCGCTACGCGCTTTCGAAGCATAACTTCCAGTCCCAGTTGGCGAATTGTGTCCGTCACCAGGGATCCTGCGTCAGCGTCCAATTGCCTCGCCAATACCCACTTGTTGCGGTCGATTAGCTTTGCACTTTTGAATGCGTTCAAACTCATCATCGCATGAGCAGCTTCGAGGCCGAGCAAACCGCCTCCGATAACAACACCTGTCGTGTCTTTATGCCTCGAGGCAAACTCCATGAGCCTCTCAAGGTCGGAGATTGTCCTATAAACAAATACCCCATTGGCGTTATAGCCAGGAGTATGACTTGGAAGGATTGCATCGGATCCTGTTGCTAGGACTAAGATATCGTATGAGACCGAATCACCGGTGGATGTTCTGACTGTCTTTTGGTCGGGGAGGACTTCTTCAACGCGGGTATTCAGGTGATAATTCAAAGAACCATCCTCAAATGACCCATACTTCGGAACATATTAGCCATTGGAAATATGTGCCCGTACTATTTTCACTCACCCATTCTTTCGGGTTCAAATATAGTTGCTCGACCTCGCGATGCTCGAAAAATGATGTGAGCCCGACCCGATTGTAGGCCACATGGGGCTCTTCGCCAATAACGACAATATCATACTGTCTCCTCTTGGCATCTAGTTTAATAATTTTCTCACTGCTCAGAATCAGTATCAGTATCGGTCTAACGCAAATGAAGTACCGTGTCTAGAAATGCGAAGTTCTTCGTTTCGCACCGTATATTCGTAGTGGGGCAACATACATGAACGAGAGAGCAACCATGCCCAGCCCAACAATTACGATTTTCTTTCGTGGAGTGCATATTCCAATGTTTCCCTCGGTATGCACGGCGTCTCCAGCAATGTTGAAGCCGTTCCCGTTGTAAATGCTGTTTGGAATGTCTGGAAGGGTCGACGATTCCACCCCTGCTCCGCTCGGTAAATGCATTTTTCCGAACTGTGATATCGATCGTTCAGCGAGGCGAGCGACTTCAAATCATCCGTATCAAAGTCAACTGCACAATATTTGCAAGCAGAACTTTCTATTATATGATTTACTTTTCTGCTTTTCTCACTAGACGGACATCGTGACGTCTCGGGCAATATTGTGGCAATTGCTCATACTGCTGCTTCTCCGCGGGTCGACGACGGGACAGACTCTCCACGGGCCAGAGCAGATATCTATCGGCTTGAAGGCGACACATCTACAACCGCCGGCTACTTTGATTATTCTGTGTAAAACTTCCTTTGGATATGGTTCCTGCATCTCCGGCGATGGTTTTTTGGTATGGTCTCCCAAATAATCTCTTATCATGAGCTTATCTGGACGACAGAAATCGAAAAGATAAGGGCTTCAGGGGCTAGGCCACAACTAATGAGGCCAAAGATAGACACCCGAGGCTCCACATTTTCTGTTTTGACCTTATCTGAGTTGAATAAACCCCCACACGTCGCTGCATATAACTGGCCCATGTGTTTGTTGGCTGGTGTTTAAGCTTTAGGCCAATGATTCCCACGTTGTGACGGCTTCAGCTTATTGAGCCGGCCAATGTCGGGATGCTTCTGTGACCCTTGCCGGTTTGACCCTTATCTTTCGTACAACAGAGATATTGGGGTACTGTAATAGATGAAGACGAGAAGTGTATAACTCCGCGGACATGCCGCTGGCTGAACAAGCCATTTACGTGGGTTTTTGCTTTGTATCCAAACTTGCCTGTCGATAGGGGCCTTACGGACTTTGCTGACCTAACTTGCAGCAAATCCCCATGGTCCGCGGGAAGTGTGCGCCGAGCACGGCTGATGTGGAATACGGAACCGAGTATGACTTAGAGTATGACTTGGAGAATTGCAATGCGTCGTATATATACGTGGACATGATAACGATGGTAGTTAAACCACTACCACAATTCTCCTCAGTATGGCGACCCTCACCGAATCCCTGACTTTTGGGACATCCCTTAATGTGCACTCTCTGAAATCCGCCATTTTCACACAAGAAATAAAACCCGCAATCATACGTGAAAAGCCATCTAAGCTCAAACATGAAGATATATCGACAATTGCATTGCCGAATGTTCCATTGCCCCCGTTATCCAAGCCCCCCAAAGAAATTTTGAGTTTGGATAAGGACACTCCGGACCGCCACGTCCCTCGGGATCCGCGTCTAATTAGGTTGACTGGCGTGCATCCATTCAATGTAGAAGCACCGCTGACAGACCTCTTCAATGATGGTGGGTAAATCTCGAAATGTGGTTTTGTGGATGATGAGGTACTGAACAAGCTTAAGGCTTTCTGACAAGCTCGCAACTTTTCTACGTCCGAAATCATGGGCCGGTCCCTGAAGTTCGAGATTCTGAAATTCCAACCTGGGAGCTGAGTATTGAAGGGTATTACACCTTTTGAGTATCTTGATTATTGGCAGCTGACGGAATGGACAGGTTGGTTGAACATCCGATAACACTCAGCTTCCGACAAATCCTGCAACAATTCGATCAGATAACTGCACCTGTCACCCTCGTGTGCGCTGGTAATAGGCGTAAAGAGCAGAACCAAGTGCGGAAGTCGAATGGGTTTTCATGGGGAGCGGCTGGCGTGTCCACTGCTCTTTTCACGGGACCCATGATGGCCGATATCATACGGAGGGCAAAGCCATTACGCAGGGCTAGATACGTATGCATGGAGGGAGCTGATAAATTGGTACGACAGCAGTTCTCTGCCTAGGGTGCTGGTAGCTAATGCTTTTATAGCCCAACGGATATTACGGAACGTCAGTGAAGCTAAATTGGGTGATGGACCCCAACAGAGGCATTATGCTTGCCCATAAAATGAACGGCGAGCCGCTCCACCCTGATCACGGCCGCCCCCTGAGGGCAGTAATCCCGGGACAAATTGGCGGCAGGAGCGTGAAATGGTTGACCAAATTGATCGTCACCGAAGCTCCAAGTGATAATTGGTACCATATTTATGATAACCGAGTGCTACCGTGAGTACAGTCCTATGTCAAGTTTGCCTTTTGCAAACTTTAATTAACCACCTTATAGAACTATGGTTAGCCCGGAGATGGCATCGAAAGACAAGTCTTGGTGGCAAGACGACAGATATGCGATTTACGACCTAAGTGTTAACTCAGCCACTGCATACCCACAACATAACGAAGAATTGCCGCTCACAACACCAGAGGCGACATATAATGCGAGAGGCTATGCATACGGTGGCGGCGGTCGACGAATTACAAGGGTTGAGATATCATTAGACGGCGGCAAATGTATGATAATCACTATTGTGCATATTCTCTAGCTGACTTGAGATCCACAGCTTGGCGACTGGCAGATATCGACTATCCGGAAGACAAATATCGCGATTTTGACTCACAATTATACGGCGGTCGAGTGGACATGTACGCGCGGGAGGCTTGCTTCTGCTGGTGCCAATGGTCTCTCAACATACCAGTTTCCGATCTCGAGGCCAGCGATGCGATTCTCGTCCGGGCCATGGACGAAGCAATGAATATCCAACCTCGAGACATGTACTGGTCTGTTTTGGGGATGATGAACAACCCATGGTTTAGAGTTACTATCACTAAAAGCAACGGGGTCCTGAAGTTCGAACACCCAACACAGCCTGCTTTAATGCCTGGAGGATGGATGGAACGTGTAAAGAAAGAAGGTGGAGATTTGACGAACGGATCCTGGGGACAGAGGCCCAATGGAGAAGCGCCAAGAGAGCCGACGATTGTAGAGGAGATTGATATGAGAGCAAAGGGGTTGAACAAAAGCATTGATATCGAAGAATTGAGGCAACATAGCGGTCCTGGGTCGCCTTGGTTTGTTGTGAATGGTGAAGTATATGATGGTACACCGTTCTTAGACGGCCACCCGGGAGGAGCCCAAAGCATAATATCGGCAGCTGCAATGGATGTGTCGGAGGAATTCCTTGCAATCCGTGAGTTGCCTTCTAATGTTCATGGTAGTGCGTTACTAATCTATAAAATAGACAGCGAGACCGCAAAAGCGATGATGAGCGAATACCACGTTGGAACATTAGATAAAGCCTCAGTGGCAATTCTTAACAAGGAACCGGACCAAGAGACACGTTCAGAGCCGACTGAGATATTCTTACAACCTAGATTCTGGACGAAAGCGAAGCTTTGCAAGAAGGTATCAGTGTCGAGCGATACACGTATATTTTCCTTTGCATTGGAGCACGACGAACAATCGTTAGGTTTGCCAACTGGTCAGCATGTCATGCTCAAAGCTGAAGATGATTCACCCCAGAAAACTAGCATTATCAGAGCATATACACCAATATCACAGACGGACAAGAAGGGAATAGTGGATGTACTTGTTAAGATATATTTCAGCACGCCTACTATGGAAGGCGGTAAGATGACAATGGCTCTCGAAAAACTTGCCATTGGTTCGTCTGTGGAGTTTAAGGGGCCCATTGGTAAATTCAAGTACCTCGGAAAGGGCAGAGTTTCCATCAACGACAAGGAACGCTCTGTACGGTCCTTCAAGATGATATGTGGTGGAAGCGGCATCACGCCTATCTTCCAAGTTTTACGCGCGGTTATTCAAGACCGCGACGACCCAACCACCTGCGTCCTCCTCGATGGAAATAAGAAAGAAGAAGATATTCTCTGCAAGGATGAGCTAGATTCATTTGCAGCGGCCGACAGCAAGAGGTGTTCAATTATGCACACACTTACAGATGGGTCTAGTTCGTGGTCTGGCCAAAGGGGCCGCATCTCGGCGCAGAATCTAAAAGACCATGCGTCTCCGACTGAGACATGTATGGTGCTGATCTGTGGACCAAAGGCGATGGAGCAATCTGTTCACAAGATTTTGTTACAACTTGGGTGGGATGAATCGGATATTGTCTTTTTCTAGCATGGGAAATAATGGACGGTTAAGGTCACATTTGTTTAATAGGCGAATATCCCCGAGGGGCAAAATAATGAAATATTTAGTAGGCACACCGAAGTGACGCTTGAATATCGGCGTGTATTTGTGAGATAGGCTCTACTTGCAGCCAACGGGAGCTAAATTCTTAGCGGACCCGAAGAGCCACTACCTAGTGGTTACCTAAAGCCTAGGTAGGCTTTCGACGAGCTGGGGGAGCGGTACCCGGCCACTAGCCCACCGCGTGTCTATCCAAGGCCGATGTTAATATAACAGGGTATAACAAAAAGCGCGTCTCGTGGGTTCAGGAGGTCATGGTTATGTGGCCAGAAATTCACTCTGGAGATATAAAGATGGAGCGTCAGTAGACCTAAGGCATGTTGTTACGTTCGGGATAGACGGGATAAAATAAACGATTAAATAAGACGCTAGGCCGTGTGAAGATATATCCACTTCGAGGCCCTTTGGAGGCCCTGCCGGCGGCCCTCCGTATATATTCGGAATGCGGGGAAGGGCGGCGGCGGATGTGCAGCGGCAGAAGGAAGGAGCGCCGCCTACAGTAGCTCGAGAACTTAGAAAAAGAGACAGGAGCGACCGCCACAAAACTAAGCCACCCTAAGCCACCTTTGGTAAGCTGATTTATAGATATTCGTATAACAGTATCAGCTCTACGGAAATTATACACTTGCAAAATAAATCTCAGCTCTATTCTAGATCTGATACACGTTGCCATTAGAATGCGCAGACTTTTCATTGTTATAACGCGTGGAGGTCTTTTAAGGTGGCTGGGGCTCGTATAAATTTTGGTAGGGCTTAGCGCGCCAAGCCTAGGTACAGTAGCGCAACGAACATCTCTGGGAACACCGTTAGGACTCATGTAAATCAGAGTCTTAATTACCTCAGTTAATTGTAATAAAATTTCACGGACCTTTTACCGTATTTCCACTAAAAAGCGCAAGCTGAATACCATAACCCTTGCATTGTGGTGGGGTTTTGATGTTTCGTCCAACGCGACCTGAGACCTGGGTGGTTGGTTATCGCGTCGCCAGCCACCTCGGCAGCGGCCGCCCCAGCCCTCCCAGCCTTCCAACGACGCATCATAATTCGACGTATATACCTCTGACCTGCAGTAGCTGCGGGAAGATGCGCATCTTGCATCAAGCAATAGCAGGTCGCAGCTACTCACCGATTAATTGGAGCAATCATGAATTCCCGAAGAGTTGACGTTCGCTCTGTGCAGTGTAAGTTCGCTGAAGGCTATGGCTCATGGTGGCACAATGGGAGGACCAAGGCTGACAATGACCACGACAGATAAGGAACTTTTAGTCGAAAGAGCGAATGAAAAAAAATATTCTAAGGATAGATACAGTGCTGAGGATTTACATACGGACGACGAAGATGCGTTCGATATATCAAGCAACCCTAGCGCCGAAACAGTTCTTCTTCCCGATGCCCCAATCAATCCACGGACGCAGGACCAGATCAATCAACGCTCTTACTCCGAGGCCCTGGAAGCACTCACCGCGAAATTTCCACGGACTCCACGGACTACACCGCCGGCGGGCCGTTATGTGACCATGCCTCCTGCTGCGCGGATGAGTTCGAATATTGGGACGAGAGTCATGAGGCCGTCCATGCAGTCGACGCAATCGCAATTTACCTACTCGGGACCACCAACGCCAACGAACGACGACATGCCTTACCTCCGATATGCAATTGATCAGATCACAAGAGAAGACGATACAAGAAGCTCAACCCTGAGAGGGATGAGCGGGGACAGCAGCTCTTCGTACCCAAGGTTCCCTGAGCGAAGCCTGAAGCAAGACTATGTTAGGCCCAAATATGACGACGAGCCCGACTATGATAGTGGACCTGGTCCCGATATTGGGTCAAAAGAAGATATTAGATCTATGGCCCCGCGACCAACAGCCAAGTACAACCCCAAAGACTCGTTGGCCAGCCTCGCCTTGCCAACGTCCGGATCTGAGCTATACCTTGCCGCAGAACCTCCAGTACACACTGCACGGTACCCAGCACTCACGTTTGTGCCAAAAACTTTACGGACCTACAGTCTTGCGTTGTTGGTGTTGATATGCATCTCCACAATCGTTGGCTTGGGCCTCTGTATCGAATTCGCGGACAGTCTATGGGCCCACACTGGTTCCTTCAACGCGAAGTACTTCGCATTCCGGTTCCTCCCTCAGATCATCGCCGCCTCTCTATTCCTCTGGCTCGAAGGCGTTATGGCGGCCGTCGGACGCATCGTGCCCTACGTTCAGATGACATCCGAGAACCGTCAAGCTCGCCAAAAGTCCCTGTTTCTACCTTTCCAGCCTACGACCCTCCTTAGGCCACGATTCAGGTACTTCTCCTCCGACCAAATCCACCTAGGAGTGTGCAGCGTGCTTATCTGGCCGGCTGTTCTTACCATCCCCCTCGCCAGCTGCCTTTTCACTGTTACGAACATCAACGGACTCTGGAAATATAGCACTGTGACAAGCATCGCCGGTGTCCTCATCGCCATCTACGTCTTGATCGTTCTCGGTCTCGTTGGGATCATCCTAAGTTTCGTCCGCCGTGAGACTGGTCTGCTCTGGGACCCACGATCTCTCGCTGATGTCATTGCGCTGCTCTCCCGGAGCAACTGCATGGATGACTATGAGGGCGCCGAGGACGTATCAGATCTAGCCGAGCTGCGCGAGAAGCTTGGGCATCGCGCTGATCGTCTAGGGTACTGGCGCACCACAAACCCGACACAAGATATTTTCTACTGTATCGGCGAGGAAGGCGCACCACTCCGCCGGCACGGCATGAACCGCGGCCGTGCCGAGCCGTCAATTAATGAGAAGACTCGTTACAGCGGTGACACCGAGGCTCAGATGTTGACCACCCGTGCAACCTACATTCCATGGTACCTCAGGCGCTCGGCCTTGTTGCTCTGGCCCATCGCCTTCGGTGCTTTACTTGTCGCTCTGTTCATCGTCAGCTTCCTCCCGTCGATCGCCCTCAGCTCCGGCTTCCGTCCTCAACTTTCCTCCACCCCTAACAGGGCACACTTCATCCCCTCATCATTCTTCTACTCCTTCGTTCCGTCTACCATTGGTCTCGTTCTTTACGGGGCTCTGAGACCTATTGCATACTCCATCGCCCGCCTGACACCTTGGTCTGAACTTGCGCGCACCTACGGGACTCGAGCTCTACCATCCCTCCTCGCAGACTATAGCGCGAGCTCTAGTGTTCCATTTGCCGGTCTCTCGCTAGCGATTGAGAACGGACATTGGCTTGTCGCGCTACTGGCTGTTATGCACCCGCTCATGATCCTGCTACCGATACTCGGTGGTGGGATGTTTGCGGTATATACGACGCTCCCATCGCAGACTCTGCTGGTGCTCACAGATATGGCAGCCTTCTATGTCATCCTTGCGCTGCTGATTGGGTATTTTATTGCTCTGCTGGCTGTCGCGGTTGCGCTCGTGCCTTGGGAGGCGCAGGAGAAAATGAAGCTTCCGAGCACCATGAGCTGTTTGGCGGAGGTGGTGAGCGTGATCGGACAGAGCGGGTTGAGAAGCGATGCGGCGTTCCGTGCTGTTCGCGGGCGCACGGATTTGCGAACAAGACTGGTGGGAGCGAGAGAGAGAGGAAGAGGAGAAGTGAAGTACTTCTGTGGAGAATGGAGAGAAGGCGGGAGAGTCGGGTGGGGAGTGGAGAGAATGGGAAGGTCTGAGAGATCTTGAGTTGGAGCTAGTGGGCTGCTATTTATGTTACGATATGGAACGACGAGAAGCTGCAATATGTTGATACGATATGGGACGACGATACATCGCAAGATGTGGGTGGTTGCTACTCAGCACGGATTTACGGATCGAAAATCCGAGGCACCACATGGCATTACGATCGACGGAGTTACCAATTTTACGGAGGCACGATTTAACGGGATTTACGACACTAATGAGATACGGAGTTACGAGTTATGGCTTTATGATTTATGATTTTATGATTTACGGCGTTACGATTAGAAGGGGTCCGGAGGTGGAGTTATTAGATATGGCGTTACGAGGTATGGGGTACTGGAAACATACCTTGCGAGGTAGTGAGTACTGGAGGCGCTGTATATGTTTCTATGGATAGAGACGAGCATTTGTTTAGTGGAGAGCACATGCTATATAGGCACAAGCCATATAGATAATGGGTTTGAATAAAAGAGTTATTTCTCTTGTACTCCCCGATGACAATTTTGCACCACAGTATGTTAGAAATGTATGGTACTAAAGTTATATCAGAAATAAAAACAGCGCCAACAATTTCTTAACCCCTTCCCCTAGCCCCTATATCCTAGCCCATCCTATTTCGTATTCCTTTGTTATATGTCTCTGCCCGGAAAGACGTAGACGAGGACGTTAATAGTTCCTGTCCATTTATACTAAAGATTTATCTGGTGATCAACGCAGTCGGGAGTGTGTTGTTACTTAATCTCACACTCCCGATTGGGTTGTTGCTTCCACAGACCACTACCGATCCACGCAACTGCCTAAATGAGGCCATGAGTTGAAATATGTCCATCTCGCGCTGCAATGCCTCTACCTCACGCGCAATCACCCGCAGCGTATCACTTTCGTCGATAACATTACCACTCACATCCATCATCTCTCCGTTCCCCAGGCCATGATGAATGCGCGCACCTTGGGTAAGTGCTACACGCGCATCGAATCGTCTCTCAACTTCTTCCGCGATAATCTTCTCAAACACCTCTAGGCGTACATTGTCCAAGTGTAGGCTTACGTGTACGCTTAGTTTGAGACTCTTCCACGACGGTGGCGTTTGGGTATATCTCCGATGGCGATGGGGTATCTGTCGTGGGGAGGCGGAATACATTGGGAATAAGGTTGAAGGAACATTTGCGCCCTCAGTATCGCGGCGAGCAGACTCGCTGGCCATGGGGGAGCGAATTCGGGGCGGGGTTGAGATTGGCTCATCGGGCATTGAGGTTGGCGTTGAGGGAACGTCTGAGCTCTCTTCAGAGAAGTAAACGGATTCTTCTAATAGTGGGAGCCCAAGCTGGGGAGCATCTGCACTTCTAGCAGCGGAATGGGCTGGCTCTTTGGATTTCTGGGGTTGGACTGGGTGATCGCTCGTGGTTTCATCACCATCGTAGGTGGGTTCATAAGAGTAGCCGTGGCCGTTTTCGTAGCCAAGATTATTGTCATATGGTGGTTGTGAGGTTGTGGGGAGAGACTGTGCTCCTGCAAATAAGCCTTCTCGTCTTGAAGGTCCATCGACAGAGCCAGAATAATCCATGTTGGCTGTTGGGCGTATGGGTTGGATTGGCTGTGCCAATGTTGAGGAAGGAGCAATGGTGAAGATAATATATGGAAGGAGCAACGGCTAGGACCATATATGGAAGGAGCGACGGTTAAGACGATATGCGGAAGGAGCGACGGCTAGGGTTATATATGGCAAGAGCAACTGTGGCACTGGAAGGAACGAAAGGATGTTATGTGGAAGGAGCGAACAGGCCATATACAGTCGAAGTGAGAAGTGGTTCCACCCATTGCGGGTAATTTTGAAGGTTTATGTGGCCTTGAACTAATAGCTAGGCCGTAAAAAGGTTGGATAACATGGGGTTAAGCTTATTATTTGACAGGGGAATGGCCAAGAATATTATGTTGTGGGGTGTTCCTACATGTGGTGACTATTGTGATCCATGGTAATGGCAGGTTATAGGAGTTCACTAGCAGGCTTTAGTTTCGATATAGCACGCACGTTACACTATCACACCAAGTTCGAATTAAATGAAAACAATGCATATCTCTAATACTACCGCAATATTAGGAAATTCATGAATCTAAAATCCAAGTGACCACATTGAGATAAACTGTCCTACATTTCCCACAAGACATAGCACATAGGCTGTCAAATTCCGATCATGCCAGATGAGTCGTGTTGAACAAACGGTTGCCGGTATCGGTCTCGCCGATACCTGTAAACTGGTTTTTAGACAGGCGAAGAGCGATGAGACTGATATTTCCATGGCTGGCTAGATTCGCCGCAGTTTCTCCAGAGATGAACTTGTCTTGGACGACATTGGCAACGACAACGATGCGGATGGTGGGACGTAACTTGCGGACGTGTTCTATGAACTCCAGCATCGTTTTGCCGGTGTTAATGACCGAGTCGACGAGGATGATTGCATCTTGCTGCGCTATATGAAGGAGTTTGAGGTCCTCGGGTTGGCTCGCATGCACTAACATCGCGAGAGGAAAAACGTCGTTGATACCCTCGGCCATAGGTCCTCCGCCGCGCATCAAAGGCACAATTGTCGTCCTTCTCTCGCCTGCCAAGCAATGGCCCTCCGTGAGTCCGCCTTGAACGTGCGGGATCTTGTAGCTATCGAGTCCAATAACCTTGCCAATGTACTCGGCAGCTAAATACCACCCAATGCGGCGATGAGCTTCCTTGAGGGCCGGGCCAGCAACAGTTGCATCACGCGTCTGGGTTTTGAGCAGGGTGGCTGCGCTTTTATTGGTTGCGTGGATGAGCCTGAAATTGGAATCGGACAGGATTGCCTCTATATCGGCCTGAGAGAGTTGTAGAAGCGGGAGCTTCACCGAATCCAACCGCGGAGTTGCTGTGCTCGGCAGCACGACCTGGCTGGCGACGAAATCTTGGGTTTTTATAGCATCCCTCAAGGCAGCTTCCATAGACTTGCTCCTGGAGCACTCATCGCCAACAACGACTATGGCCCGGTCTGCCTGGATCAACATTGGCAAATCCAGCGGACTGTCTCCAAATGCGCAAACTTCTACCTGGTATGCATCTCGGATGTGACCAACCAAGTCTGCTTTAAGCTCAGCAGTCACCACGAATCCATCTGAAATGCGTCCCCCACCAATAACCGCCACGGAGTCGGCCAGACCTTCTCTCTCTCGAGAACTTTCTCCCACACACGTCCTAGCCCGCAGGTTACGACCACAGCGCCGACATGGTCAAGCTCTGCCGCCTGGTGTAACAGAAATACAAACTCTTGATACATTGTCACCCCCAATGCTACTTCGTCACATATGCCATCGAACGCTTCATCATTAGCGGCTTCTTCGTAGAGCAAGGTGGCCTGCCGAAATGAATGGTACGAGTAACCACCAGACCGCCGAACAACTCTTTCAAAGGGTTTTTTGCCCCTGTCAATGCCCCATGGTTGGAGACCTTTTCCCAGAACATATCGGCAACATCCTGCGGAGCCAACATCTTGTCCGCGTCCATAACCAACATTTTCTTGACTCCACCATCGCGAGTGGCGTCACTGTCCATAGCCTCTCCCAGCCTGGTCATCGCGTTGCTCCGGTTAACATGCTCATTGTGATGGCCGAGATCGGAGACCAATCTCATGAGTCTGACTGAGAAAATTTCTTCCGACTCCATGTTGTTTCCTCGAGATATTGCACAGAAGTGAATACCATGGATGCGACAAAGTGTGCGCAGCATGTTTTCTTCCTGCTTCTGCCACTTCTCGAGGTGTTCAAGTGGCACGATATCACGGATTCTCTCCCAGTCGCTCAAGCAGTGTTGTTGGATAACCTCGGGGTCAGTTTTCAAGTACAGTATATGCGAATATATCTCAAGATCTTTCGGTGTGATCACAATGATCTCGGAATCGTCCTTTTCGTCCCAGAACGTGGCATGCCCCGCCACTATCCCATTGGTTCTGCCGATTGTGCATTCGTCTTTAATGGAACAAATGGCTTTCTCTCGCAACTTCACTTTCTGCTCCTCAGGCAACTCCTTGAATGCGGGAAGGCCACCAGGAAAGAAAGAGTTGATCACCGAAGAGCCCTCGAAGAATTGAAACGGGGTGCATACTTCTAACTGAGAGTGAACCTGCAGCATGGAAAGATAATGAGATTTCCCAGCGCCAGAGATACCATACAGCCCAATGATATTTGGGGTGAAATCCTCCGGCGTGCAACTGAATCCATCAGAAGATCCTTCTATCTTGGCATTCATGATATCGGCCATGATGTTGGACAAGTGCTTAATACAGAGTGAAATCTAACTTTGGTATTGTGGGAAGGATGAGAGGGAAGGTTGGTTGAGAAAGACCCGAATAAGGATTTAAAACCTGTCGTTTATATATAGCTTTGGAGAGAAGTATCAAGGCTGCCAGGAGGGCGGTTTGCTTTGAGCCATTTTACGTTTGTTGAAATGGAATAGTCTTGAATGGAAACATTTCCAGACTGCATGAGTAGAAGGGCTTCCTCCTCGACGATATGAAGAGATAATCCAACGTAGAAAAGATTCCCAAGGAAAAAACTTACGTAGCAATCTGCTTCGCAGGGAAAACATTGCTGACAATCGCCTTCTCCGTCTCTCTTTGCTTTGTATCCCACGTTTGGCACAAATAAAATCATAGGAAGCCTTGAGGCCACAAACCTCTCCTCCTATATGGGACCTGTCATACATTGTAATGGCGCTTACTAAGCATATCCAGAGCTTATTATCAAGAGGCGGTAGACGCAGTGATTGCCAGTATCAGCGATGGCGACAATGACGGTGATTGCGGTGTGAGGTGACCAGACGATCGGAGTCTTGTCCAAATAGCATCTGGCACGAGGCAAGCAATATCGGCGCCTCCGCTGCCCCGTTCATCTTACGGACGCAAAATCAAGGAGGAGCGATCCTTCACAGGTAGCCCCTCTACAGCCTTTCGTAGTTGGCTTGGCCATAATAATGGAGGGCATTAAGGGCTGTGCACATAGTGTCGAAGGCTTAGCTATCGCTCATTGGTATTATTTCTCCGGGCCTGACAACCCACGGATGTTTGAGACAGCGATGTCGTGAAAATAAGAGTGATAATGGAAATGTTTGTCAGCTTCGTCGTACCCACCGTCACAGGCCGCCGCCATACCCCATAGCCGAAGTTGGTCCGCGACGGGGGAGATTTTGGGCGGGCCAACGTCACCCCGACATCTGTCTGTAACCCCATCCCTTTGAAATCCACATTCCATCACTTGCTATTGCTGTAGTACAATCGTACATGGATACAGTGATATACTAATTGTCGGATCTGACGATTGGTACTATACATACGAGGCTTGACCGATCGATCCGGTCCCACGAAGTCCTCCCATGCCGCCCAGTGTTTCCCTCGCCTATGCAGCACTCTCATTGGAAATCGAGTGAAACTGACACAGTGCCACACAAGGGTCGTCGGTAGCTGGCATTTGAAGCACAGAAGCCTTCTCATTATCCGTGGAAAATACTCTAGAGTGGCCTACAAGCTACACTACACTTATTCTACGAAATAATGGAGCCACTACGATAAAGTTACATGGTACAGTACACTCCACACAATGGGGCTATAGAATGCATACGGACGTAAGGCCATGAGCCGCGTCGCCTCTTCTTGGCCCTGACCCCCCTAATCCCCGTGGTGTCATGTCTCTACAGCAACTCCGCCAAAGTTTACTACTTTGGGCTATATCAGACATTTATATCTGTCGTTGTGTCCTCGTCATACACATTCTAGTCGGGGTAACCTTCTTCCAAATATACGCGTCCTCCTTGCTTTCGCACGTTGATTGCTGTATATAAATCTTTCTCTTTTGCCATATTCCTGCTCTCACTATTCTCAACTACAGTTGCATATCTACAAATTAATTACCAACCGCAATCATGGCTGCATCTTCTGAGCACTTCCAAGGGTGGCCAAATGAAGCCGCTGTAAGTTCTTTGCTTTATTTCAAAAAATGCAACGCCCATCTGCTTAAGACTCCCCATCTAATATATATCAGTTCCAAGCCGATGGGTACCAACATACGCCAGTTAAACTGTCTGTAAAAGGCCGTATTCCGTCCTACGCTGCCGGTACTCTATACAGAACCGGACCGTCTCAGTATATTGTCAAAGATACCCCAAAGGGTGATTTTAAAATTGACCACTGGTTTGATGGTTTTTCCTCGGTCCACCGGTTTGAGCTTACCCCCACCGCTGATGGCTCGGTGGAGGTTACCTACAACTCGCGCCAGAATGTAGACGCCTTGGTCGAGAAGATCCGCTCCACTGGAAATTACGACCAGTTAATCTTCGCCCAGAAGCGCGACCCATGCGATGGGCTTTTTAAAAAGATGAAGGCCGTATTCACAGCAGCAGGAAGGAGCCCGGCTCCTGGAGAGAACAATATTGGAGTCACGATTGCCCCAGATGTGCCCGGGATCAACGGAAATTCAAGTGACGGAAAGTCGAGGTTCAAGACTCTCACCGCGTTTACCGACAATGCTTCGTACAAGCAATTTGACCCTGAGACTCTTGAGCCCCTTGGAGTCGCCAACCAGGGCTCCCTTCACCCTGCCCTCGCCGGACCACTTAGCGCGGCTCATGCGAACTACGACCCTGTCAACGGAGATGTGCTTAACCATAACCTAACCTTTGGACGGAACTCCGTCTATCGCGTCTTCAAAACTTCTAGAGCTACAGGGAAGACCGAAATTATTGCCACCATCAGCGGACCCGACATCAAGCCTGCTTACATCCACTCTTCCTTTCTCACTGAAAATTTCATGGTCCTCGGCATCTGGTCCTCACATATCTCCAGCAACGGCCTCGGTATCCTCTGGCAACGCAATATTGTCGACGCCATCTCGCGCTTCGATCCAGCGCGCAAATCTGTCTGGCTCGTCGTGGATCGAAAGCATGGCCGTGGCCTGGTAGCGAAGTTCACAAGCCCAGCATGCTTCATGTTCCACTCGTCCAACGCATGGGAAGAGACTGCCGCAGACGGGACGACAAGTATCGTGTGCGACCATGTCGAGTACGAGAACCTGGATATCATCCACCGCTTTTACTTCGAGAACTTCCTCTCCACCAGCTCCAAGGCTGGCGAGTTCATCAAGACCCATCGCGAGACTGTTAAACCTCATTTCGCACGCTACCGTCTTGCTGGCATCCCTACCACAGAAAAGCCTGCGCGCGTCACCACGTCAACCGCGGAACGCATCCTTACCATCGATGGCCCACTACTGGGAGAGTTCCCGACGATAAACCCCGACTATGCGACCCGCCCGAATCGCTTCTTGTACACCATCGTCGACAGCGGGAAGTCGTCGTACTTCGATTCCATAGCCAAGACAGATCTGGAGACGAAGAAGTCCGTGTTCTGGACTCAGGACCACCACACACCCGGCGAGGCGATCTTTGTGCCGAACCCGGAGGGGAAGAGCGAGGACGATGGCGTGCTACTTGTGGTTAACTATGACGGGGATACGGGGAAGAGCTATTTGCTGTGTTTGGACGCGAAGGATTTGTCGGAGATGGGCCGCGCGGAGGTGGATGGAGTTGTGCCGGCGGGGTTTCATGGGAGGCATACAAAGCTTTAGGGTGCAAATAGCAGTGTTATAATATTGACTTCTGGTGGAGTTTAGGCGCAGCTATACCGTTTTGCTTTCATAGCTTGGTGGATGAGAGGTATATAGCTGCAATGGCAACGCTATTTTACACTGTAGATTGCACCTCCGTTACATTTATAATGATTTTAAGGTGCATCCTCGAATTAAAAGTACCTCTACAATGTAAATAGAAATTCTATACCGGTTAACTTTCCGTACTTATAATATGCTCCTGGTGGCGCTTAGTAATCAACGGAGAGCCACACGTGACTTAATTACTATTGTCGCGAATGGTCCGTGCTGACAAGCTCTCGCCGCGTTCAATATTCCAGGTTGCGCTCTGAGTACGTACCATCAACAAGAGCTTCTCCAAACCTCACACATTGCGATATACCAATCTATCTGTCCCTCTTATTCCGATACCTCACCTCAATCGAACTTGTGACACCTCAGATTACTCTCCTCACCCGCAAAGATGTCCGGGGAAGCTGTTATGAGGCCCGACAAGGACCACTCGGCCGACGTCGACAAACAGCTTCCAGAGGCAGAGGAGCTGGCCAAGGTATGCCGCCAGTATCTGCAATAGCCTGATTGTATCTAACTTTGCTCGGTAGACGAACATACAGGCAGCTATTGAGAAGCTGACGGCGCTGGAGAAGCAAACGAGACAGGTAGACAGCCTTGCTTTACCTTGTAGTAGCATCCACTGACAAACATACAGTCGTCAGATCTTGCTTCCACCTCGCGAGTTATTGTCAAGATAGTCACACTAAGCAAAGATTCGGGGGACTGGAACCTGGTGAACGAGCAGGTCTCTCTGCTGTCGAAGAAGCATGGACAACTCAAGCAGGCGATTACAAAGATGGTGCAGGTCGTGATGAGCTTCCTGGACGAGACGCCAGATCTCGAGACGAAATTATCGGTTATCGAGACACTCCGGACGGTGACTGAGGGGAAGATTTTCGTCGAGGTGGAGCGGGCTCGTGTTACAAAGGTTCTCTCGGACATCAAGAAGGAGCAGGGCGACCTCAAGTCTGCGGCGGACATCCTGTGCGAGTTACAGGTCGAGACATTCGGGTCAATGGAGCGTAGGGAAAAGACGGAGTTTATCCTCGAACAGGTCGCATTATGCATAGAGAATGACGACTGGACACAGGCTGGTATTCTCAGCAGAAAGATCAGCACGAAATACCTCGCGCGACAGATCCCGAAGACACCAGAGCAGTTGGAGAAGGAGGCAAAGGAGCGTGATAAGAGGAGAAACAGGGGCGAGGATGTGCCGGAAGTTAAGGAGGATGATGTCACAGACCTGAAGTTGAGGTATTACGAGCAACAGATTATCTTGGCGAAGCACGACAAGAAGTATCTCGATGCTTGCAAGGACTACAGACAGGTCCTTGATACCCAGGCAGTAGAGGATGACCCAGAGAAGCTACATGCTGTAAGTTCCACGGACTCGCTGACCGAAGTTTTACTAACTTGCCCCAGACCCTCCAGCGCGTCATCTACTACGTGATCCTCGCTCCGTACGACAACGAGCAATCCGATCTCCTTCACCGCATCCATTCCGACACCCGCAACACCCAAATCCCCGTCGAGGCCGAGCTCCTCAAGCTCTTCACAATCCACGAGCTGATGCGCTGGCCCGAGGTAGAGAAGCACTTCGGACCGCACCTGTGCGCCACGGATGTATTTGATCAAAATTCGGAGGACGCGAAATACCGCTGGAATGAGCTGCGCAAGCGCGTTATTGAGCACAACGTCCGTGTTGTCGCGAAGTACTATACGCGTATCCAAATGGGGCGACTGACCCAGTTGCTGGACCTCACGGAGGAGGAAACCGAGCAGTACATCAGCGAGCTCGTGACTGCCAAGACGGTATTTGCCAAGATTGACAGACCAGCACGACTGGTCAGCTTTGAGAAGAAGAGGGATGCAGATGATGTGCTGAACGAGTGGAGTGGGAACATGAAGAGCTTGCTTGGGCTGCTGGAGAGGATCGACCACTTGATCACGAAGGAGGAGATGATGGCTAGGATTGCACCGAAAGGGGAGAAGTCAACTTAGACGGGTATTGGGACGGTAAATTGGGAGGCGTGATATGGTGTACTATATAATAGCCTAGACCAAACGGTTCTTATGATTCCAGGGCTCTATCTTTGGTATATGTCAGCGTGAACGTCTATTATCTATGCGGTTTATCCCATGTCTCTTCGATCGGTTCTATCTTCCAGCCATTCCCCTCTTAAAACGGAACATCCATATCTTCGACGTTCGCTTCTTCCTCTTTCTTTGAAACTCCGCCGCCCTCAATAGCCTGCCTAATAAACCCCACCAAAGCAGCTACCCACTCCTTCCCAATTGGCACAAAGTGACCTCCTGGATGCACAACCACGTCTCCCCCAACCCTATCCACCAAACCCCTTGACCTACTCTCCTCGACAACCGTGTCCAACCCTCCAATATAATGCAGCGTCTTCGTTATCCCCTCACACGCCTCATAAAGCCCCTTATAATCCGCATGTGGCGCAAAGAACCCCGAATACACAACCCTAAACTTCAGCGGCGCGCACTCCAGATCCTCAAATGAGGCAGGGAACTTCCACCCCCCAGCCTTCGCCATCTTCTCCTTCCTCCCCGGCTCCAACAGCGCCGCAACCATAGCCGCAGCGGCGCCGCCCTGCGAAAATCCCATCACAGCATCCACGCCACCAACTTCGCAAATCGTCTCCGCGATCCGGTCCACACCCTCATCGAGACCGGTATATATCCCAGTGCGATCATCGCGGCGCCACCACGCCCACGCATCCACGTCGTCCTCGTCATCGGCCGCTGCGCCTGCTGAGATCGGCCCGCCCTGGGATGTGGTAGTTGCGCTCACATATCCCGGGATCTGGGACGGGCGCAGGCGGTGCGGGCCGGTAGGATAAATGAGGCGGATGCCGCCGGGGTATGCGGCGAGGGAGCCTGGCGGGGCGCGGGCGTTTGGGGCGCTGGGGATGGCGGGGAAGGCCTTGTCGAGGGCCTTTTCCAGGGCGCGGGTTTTCGCGTGGAAGGAGGCGCCGGATTGGGTGTATCCTGTTCTGTGTTAGGAGGGCGCGGAGAGGAGGGGGGGAGGTAGTATGTACCGTGGAGCATGAGGATTTTAAGAGCCCGTCTTTCCGGGAGCGCCAGGGAGGCGCCGGTGGGCGTCGCCATTGTGATGTTTATTGGTTCTTGCGATGTGGACAAGGGACCATGCCGTATGTGATTCTGGAGCTGGAGGGAGCGAGCGACGAGACGGCTGGGTTGCATTGTTCCAGCTGACGTTGTCGCGGGGTGAGGTTGAGGATGGGGGAGATCCTTGTCGAATGGTGGGGTGCCTCGGCCATGGGTATGGGGTTATTAGCGCGAGGCTGCTGACGGGGACAACTGTTGATCGATCCCGTTCATCTCATCTACAAAAATATTACCAAGATATGCAAACACTCACCAGCAGGGTATTCTTAGTGGTGCGAAAATCTCATTATGAGCTACTGGGATGTCGACAATGGAAATATGGCCATTAATGACCAAATAGTTTTGGCTAATGTGGGAGTTACCGTTGCTTGTGAATTATTTTTTGCCAGGTAAAAAAAATATTTAAAGCGCTAGAAGAATATTTGTTTCGAGAAGTAATTTTTTGGCTATCATAATTTATATTCTTTATCACTTGCAAAATTTAAAGTTTAATTAAGATTCAAACATCGTATTTCAAGCCTGGGTTTATAGCCAGTAAGCAGTAGCAAACGTGGAAGTAATTCGCGATTATTATATTGTGTCGACTTTGACAGCCGGGACTACTTCAGAAAAACGTATAAATCAGTAATTTATCTTGCTAATTACCATTAACGTCTACGACAAGATCTATTTGGTGAACCCAAGAGACCTTGCTTGCCTCCTACAGGTGGAAGTGTTGAACTGGGTAGATTGAAATACCAAACATGGTTTGGAACCTTCCATACGGAACCTTTATCACCGAAACAAGCTGGAAAAGTCATGAGACCATAACAGTAACGGCAGCACAATAACTTTGCTGTTAACTTACACTCACTGAAGCTTTCTTCTTGAATGTTACAAGGTTTTCTTCTGCCTGGCAAATCTGAGTACACCACACATTGAGAAACACCGAGCAGCTCACTTCAGGTTCATCTCCAAATCTCGGGCGTCCCTCTACGCCACCCAAATCGTGATCCAACCATTCTTCTCAATATTACAACTGCTTCACATCTACGGACAAACAAAACTCCCAATTGAGAAATAAAAGCTTGAGGAGGCTCACCAAACTCTACGCACCACCTGAATTGCAGCCATACACCAAGCCCCTTTCCCATCAAGATGCCTGTCATACAGGAATGCCTTCACTCTCCCACCGAAACCTGCGGGTTCAACTGCTGGTATTTCTGGAACGTTGGCAAATCTCCAGCTCTTCGTCGGCAGGAAATAGCAGAAGCACGCTATGGACGGGTCTTGGCGTGGCAAGGGGTGGTCAACCCAGCTGCGGCCTCATCCGTGGAAGAGCAACCGGTTTCGGATGAAGCGGAGGGCTCTGAAACACTGGCGGATGCTTTCGAATCAACAGAAGCCAGAAGCTCCCAAAACGTCGCTTTGAAGCCAGCTGGTCTGCCCGGGGTAATTGGCGTGGAAGAGCAAGGTTTTGATTCCTCAACGCGAGCCGAGCCAGCCAATGAACCGAAAGGCGATTTCCACAAGCCAGACCCAGAAGCGGGCGGCGACGGCATGCTCAATGCCCCTACTCTTGATCACAGTGCTGAGCAACTGGAGGATTTGGGTGGAGGAACAGAAGCGGATGGCGTCGAAGGTCAAGTTGAAGGCTCAGGCGCGAAGGAAGAATCGGCAGAGACCGAGGAGCTCGATGCCCAGGCTGGGCCACCAAATGTCGAAGCGGAAGAAGCAAGTCCGAGCGAGGAGGAAGTTGAGGAGGGGGACGAAGAGTGGGAGTTTTGAAGCTTGGCGTCTCTGCGTTGCTTTGTGATTACTAGGCTACTATCTGTGGGCTAGGGCTCCCTTTCCAACATGGATTATTCGTATACGCCTACGCTAAACAACGCTTTTACTGTCCTATTATGCGGATCTTTAGTGCATGGAGTGATAAGTAAATGGCTGTAGAATAGATGATGATATTACTATCATCCGAGAAACTCCATGAAAGTACTGACTAATATTCGGACCGCTTTAATCTTCGTATAATATACCCTTAGTGTGACAGTGAGTAGAGAAATCTGTAAAGATATTCTTAACTTACAGCTCTATCCATTTACCTATACCCAAAGTTTTTTATCATATTGTTCTAAATGTGCGGGTCAGAACTGATGGTGCCAGGTCACAGCGCTGCACAGATCAACGACTGCAAGGCGGTAGGTAGACTAGTACATGATGAACAATAAAGTCATATGAGGATTGACACATCACCGCTATGCATATCTAATATGTGTATCTTACATCTGCACTACCGCGAATATTATCTCTGAGCTTCGAATGTCTTGCACGCTATGTTAAGCAATCATAAATTCTGGCCTTTGAAGCCCTCGCCCATTATGTCAAACAACCATAGATCGTACTTGATAAAGCAGACATACATTTATCCACCAGAATCTTGCCATCGTTTAGATCAGCTTTGCAAGCAGGAAATATGAATAGAGGCCAGTGGCCTGTGCAATAGTCATTCATGTCAGTTTTCTTCTCGGTAATGCGGAAGTTTGGTAATATAGAAGGAAGTGAAATCGCTTCTTCTCTGTTTATTTAGGTCATGTTGAATACCAAGTACACAAGCTTCAAAGTTTAGGACTCAAAAGATTACAACACCGAAAATAACTAAACCCTCAGTCTGCAAACCCTTGGATTTCCCCCCTTTTCCATGTTCTCAACGCTTCTCTGCAGCCATCTCATCCCCCGAACATCCGTGCCACAAGAGCGTGCTATTGATGAGCCTAAGATGTTACATTAGAAACATGTACAGCAAAATGGAAAGAAAGTTACGCACTCTTTAACAGTTCCCGTATGTATTTGTAATACAGATAGTAGTTGTTCCTATTGGGAAGCATTCGATGCGTTTGCATTTGCCTGCATTGCAAAATTGGGATGCAGGTCAACTACCACGCTTGGAGATATCCAAGGCACCAGCGTCATCTATGAAGTTAACTTCAGGGGCTGACACAGGAGAGGCAGCTGCGAGTGTAAGGAGACCCGCGATGATAATAGAGATCTTCATGGTAATCGTTGCTGGGTGTCTATTTGACGATATCTTGAGAAGAGTGGCTTTCGATAGGGGATCGGTTGTTGATAATAATGGATTAGTGGCGAGGAAGTAAGTTTTTGATGAAGGTAGAGATAGATGGAAGGCAATATGGAGTGCTCTTTATATACTTTTAGACAGAATATCTCAAGGATATAACGGAGAGAGCCATAGTCTTGGTATAGATCTCGGAACAAAATCTCGGATAAAAGCTGGGAATAAGAACAAACATCTCCAATCAGGGAATTGTATCCTTGGATTCTCGTTCCAATTAAACAAAACTTGCATATAGAAGGATGAAGGATCGTAGTAAAGTGCAAGGGCACCATTGGAACCAAATCGTGACCACACGACCAACCATTTGCCTACGAAACCGTGATTCTGTCAACTGCTAATCAGTATTAACTACTTCCAAAACTGGTCTTGTGCAGATACTAAAAGGGTGCGTTAGAGTATATGGCATGAAGGTTGAAATCTCAACAGCGGATCATGGAGCGCCCGGTTTCTATCAGCGATACACCGCAACTACAGATCCTCAAGCCCCTACCCAAATTCCCACCGATGGGCAATTGGACACCGATATAAATTAGTCTCTACAGTCTAGATATGATTGAATGAAAAGGGGCGACGGGCGTCTTCTCACCCCATACTATGTAATTTCCCCGTCAATTCTCCACAGTTCTGATCCTACCCATAAACATATCATATGCTCCATTATGGCACTCATAATGACACCAGAGTATTCCATGTTTACTGAGGCCGCCATTTCAGCGTCCCCAGTGGTTGCACGGCCCTAACATCCCGGGCCGCCCCCAATGGTTTCCCCGCCTCAATGGCCCCGCCGCCCCCAATGCCCGCGCCGCCCCCAATGGCGGCTCGAATACTGTCCGTCCGTGCCGAAAGCAAAACACTCTTTTCCCATATACGACTATAAGGCTGGGCGCTACAATTACATGGAAGCCTTTTGAAGTAGAAATGGATATGGTTTTGTTCCTTTCAACGCATAACTTGGTAGTAGACTTCTGTGATTGAGTCGAGAACAGGGAATAATAGTATCGACGCATATCCCTGTTCACGGAAGGACGGAGACGTGTCCGGACGCCACTCGTCCTCTCTACCTCCTCTCCGTTATCCACAAAAAACCCGCAGGACAGGAGAACCCGTTATATTATGAGAATCATGCCTCCGAAACTTCAATCCGGGTATAGAGTCCGCAGCTCGTATACCCACCAATCCTTCACTCGGCCAGATACTTCCCTTGCCATATTGTTTGATCCATGACTCTGAAGTAAAACCCTCCAAAATGTGTCGTCCTTTTCTGTCTATGTGCATATATTTCTTATGTCGGCCATAAACCACCCAGGCTGCCCTAAAAACGGGGGGTCAACCTCCTGAACACCCTCCTAACCGCTATCTAAGAGACTAGGTGCACAGCAAAAATCTGTATCAACGATGCATATGATATTTTAACCGGCAATAAGCGGGACTCTAGCCGAAGAAACCCCAGTTAGATCACTCTATAAAGTATGTAATGGGCGCGTGGAGATGTTTCTGTGTTCTCATTCGATTTCTATAACCTAATGGGGCTGCTCTACCTCCTCCAACCGTGCCTGTCTAGCAAATTCGGCAGTTATGATATCCGATGCTACACTACAGTACTCACATGGGGAACTAACAAGACATGCGGTGTACTAGGGAAACGGACGAGAGAATTTAATATGATATGTTAGCGATTGTTTAAGGTTACTTTTAATTTTCAAGAGATTAATCACTATTCTATAACGTATTTCACATGCGAGCGGCGCACCCGAGCGAGCGGCGCACAAAAACACCAAAAACGCGTCAACCTAACTACAATTAACAATGGCACCACCAACTCAACCAAAATCCTCTAATCAAGAGGGTAGGATACTTCTAGCTATTTAGTCAATTAAACAAGGCTATATTCAAAGTGTTCAAGCTGCTGCAATGTCGTACAATGTCCCTGAAACAGCACTTCGACGACGTGCTCATAGTGTTACTCCTTGACGCGACTGTACTCCTAACTCACGTAAGTTGACTCCGTACGAAGAGTCAGCTCTCGTTCGGTATATCCTCGACCTAGATTCGCGTGGATTTCCGCCCCGGCCGCAAGCTGTGCAAGAAATGGCAGACCTACTACTCTCTGAACGAGGCGGGAGTCCTGTTAGGAAGAACTAGGCTACAAGCTTCATAACGCGTCGTACGGAACTCAAAGCAAAGTTTAGTCGAAAGTATGACTATAAACGAGCAAAATGCAAAGATCCTAAGATAATTGAAGGGTGGTTCTCCCTCGTACGAAACATAGTTGCAAAATACGGCATCTTAGAGCAGGATATCTACAACTTTGATGAAGCAGGTTTTGCAATAGGAGTTATTGCTACTGCAAAGGTAGTTACAAGCTTAGAAGTAAAAAGCCGTCCGAAGACTATACAGCCTGGAAATAGAGAGTGGGTGTTGATTATTCAAGGTGTTAATTCGTACAGATGGGCACTCCCGCCATTCATCATTTTCAAGGCACAGAATCACCTCTCTGCTTAGTACGAGGACTTAGGATTACCACACGACTAGGTAATTACACTAAGTGAGAATGGGTGGACTTCAAATTCAATTAGGTACGAGTGGATTCAACACTTTGATTAGCATACAAATGCTCGTACGGTCGGAACCTATCGCCTTCTTATTCTTAATGGGCATAAGAGCTACCTCTCTGCTCAATTTCAACACTACTGCATAGAACGGAAGATAATTACCCTCTATATGCCACCACACTCGTCGCACATTCTTCAGCCTCTTAATGTGAGCTGCTTTACGCCACTAAAGCTTTCGTACGGAAAGCAGATTAAAACCTTCGTACAGAACCAGCTAAACCACATCATAAAGCTCAAGTTCCTCTCTGCATTTAAAGAAGCATTTAAAGCTACATTTATAGAGCAGAACATTAAGAGCGGATTCCGAGCTATAGGGCTAGTTCTGTACGAGCTGCAGAATGTCCTCTCTCACTTAAATCTACACTTAAGGACTCTGACCCCTCCTATAGTTAAGAGTGACAATTAGACTTTAAAGACTCCTCAAACTATAAGGGAGCTTAACTTTCAAACAGAGCACATTAAGAACCGCATCGTACGACATCAGAACAGCTCTCCTACCTCAATTAATGATGCTGTTAGCTACCTTGTTAAAGGGGCGGAAATGATGATGCATTCTGCTGTTCTGCTTAAGGCAGAAGTTAAGGCTCTACAAGCAGCAAATGAACAGAAAAAGAGGAGGGAAAGGAAGCGCAAGAGGCGTATAATGCAAGGGGGTAGTCTCTCCGTACAAGAGGGAGAGGATATCCTTCAGACTGCTGAGGTTAATGCTCAAATCCGTACGGAGGTGGCAAGTGAGAGTAGTCGGCAGGCAGGCTCTAAGGGCCGACAGAAGCGCTGTGGCTTATGTGGTATTATGGGCCACAACTCCCGTACATGTACAAGGCACGAGGATTTAATTACAGTTGAATAAGGGTCATTATGTAGGGTGGTGGTGTAGTAGTAGGCAGTAATAGTCAATTTTGGTGTTTTCGTGCGCCGCTCGCTCGGGTGCGCCGCTCGCTCGTGAAATACGTTATAGGAAATGAATTTAAAAGGCAAGTTAATTTTATATATAACTAATTCTCGTTATGTCCTTAGCTATAAGAGCCACAAACTACTTTTTTCTCCCGCTTTACCGTCTCTCTGCATTTCATTTTCATCTCTCTCGTCTCATCTCTTTCTCCCTTTTTAACAGATTCTCTCCCCCTCTAAGAAGTCTCCCTGCAGAGTTGCTAGGGTGTTTGGACCGCACACTAGGCCGCATGCTTCTTGCGTGCAGGCAACTCCAGGTTTGTCGTATTTGCCGTAGCATTTGCCGCCTAGAGCAATGTAGACCCCGCAGCTGCGGTTGCAGCATACCTGTCCGGATGCGCAGACATTCGGTCCGCACGTTGTGCGAGCCTCCGGCGCCTTAGTGCAGAGTTCCTGAGTGCAAAACCCGCCTGGCTTGGTGCAATAGCCACATCTATCGTTGTAGCATACTTTGCGGAATGGAGGTGTGAATGTATCTAGGAGTCAATAATAGACCATTTGATGTCTTGAGGGACCCCTCCTTTCCCGGAACACAAAACTGGAGGAGTAACGGAATAGTGGTTTAACCTCATGACGGAGTTCACGCTGGCAACATCTCTCCTACCTCACCCGAGGACACAAAACTAACGCCAATGATTCACTTGGCGCCTCTAAGTGGCCAACCTTAGCACCTGTACATCCCAACCAACGTCGATTTTAAGTGGGAAAACAGAAGTGGAGACCATAAAGGGGCAGGTGAAAAGGTTTGGAGGTTGGTGATAGACCTGAGACATACCGTTTATGGCCTACATCCGTTGTACTCACCCCGTAATGATGTATAAGTTACGCTCTACTTACACTGACACTAGGCAAATACAGCCATCATATTCCAAGTAGCGTTAAACAATCGTCGCATCCGCGTAGTCGCTTCGCTCTCAGAGCTCCTGGGAACGATCAGGCTGATGGATGATTACACGTAACGCAGTCTATATATACTTTCTGTAACGTTCTGTAACACACTCTATATATACCTTCTCTAACGTTCGTAAATGGTTTCACCGTTGCGGAAGGGCCCTCCCGCTAGGCGACCGCCACAAGAAACACAATCTCACTACCCCTGGCATTAGCTGGAAATTTCATCGGTGCATCGACGAGAACCTTCACTTTGATTGGAGTACGGTATATGCAATGATCTTCTTGACTCTTACCACGATCCCGTACTTTCAGCGCTAGTTTAAACTTTCCGTATCTTAGATGGCGAGTCAGCGAATCAGCGATATGAATGGAAGGTGAAGTGTAGTCGCTTGAAGAATACAATCCTGTTGGGCTCTTCAGCCTTGTTAGCTCCCGTGAGCTTGTTCCCGACAAACGCTGCGTCTGGCCCATAAGCTTGCAGTATTTAGCCACGATGCGGAAATGGCGGAGTTAAGTGTAGATCGGGACAAGGTAGACCCACAAGTTATGGTCGTACGCTAGAAGGAACAAATAGAACGGATCGCTTAGAACCGATACATATGAAACTCCCGATAACTGCCGCAGTAGTGGCAACACAAAGATCGGTCATGTGTAGATCAATCCGGTTCTAACGTCTTTAGAGGCTCCTAGAATATGGTCATCGTCGTTAGTCTTGACATAGAACCTGCTGAGACGTATCAAAACAGCTCACGTTGTTCGACGCACGAGTCTCATTTGCGCGGCATGTTTTCTTTTCGATGATCCGGTTTTATCATTTGTATTCTGCATGGCATCGTTTTGTGAGAAAATAGGTAGCTAGTGATATATAGAGGCGTTGCATCTTAATGTTCTATTCAAATGTTTTCAAAGTGCTATTTGTGAAGTAACTCTATCATATCAAGCGCTCATTATCAAAATCCTACGCATATTCTCGGCCCTAGATATCACCATTATGGGACCTGTAGCTCAGGCCAAAGAGTCTCTATCTCAATCGCCCCTCACAACAGAACCTTCGTCACCCCCAGGTCCAACACTCCCTCATTCTAATCGGTCGATTCGGAGCACCAACCCAAGCCGCGACAACCTAGCACATTATTCAACACTCAGTACCAACTGGGATACCCAGACCATCAAAGCATTGTCCGACATTTCTAGAATGCAGAGCCCGCAAGGAAGTTGCATCAATCTTATACCTCGATGTCATTATGGAGATGGATCCCCTTCAGATTTAGACTCAGGCGCAACAACTCCAGTATTCAACGGCAAGAGTCACATCGGAAGCCTAAACAACAAAATACATGAGAAGATACGCCCAGAACCGCCATATCATGTCTTCACACACAAGAAGAAGAAGATGCTTATGTATCTTGCTGCCACCGCTGGCATGTTTTCGTCGCTTTCGGCCAACATATATTTCCCTGCTCTCGGTCAGATATCAAGGGTGAGTCAAAATATGTGCATCATTCTCTTATGCTCCAGCGTTAACATACATTGGCAAGGATATCAACGTCGGTCTGCCATTAATCAGTCTTACGATTACTGTGTATATGGTTGCACAGGCATTTGCACCATCACTTTGGGGACCACTATCGGATACCTATGGGAGACGAATCACATTCATAGGTAAGCAAGAGTAACAATGTGCATGCATGATTTTATTAACTCCAGTTAGGAACATTTGGGGTATATATCATCGCCAACCTAGGTCTTGCTCTCAGTACTGGCTTTGTGCCCCTGATGGTGCTTCGTGCGATGCAAGCAGCCGGCAGTGCTGCCACTATATCAATTGGTAATTGTTTCTACTCCTGTCGGATGATATGGGTATTAATATGGAGTTAGGTCAGGGACTGATAGGTGATATTGCTACCCCCAAAGAACGCGGGTCATTCACAGGAACTAATCAAGGAAGTGAGTAACCATTTTTAATTGATCTTGCTCTCTGCTAACCAAATAGTCCGTATGTTTGGACAGGCAATCGGCCCTGTTTTTGGCGGCATCATCGCCCAGTACCTTGGTTACCACGCCATATTCTGGGTCCTCTTTGGAGGGGGCATCTTCGCTCTCACCATCCTCGTTGTCTTCCTGCCCGAGACCCTCCGATCCATCGCTAGCAACGGCACCGTCTGCTTAAAGGGCATCCATCGACCAATATACTACAAGTTCACCCAGTCGGAGGAGCATCTCGTTGAGCGAGAACTTCCCACAAAGAAGAAATTGACGTCGTCCATGGCTTTTGGACCATTTATGCTTCTTCTTGAGAAGGACGTGTTTAGCGTTATCTTCTTTGGCTCGATGGTCTACGCAGTGTGGAGCATGGTGACCTCCAGTACCACGGCGCTCTTCCAAGACCGCTTCAACCTCTCCGAGCTCCAAGTCGGCCTAGTCTTCCTCCCTAACGGTATCGCATCCATGCTCGGCTCCTATCTCACTGGAAAACTTTCTAAGCATGACTGGGCTGTGATGGAAGCCCAATATCGAGCAGCCAAGGACATCCCTGAGACACACCCTCTGAATAAGAAGGAGCTCGTCGACTTCCCCTTCGCCCATGCTCGCATGCGTTCTATTTGGTGGATGGTCCTCATCTTCATCATCTCCACCGCGCTGTACGGCTTCTCGCTCAACTTCAATGTCCTTGCCGTCCCCCTCATCCTACAGTTTTTAATCTCGTACACCGCCAACTCAATATTCGCTCTCAATTCCACACTCGTCGTTGACCTCTTTCCGCAAGCCTCGGCCAGCGCCACCGCAGTCAATAACCTTGTGCGCTGCCTTATGGGCGCCGGCGGTGTTGCCGTAGTGCAGCTCATGGTTGACCGCATTGCCTCTGGTCCAACATTCGCTATCTGGGCTGCCGTCACCGCTGTTTTGACCCCCCTTCTTGTGATCCAGTGGCGGAATGGCCAGCGGTGGCAAATAGAACGCAAAGACCGCATCGCTGCTCGCGAGGCACGTAGGGGAGCAGCAGACCCGGAGAAGCCTAAGACTTAGAGGCATTAAGAAACCCCCTTGGAATCTCTTTATTTGTTCGTTTCATATATACTTTTCTGCGCTGTCTCACATTTGGGTTTGCTTCGCGAGCTGGTCTCATCATCGTTCAGATATTTTTATAGGTTGGAAAAGTTCGTTCTTTCATGTTCTTGGTTTGCGTCGCGGGTTGTCTCTTTTTAGATTTGTTCTCGGGTTGCAAAGGTTGACCTCGTCAACAAAGGGTATCTTGGTTGACTTCACCTTGGTGTTTAAGGATAGACAGTAGATGAGTTGATTTTCATGGAACACGATAACGACGATATATGATGATAAATAAACAGTTCAATTAATTGACGGATTGAGGTTGTGTTTAAACAACTCTCCTAAAATGGTTTTATAATTCACCAACATTTCATCATGAGTAAGTTGAACGTCGGTATTTACAACAGGACATCGAGGCTGACTATATGAAATGTATCCCATTATATGATGGTTGTGAGCAACCTTTCGCCTTACTCAAAGCTAGAGAAAACAATGCGCGCGTTCAAGGAATGAGAGGAAGCATTATATGCAGTTTCGTAATATGTGTCTGTTTACCGCTACTCCCTAACAAATGTTTTCCATAAGTATTGATAGGAATTTATATTATAATCCTACATAATTTATTTAATAGGGCGGAGGGGAGTGTTGAGGATATGAGTTAGGTGCCTTAGGCCGAAAGCCGCCTGTATAACCGGTCAGCTTGTAGATCGGTAGTCAACTCGTAATCAATTAAGGCGACGGCCGCATTTACCCCCCAACAATAATTTACTAGGAAGCTATGCATATCATCATAATTGGCGCTGGCACAGGCGGCCTTGCTCTAGGACATGCTTTGCAAAAAGCTAATGCAAACAAACGTCACCTTCACCATCTACGAGCGTGATTGCACGCGGAAGGACGGTCTGTATGGTTATCGTGTCGGCATATCCCCAGATGGTTCTCGATCCCTCGCCGCCTGCTTACCGCCTGACCTCTTTGAGGTTTTCAAGTGTACCGCAGCCATTACGCCGGACTGTTTCAACATGTTCACTGAACAGTATACGGAGCTGCTCAGCATCGGTGGTTTCAGCGAGTCCTCGCCACAGGGCGCAGGGGCTGAGCGCTCAGTCAGCCGTATGACGCTGCGCCAGCTTCTCCTTACCGGACTAGAGCATGCCGTTAAATTTGATAAAGTATTCACCCACTACACCCTCAACTCCGACGGTACTGTCACCGCCAATTTTAAGGACGGCACTCAGGCTGTTGGCGATGTTCTGGTTGGTGCGGACGGTACAAACTCCCCAGTACGAAAACAGTATCTTCCCCACGCCATTTTGAGGGAGACTGGGCTATACGGAGCAACTGCGAAACTCCCGCTCATAGAAGAGACGCGAAAATTGCTTACTCCCAAAGTTCTGAGAGGAGTTAACATGTTTATGGCACCTCACGGAGACAGCTGCATTCTCCACGTTATGGAGTTTCCATGGGATCACAATGGAAATTTGAAAAATAACGTTGGAGGCAACGATCAAGAGCTAATCAAGGAATGGCCGGGCCTGAATTTCGATAACACGAGGGATTATATCATGCTTGGGTTTGGCTCACACGGACGACGATTGCCTAATAACTACATGTCTCTAGACGGGCCGAGTCTCCATGCTTTATTATTGGATCGCACCTCCTCCTGGCACCCTGATTTGCGCAAGCTATTTGAGTTATCTGAACCAAATACCTGCTTCCCGCTTAACATCCGCACGACTGAGCGCCTACAGCCCTGGGAAAGCAGCCCGGTTACTCTAATAGGTGATGCCATTCACACAATGACTCCTGGCTTAGGTGTCGGTGCGAATACAGCACTTCTTGATGCCCAAATATTAGCTGCAGCCCTAGTATCGTCAGCAGGGAAGGATCTCTCGGTTGTCACAGCTGTAGCAAAGTATGAACAGCAGATGCACACGTATGCCTGGGACCGGGTAGAGAAATCGCTTGAGAGATTTAACGCAGACGATGCCATCTATAAGCCAGGACTACGAGGAGGACTGGCATTGATGCTAATGCGGGTTGGTATGAGGGTGGTGAATTCATTGCCACCAATTAAGCGCAAGATGGCTGCTGCAATGACTGCAGAACGAGGAGAGCGTAATTGACTGTTTTGTATAGCAGAATTGCGGGTTTGAGTATGATAGTCCAGTTGTTAAGGCAGGAGGTAAGCTATAAGTGGTCTACAGGGATTATGTACATACCAATTTCTCCTCTATTTACTTACAAGCGCTGCAGTGGGTGTTTCGTTTTATATAAAAGTCAAAACAATGCAATGGATATTTCTCTTTCCCTACTTCTACACTATGTAGCATAACATACCGTTTATAGTTTTTATATCACGGACCGTTATGTGTGTTTAGTCTTATGCCGACTGGCCTTCTACTTTGTAACTACACTAACTACATTGTACTCACTTACAGAGGTAATTATCGATAACCATCTCCCCTGTGCCGGGAAGCCCGGGGATCGGCGGATGGATGTAAACTAGGTTCTGTTCCTGGCAACTAGCTCCTGGTGGCTCGTAGCTCGCACCTCCTCTTAGTCACGCCAAGCCCTGACTGAACAATAACGGGGTAAAAACCAACTTTACGGCAGATAGGCCCATGGATGGGTAGTTGTCTACCGAGGTAGTAAACTATCGCTTTTACTCTACATGTAGAAAGTACGGAGGAGCACTTACGGAGCATTTATGGAGTACAGTACGGCGCCATAAGTGATTATACGCGTCCGTGCTCAATTTCGTATGAGGAGCACAGACCTGAATTCATACTTGTGGCGCCGTACTACAATACTGCACTCTGCACAAAATCGCTGTCTCCACTATTAACCGTTCGCGCCACCTCGGGAGTTCCTAAATATTCTCGCTAGGGCCAACCTGGTCTAGTCTAATATATCACTTTCACTGCAAAATCCCCAAACTCTCCTTTATGCCTTTTCTTCTCTGTTGTGCTGTTGCTCCTCAACATTCCCTGACCTTTCTCGCATCTCGGGATCTCGACATCACGAGTATCACCCTCTATCTACTAGGCGCTTCTCCCTAGCAAAGGAAAGTTCGCTCCTCGTTGCCTGTTTCGGGGCCATTGTCAACTTGAACGCTGCCGCTGCGAGCGTGCTGGAAGTGGACCTGGTTTTCCCGCGCAACGAAACATATGCGCCTATCACTTGGTTTCCCGTCGTCTTCGCCTTCCAGAATGCCGAGCGCGCGCGACTTCTCAACCCTCATATCTCCTATACCATACGGAACTGGGACGACATGCTTGGGAACAACGGCGCGAGCTTCTCCCACGACTTGCGATTGGCAAACTGGTCCAGTCATGACCCTTACTTTGTGTACAACTACTTTCATGATGTCTTCGCGAAGGAGGGTCGTTGGTGGCTGACGTGGCATGTGACTTGGGAAAGTTGCAACGAGGCCGCCTTTTTCCGCAGGGCTAAGCCGTGACATGATCCGCAATTCCTCGAGTTGGTCTGTCCTCTTCACCATCGAGAATTCTGGACCAGAAATCGATCTTGTTGCTGTTACAGACAACAAGACCTGCCCCGCGGAACTAGGGGTTGCGATCAACGTTACGGACACAACCATGACAGTTCCCTTTGGGGTGGACTGGTCTGGTGGCGACACATGTGCAGTGGTGGCGTCCCCCACCCCGACGCCCACCGCAGATCCTTGTCGGGTTAAGATCGACTCCGTTGTTGTTGCAAGCATGTCTGCCTCCTTGGCGGCTACTCTGTGCAAGGGCATAAACCCGCCAGCTAATTGCACAAAAGACGATGAGAGTGTCGCCCAGCAACTCGTTGTTGCCGGCGTATCTAGTGTCGGCATATCCTGTTTGCTAGCTGCATTTGGAGCGTTTAGTTTTTTTTAGTATAAATATATTATGCATAATGATACGCAAGTATGCTGACCGTGGACATGGAGCCACGGACAGGCCCCTCATCACCTATGGCCAGTCTGGTCAAGCTACCATCGGTCTCTACATTGGCCAAGGCCTGCTAAACCAAGGCCTCAGCGAGTCTGCCCTGAAGATGTTTCAAGACAACCTCGCAAACCTCACCGTCTCGACACCAAGCTTAGCTATGCAGCTCTGCGGGCCGAACTATGACAGCACCCACATTTTTGGGATCATGGCCACTAGCAATGGGACGTTCAACCCCATCCAGGATGCTATTAAGAATTGGGCCAACGCGACATGCCTGTCATTCTCAGGATCTACGAATTTTTCTGGCCAAGCCATGTTCACCACGCCACTTCTACACACGAACCACACTACGAATTTAACCGTCCTAGTCGAGGAGCTCCACACTCGTGCTGAGGGTGAGTGTAGGACGGTACAGGTTGACGCTGGCAACGGCTGTGCGGAGCTGGCTACAAAGTGTGGTATTTCGCCTGCGGACTTTACTAAGGTCAATCCTAGATCCGACTTCTGCTCTACATTGAAGCCAAATCAGCACGTTTGCTGCTCTGCCGGAGACCTTCCTGATTTTAAACCCAAACCTAATGAGGACGGCTCATGCAAGTCATACCCAGTCGATTGAGATGATAATTGTGACAACCTTGCCGCTGAGTACAGCCTCACGAGGCAAGATCTTGAGGACTTCAATGGGAACACCTGGGGTTGGAATGGCTGTGATCATTTGTTCAAGGGCACCATAATTTGTTTGAGCAAAGGTACTCCACCTTTCCCTTCCCCGATCGCCAACTCAGTGTGCGGGCCACAGTATCCAGGGCCCAAGCCGCCAGCTGATGGCTCGGATATTGCCGATCTCAACCCGTGCCCGTTGAACGCTTGCTGTAACATTTGGGGACAATGTGGGATCACTAAGGACTTTTGCGCTGACACCAACACCGGCGCCCCGGGAACTGCTGAGCCCGGCACCCACGGATGTATTTTCAACTGCGACCTCGACGTCGTCAAGGGCGACGGTACCGGCGCCATCAAGATTGCCTACTTTCAAGGCTACGGCTTGAGCCGAGAGTGTCTCTTCCAAGATGCCTCCCAAGTTGACACCTCGCAGTATACACACATCCACTTTGCCTTTGGCACGTTGACCACCTCCTATGACGTTGACGTTGGCGATGCGCTATCCTCGTACCAATTTGGTGAATTCAAGCGCATTTCTGGTGCAAAGAGGATCTTGTCGCTTGGTGGCTGGGACTTTTCGACTATGCCTGCTACTTGACTATGCCTGCTACTTATCAAATTTTCCGCAATGGTGTCAAACCTGAGAACCGTCTCGTGATGGCTACTAAGATTGCCGACTTTATCAAGAAGCACGATTTTGATGGCGTTGACATTGACTGGGAATATCCCGGTGCGCCTGATCTTCCAGTCTTCGATCCCGGTAAGGCGGAAGATGGTCCCAACTACTTAGCCTTCCTTGTCGTTCTAAAGAACCTCTTGCCTGGCAGATCCGTCGCTATTGCTGCCCCCTCCTCGTACTGGTACTTAAAGCAGTTCGCCATGAACGGAAATGGAAAGATTGTGGATTATATTGTCTACATGACTTATGACCTCCATGGCCAGGTAAGTGCAAATTTCGCATACATCACATATCTATCCCACGCTAACCTTCACTTGAATAGTGGGATGCTGATAACACTAACTCCCAGGAGGGATGTGACATGGGTAACTGCCTACGCAGTCAGGTCAATCTAACAGAGACCAAACAGTCATTAGCTATGATTACTAAACCAGGTGTCCCTGGAAAGAAGGTAGTTGTTGGAGTGACAAGTTATGGGCGATCCTTCAAGATGGCCGAGGCAGGTTGCTGGGGCCCTAACTGTTTGTTCACTGGTGACCGCCTGAATTCAGACGCGAAAATAGGAAAGTGCACTGGCACAGCTGGGTACATTGCCGACGCTGAAATTAACGAGATCATGAAGGATCCAGGCCGAGTTGTTAAGAGTTTTGTCGACTCAAGTAGCAACAGTGAAGTTCTTGTTTATGATGACACTGAATGGGTCGGCTACATGAGCAGCACAACTAAAAAGACACGCACAGCCCTCTACTCAGCCTGGGGCTTAGGAGGTACCTCGGACTGGGCTAGTGATTTGCAGGAATACCATGATGTTCTTAAACCGGCAACGAGCTGGAGTATATTTAAGGAACTCGTCAGCTCCGGAGAAGACCCTAAGACGGACCACACGCGGAATGGCAACTGGACCGAGTTTGATTGCACGCACCCACTCATTAGAGATTTCATGGACTACACGCCCTCTGAACGGTGGAAGGGCTTAAACGCGGACGCTGCATGGAGGGACGTTGTTAGGATCTGGAAAGACACCGATAAAAATAGGAATGGGGCCAGTTTCATTAAGTCAGTCACAAGCACCCTCAAAATTGGGGCTGAGGCCAACTGCGGGGAATTGTTGTCCGACAGCTGCGACTCGAAAGACTGCCCAACAGGTGCGGACGGTCCAGACTCTGGACCCGCAGCGCAGCTTATCTGGAACTCGCTGGTCGTGATCCATAAGTTACGCAAGGACTATCACGACGCTCTGTTTAACGTTGCTGCGATTTTCAGCACAGCGCTCAAGGATCTAGAGAACAAGTTTGCACCGATTTCCCCAGAGGAGGACAATACCTGGCTCTTGCTTCTTATTGACCTTCTTACCCTTGGAACCCTCTCAGCAGCCGGGCCGTTTTTCAACTCGGTCCTTAAGAAGCTCCCTCATTTCCTTGAGAAGGTAATGCCTTTGACAACACTAAGGATACCACCTTGACCATGATCGGACAAAGTACAACCATCGCTACGGACCTATTATCCCTTAAAGACTCTCCATGGACGCTAGGAAAACAAGACGCCTTCTCGAACTATATGGGCCAGACCATCAATGGCTGGGCCAATGTTTCTTCTATTGCCCTAGAGACAATATTCAACGAAACCGACGATTCGATTGATCTACTTTGGAGCACTATGTCTAACGGAAAGCTTATCGAGGGTAGGTTTGACGAAGATCCCCCAAAGGCTGATAATGGTGAGAATGAACTACGAGCCAACATTGCTAAGTCTTTCTTCGGCTATTCTATGCAGGACTCTAGCTCGTACGCCTTTGTTATTAACTCGGGCTATGGGTGTAATGAAAATAAACCGCTCGAAGACTACCTCAACAATGACACTATGGTCGCTACGGGTGTCTGTGTTGGCGACAAACGGTATTACCTAGCTTACCCGGATGGTGACGCCGTTATATGCGAATGCCGTTACGACGATGGAGGCCACTGCGAGAAAGTCTGCAATGACAACAAGTTCTCCGTGCCACCCGGCCTAGGCTCACTCGACGGATCAGACTTTGGAGGCGTCACCAAGGAAGACCTAGTCAAAGGCTCTGTGCGCAAGTGGATCCAGAACAACAAGAAGAACGGCGGCGGCTTCGCGGACCCCACCAACGCGGGCACTATCGACAACCTGCTCGACGTCGACGTCACGACTCCGGGATTCATGCGCGTTCCCGTCTGCAACCCTGAGCGCGCGTTCCAGTCCTGGGACACGACCGGCAAGGGCTCCAGCGCCTTCTACCCCTGCGATATCCCGCCGCCGGGCAAGGATACCTGCGGCGACTCCACTTTCGAGGCCACCGGATCGACGCCTACCGTCGAGGACTGCCTCGTCATTATCAAGAACATCTAGGATGACGGCAGCACCGACTGGACCACGCAGGTGGTTGGCAAGAACCAGCGCGAGATTGCCAAGTTCGGATCTTGTCATTTTGGCGTGGAAGCGACCAAGGTCAATGGGAACGTCAACTTCGTCGTCGGTGGGCAGGATGTCATTGATATTATTAATGACGCTATTAAGAAGGTAGCGAAGGACGGGAAGGTTGGAGCTAAGGGAGACATGAATTGTAACGGCAACTCTAAGAGCCAGCCGGTTAAGTGGGGTCTCTACTAGAAAAATAGGTAATCTATAATTCGTTAATCTAGGGAAATGTCGATGTTTTAAGTAGATGCGTAAATAGAGGTTGCTGATACTCTTGTCTCATCTTGGGTGCAACGTCAGTGAAGTTTTACATTTGATACAATCATTAAGTCGAGGGGCTATTACGGGTAGTTGGCATAGTTTGCCATAGAGGAACATGGCTAATGTTTAGGCAGCCATGGATGCCTGAAAGTTGATTGGTGGACTGCCATGAATATTACCAAAATTAGCAAACGAGCTGTCGTATCCCACAGTTTTATGTGAACGACAGAGAGGAAAGCGAGAAGGTCCAGTGTTGGAATATAGCATTGTCCTATCATCCATTGATCATTACTAAACCACTGAAGTCTGTTACTATATCAGGGGTTAGGGAACAAAACGAATGCATTTATGCTAGGGCACAGAGTGAGAATTTTACAAAGCCCTATTGTGCTTGTTATGCGAGGAAATTAGCAAGGTTAAAAATGTAATTGGTGAGGGATGTCACCATGTGTCTGACATAAGCGTATTAGATAGTCAGACTACAAAACATGGTAGAACGGAAGTTCTCGTCGATACTCCCCAGTGTCGTTAGCGCTTATGTCAGACGGAGTGAGGGCGACGACGACAACGCTTAGCAATCTAAAATATCTACGACAACATCGAAGCCAAGTTCTCTTTTTCATGCTTCTTTCTCTTTGTTAGTATCATATATTGTCGCACTATCTCTATAAACTTCCGTTTTTCTACCTTGAATTATTCTACTATGGCTCTAGTTCTAAAGCCAAGTTTCACTGCCAGCCCAGGTGCCACAGAGTCGCCAGGAGTCGATGCTATCATTTCTGCACTCAAGCTGATACCACACATCGAAGGAGGCTACTTTATAGAGACCGACCGATCGCCAGATACCGTTTCCTCTCCATTCCCCATCAAAGTCTCTTCCACATCAGAGCTCGCGCCCAAACGGCCTGGGTTTGACCCTACGGTTCGCAACAGCTCGACCACAATCCACTATCTTCTTACACCAAATGGTCCCCAAGGAGGATTCCATCGAAACAAAGGCCGCACAGTACACACATTACACAAAGGCAGAGGAAGATACGTGGTGATTCATGCCGATGAATCAGGGAAGGAAAAAAGGATTGAAACTTTTATTGTTGGACCTGATATCGAAAAAGGAGAAAAACTACAGTGGATCGTTGAAGGCGACAAGTATAAAGCGAGTTATTTGCTACCGGACGAAGACCGAAGAGCTCATAGTCAGGGACTGTTGATTAGTGAGACTGTCGTCCCAGGGTTCGAGTTCTGTGACCATGACTTCTTATCTCGGCAGGGGTTAGAGGAGCTCATAGGCGCCAAGAAAGCTGAAGAGTTGAGTTGGTTACTTAGTCCATTAGCGGAATAATATGGATTCCTGGAGCTCTTGGTCCCCAAGGCACAACATATACCAAGAAGAACAGGATCAGATGAGAAAACAAGACTACTTAATGGGGTGACACTACTTTAGTCTTAGTTAGTACCCGGTACCATATTTTGTAATGATGCAGAGTGATATTGTTAGCAGTGATGACTGCAGAGCCTTGAGCCGCTTGTTGAGAGCTCGGCAAATAGTTACAGAGATCAATAGATAATACTATACGTTTAGTGCTTCTGATGAGACTGCTACTACTTGAGGTCGCCACCGTATAGCTTCAAGTGGAGCCATCGAACTTCCAACACTTTGGCCTTCGTCTCTCCGGCCAAGATCAATATAATTTGGATGATCCATTTGACACGGATAGTTTGGACAACTTGGCTGGCTTTCGTCTTTTCTATCTTCGTCCGCACCTCCTACCGTCGCCTTAATCGGCACGGAAACATGATCAAATGCCCTCAAAAACCCCAGCCCACCAATCCATAGTCTTCACATCCTTTATATCCCCACCAATTATATCGACACCCGCCTGCACACTATCAAACATAGCAACCAATGCCCCAATCTCTTTGTTACTGACCCCATCCCTCTTCATCCTATCCAGAAACTTCACTCTATTCCTTAATAAATCACTCACCTCCCAATACCCATCTTGTAGCGTATCTCCTGATTTCCCCCTTGTCTCTTCCACCAACGCGAACCTCCCCTTCTCCAGCACATTGCTCACAATCTGCTGTGGGCTTAAGACCGACCTGACATTTCTCGTACTAGGCGTCAAACGCTTCGCCTCAATATTTGCTAGCAATAATGCAGTAACAACATGCGGCAAAGTCTCGGCTGTGTTGGCACGGAGACCCCATTCTGCGAGACAAAGACGGTTGGTGTGACCAGCCAAGGCGGAGATGATTTCAGAGAGAATGACCGGAGTCTCGAAATACCAGATACAGTGAGCGAGAACGACAAAGTCATAGGGTTTGGTGGAAGTAGATAGGGTAGACAGAAAGGTGGCTGGGTCGGTGTTATGGAAGTTTATGCGTGGACCCAAGGGACCAGCGAGGAGGTGGCTCTGGCATTGGGCAAGTGTGTAGGGGGCACCTATTTGTGGATTTAGCAAATGTCTTGAAAGATCAAAGAGCAAACAGATAACAATCACAGAGACGGAGGCTGTGTAGGGAAATGTGTAACTACCATAATCAGGCGCCCCTGGATCTACAGCGTCTACATGTCCGTCCGGACCAACTGCGTCTGCTAGAACAGTCGTGCAGTCACCTTGACCACAGCCAATTTCCAAAACTCGTGATCCAGGTGTGACTCCCCAAAACTTAGTAAGATTAATACGGTGATCCAACCCTCCTAGATTGCTGTCGAGAAATATTTCTGAGAGCTCTTTGGCTTTGGCAGATGGCTCTATCATTATGGAGGTAGTACACAGATATGTTTAAGAGAGATTCTGGTAAATTGAACTGGAGAGGACATATACTTGAGGCTTCAGCTGGATGCTTGCAAGATATACCTGAACTCAGGAGGAGAGAGAAACACTTGAGACTGTTGTTTATCTATACAAAATCCTTTCCAAACTTTGAAGAAAGGCCGAATCTATCCTTGAGGCTAAAGTGACTCAGAGAAGTGACTCATCCTAACCTAACAAGTAATCTGCACACTTGGCGTTCATTCTACCAAAAACAAATGCTGCACAGTAAGCATTTAGCTTGTCACGGTTAAATGATGCCGGCCCTGGAGCCTATAGAGAAAGAGGAAGAACGGCTATCGGCTAATCGTAGGTGGAAGCGAAGTTCGTCTGAGAGATTTTATGTAGTATTGCATAGTAAATTATATGTAAAGTGACTTAAATTATAACTTCATTTTTATTAGCTCTTTCCTTATAATCCTATTATTTTTAGTATTTAAAGTCACTTTATATACACTTTACTATATAAAGGTACTTGTATATTTTAGTATTTATAAATATATATTATTTCTACCTACTATCATTTTATATGTTTCTTTATTCTTAAAAACCTTATAATAATTTAAAATTTAAATGCTTTTAATAAAAGTAGTAACGTATTTCACAAGCGAGTCGGACACACAAGCGGGTCAGACACTAAAACACCAAAACGCGTTAACCCATCTATAATTTATAATGCCACAACTAACACAAGCCTAATCCTCTAATTAGGAGGATAGAATACTATCAGCTATCTAAGTAATTAAACTTTGCTAAATTAAGAGTGTTTGAGCAGCAGCTATATCATATGACGTGCCTTCTTTAACACTCTTTGATTAGATTAAAGGAATGGCTTCCTAACGTGACTACACCCCTAACTCACGTAGGTTGACTCTATACAAAGAGTCAGCTCTCGTTTAGTACATCCTCGACCTAGATTCACATCTGCCCTAGCTGTAAGGTGTGTAAGAAATAGCAGACCTTCTACTCTCTAAACGAGGCGAGAGCCCTATTAGGATAAACTAGACTACTAACTTTATAAAGCGTTATATGGAAATTAAAGCAAAGTTTAGCTAGAAGTATAACTATAAACGAGCAAAATATAAAGATCTAAAGATAATTAAAGGGTAGTTCTCTCTTATATAGAATACAGTTGCAAAATATAGCATCTTAGAGTAGGATATCTACAACTTTAATGAAGCAGGTTTTATAATAGGAGTTATTACTACTATAAAGGTAGTTATAAGCTTAGAAGCAAAGAGCTGTCTAAAGACTATATAGCTAGGGAATAAAGAGTAGGTGTTAATTATCTAAGGTGTTAATTTATACAGTTAGGCACTCCTACCATTTATCATTTTTAAGGTGTAGAATCACCTCTCTACTTAGTATGAGGACTTAGGATTACTAGATAATTAGGTAATTACACTAAGTAAGAATAGGTGGACTTTAAATTTAATTAGGTATAAGTGGATTTAACACTTTAATTAACACACAAACAGTCGTTTAATTAGAACCTATTATCTTCTTATTCTTAACGGACATAAGAGCTACCTCTTAGCTTAATTTTAACACTACTATATAGAATAGAAGATAATTACCCTCTATATACTACTATACTTATTATACATACTTTAGCCTCTTAATGTAAGCTATTTTATGCTACTAAAGCTTTTGTATAGACGTTAGATTAAAACCTTTATATAGAACAGGCTAGACTATATTATAAAGCTTAAGTTTCTCTCTACATTTAAAGAAGCATTTAAAGCTACATTTATAGAGTAGAACATTAAGAGCGGATTCTAAGCTATAGGGCTAGTTCTATATAAGCTATAGAGTGTCCTCTCTTACTTAAATCTACACTTAAGGACTCTAACTCCTCCTATAGTTAAGAGTAACAATTAGACTTTAAAGACTCCTTAAACTATAAGGGAGCTTGATTTTTAAATAGAGCATATTAAGAACTGTGTTGTACAACATTAGAATAGCTCTCCTACCTTAATTAATAACGCACTAAGCTGGCTTACTAAAGGAGCTTAGGTTATGATGCATTCTGCTGTTCTACTTAAGGCAGAAGTTAAGGCTCTATAAGCAGCAAATGAACAGAAAAAGAGGAGGGAAAGGAAGCGTAAGAGGCGTATAATGCAAGGGGGTAGTCTCTCCGTACAAGAGGGAGAGGATATCCTTTAGAGTGCTAAGGTTAATGCTTAAGTCCGTATAGAGATGGTAAGTGGGACTGCTCGGCAGGTGGGTTCTACAGGCCGACAGCGGCGCTGTGGAGTATGTAGCACTATAGGGGGCATAATGCCCGTACGTGCGAGAGGCGCCAGAAATCAATTACAATTGAATAAGGGTCATTATGTAGGGTGGTGGTAGTGTAATAGTAGTAATAGTCACAGTTTAGTGTTTTGGTGTCTGACCCGCTTGTGTGTCCGACTCGCTTATGAAATACGTTATTATACATATATATGTTCTGGCCTAACCACTAATATTACTCATTCGTGAATGGGCTGGCCTATTCACTAATAGGCCGGCCTAACCACTAATATTACGATTAGCAGTTAGGCCAGCCCATTCACGAATGGGCTGGCCCAACCGCAAACAGGAGTAATATAATCAATTAATCTAAACTATATTTCCAGTAGTGTCTGCTCTTGCCCGCTTCTGCTTTGGCCTCTTAACTAAAGCTATTTCTGTACGAGTAGCTAGGCTTAATAAGAAGCCACAGTCATGGTCATCGTTATGGTAGTGTACACTGCACTCCTTTGCTTCCTTATAACACCTACACCTCTTTGTACGACACAGCCCTTTGCACTAACAGGATATTCCAACCCAAGCACTTGTAGAAGCCTCTCTAGCTACAAGCCCTAAGCCTACTTGCTTCGTAGAAGTAGGAATTACTATATCACTCCATAGAGCTTGCTCTACAACCCCGAGTGATTTAGTAGGAATAAGGCGTTGTATAATACTAGATGCTGTAAGAACCTAATACCTATGAGGGTAAGGCTCTTCTAGAATTCGTGCAAATAGCCTCCTATTATCAGTTGAAGTTCTATCCTCTCAAGGCACCTTAATAGAGACTATTGCTCCTATATTAAAGTGCTGAATATCGTGCTTCTTCATATACTTGCGTACCATTGAAATCCGTGCTCGTTGAGTAGCTGCTATAGCTCTCTCAATTATAGGATCCAGTGCCGGCCGAAGCTCAGTTCTAGGCTAAGCTGGAACTCGAGCCTAGGTCCTACGCCGAAGCTTAGAATCGAGCTCTTGCTCAAGCTCGGAGCTAGAGCTTAGCTCGGAATTGAGCCCTGAGCCAGAGAGCTTAATTCCGAGCTCTAGTTCGAGCTGGGTTCTGGCCTGGAGTCTAGAGTTCTTGAGCTTAAGACGGAACTCCGGCTCAGCCTGGATTTGAGCTAGTACTCGAGCCTGAGCTCAAGTAGGAACTATACGAGAGAGCTTAGAATCAAGCTCTCGATCTAGCTCAGGCTCGAGCTCAGAGCCAGAGCTCGGCTCTAGCTTAGAAAAATCAAAATCTGAGCCAGAGAGCTCAATTATGAGCTCTGGTGCCTGCTGGAGCTGGGCTCAAGCTCTGGCTTGACTTCCTGCTTGAGCTCGGAGCTTAGAATGGAGCTCTCGCTCTGGCTCTAGCTCGAGCTCAGAGCCAGAGCTAGGCTTGCAATTGAGCATTAAGCTAGAGAGCTCAATTCCGAGCTCTGGCTCTCGCTGGAGCTGGGCTCTGGCTCGAGCTCTAGGTTGAGCTTTAGCTCCAGCTCCGGGTTGAGCTTTGGCTCTAGCTCTAGCTCGAGATCGGAGCTTAGAGCTGGCTTCCAGCTTAGGCTCGGACTAGAGGTTGCTCTTGAAAATTAGGCCTATTGTTAGGTCCTCCTGCTCAATTCCGACTATAAGATCCTTCTGGGCCTAGCTATTAAGCTAGTTAATATAAGAGCTCCTGTCTTGGAATAGGAGCTTAGCTAGCGCACACCTAATTGTAGAGTGGATTTGGGTGTTCATAGCAAGCATAACCTTAACTAGCCCATCCTTCCATTCTATAGACCTATTATCCATTTTCCATGCCTGTAGCTTTGCTTCTACAACCCCATTTGCTTACTCAACTAGGCCTTAGGTTTGTAGTGACCGTGGCGCTCCATTTATCACCTGGATTCTATACTTCTAGAGTAGAATAAGGAGAGCACCCTTAAATTCCTTCCTATTATTAGCTTGCATAATCTTCAGAGGTAGGAAAGCTGTAATGAATTAAGCAAAGCACTCTAAAATAGGCCCTACATGCTTGCTTTTTAATGGATATAGTTGTGTATACTTTAAGAAGTGATCCTTTATATGTAGAATCCATTTATATCGCCCTAAAGGCTCATGGCGTATATCAATTAAGTTGATTTGAACCCTTTCCCATGCTTTACTAGAGATGATTAGAACTAATGGAGCTTTTGTAGTATTTGGTCGATTTAAGGTGCAATTCTTACACCGTTTAAGTATAAACTCTATATCCTTACGCTTTATTCTATAGTACTGTTGCTTGATTATAGGCCATACCTTCTTATAGTTAGTATAGTATTATAAAGTAGGTGTAAGCTAGAGCTCTAACTAGAGCTTAAGCTAGAATAGAACATAAATAGAAGGCTTACCTTATTTCGGCCTGCATGTAGAAGCTTAAGGTGCTCTTGCGCAATAACGTCAAATACCTCTGCTTTTTAAACAACATATTAAGGCTGTAGATGTTGTATATTGCTTTTCTTATAAAGCTTCTCATCTATAAGCTCAAACTAAGACTGCGCATAGTGCTTAAGATTACTACTCTCTTAATCAGATGGTATATATGTTGTAATATTCTGTAGTATATTGCGCATTTAGCTCCATTTTGTGTGTGATAATTGCTCACGATTGTAGTAAGTAGAGCTACTTATATAGGCTTTAAAAGCAGTGCGCACATCGTTTGGGAACAGGTTAATCGAGGCAATAGTAGCCATAATTATCGTGATTACAGACAGGAAGTAGGAAGTAGGATTTGAATTTTCTAATACTATCTACACCGCTCCTCATATTGACGGTTGGGCCGCATTGACGGTTGGGCCGGCCCATTCGTGAATGGGCCGGCCCAACCGCCAACCTGCTAAGGAGCGGGGTAATAAAATAGAATAGAAATATAGAAGAAGCTTCATATTATAGACTTACGCTCTATATCAATAGCTATAATGGCTACTATTACTTCAATTAACCCATTTCCAAATGACGTACGTACTGCCTTTGAAGTATATATAAGTAGTACAACCTACTATAATCGTGAGCAGCTCTCATATGATAAATGGAATCGCATATACACTATACTACAGAACCCAACTGCTTTTAAACCAACAAATAAAGAAGAAAAGAACCTTAAGCATCGTGCGCAATTTGATTTTGAGCTTATTAGTAATAAGCTCTATAGACAGAGTGATATTCAGCATCCACACCCTCAATATGTTGTTTAGAAAGCAGAGGTTTTCGACATTATTGCAGAAGAGCACCTAAAGCTCCTACATGCAGGCCGTAATAAGGTAAGCCTTCTTTCTATTCTAGCTTCTATTCCGGCTTCAGCTTCGGCTAGAGTTCTCACCTGAGCTCTGGCCGAAGCTCGAGCCAGAGCTTAGGCTGGAGCTCCAGTTTCCGAGCTCCAGCTTCGGCCAGAGTTCTCACCTGAGCTCTGGCCGAAGCTCGAGCCAGAGCTCAGGCTAGAGCTCCAGTTTCCGAGCTCCAGCTTCGGCCAGAGCTCGAGCCAGAGCTCTAGCTTCCGAGCTCTAGCTCTTATTCTAGATTCTACTGTATAATACTAACTATAAGAAGGTGTGGCCTACTATTGAGCAGCAATACTATGGAATAAAGCGTGGGGATGTAGAGTTTATACTCAAACGGTGTAAGAATTGCACCTTAAACTGACCAAATACTAAAAAAGCTCCATTAGTTCCAATCATCTCTAGTTAAGCATGGGAAAGGGTTCAAATCGATTTAATTGATATGCGCCATGAGCCTTTAGGGCAATACAAATGGATTCTACATATAAAGGATCACTTCTTAAAGTATACACAGCTATACCCATTAAAAAGCAAGCACGCAGGGCCTATTGCAGAGTGCTTTGCTCAATTTATTGCAGCTTTTCTACCTCTAAAGATTATGCAGGCTGATAATAGGAAGGAATTTAAGGGGGCTCTTCTTGTTCTACTACAGAAGTTTGGAATTCAGGTGATAAATGGAGCACCACAGTCACCATAAACCCAAGGCTTAGTTGAGCAAGCCAATGGAGTTGTAGAAGCAAAGCTACGGGCATGGAAAATGGATCATGGGTCTACACAATGGAAGGATGGGCTGCTTGAGGTTGTGCTTGTAATGAACACCTAAATCCACTCAACAATTGGGTGTGCGCCAGCTGAGCTCCTATTCCGAGATAGGAGCTCTCATATTAACTGGCTTAATAGCCAGGCCCGGAAGGATCTTACAGTTGGAGTTGAGCAGGAAGACCCAACCATGGGCCTGATTTTTGAGAGAGACCTCCAGTCCGAGCCTAGCTCTAGCTCTGAGCTCGAGCCAGAGCCAGAGCGAGAGCGAGAGCTCCATTCTGAGCTCCGAGCTCAACCCAGAAATCGAGCCAGAGCTCAACCTGGAAATCGAGCCAGAGCTCAACCCGGAAATCAAGCTAGAGCTCAACCCGGAAATCGAACCAGAGCTCAGCTCCAGCAGGCACTAGAGCTCACAATTGGGCTCTCTGGCTCAGAACTCAATTCCGAGCTCAGCTCTAGTTCTAAGCAAGAACTAGAGCTCAGAATTGAGCTCTCTAGCTTAGGCTTTGATTTTTCTGAGCTAGAGCCGAGCTCTGGCTCTGAGCTTGAGCCCGAGCCTGATTCTGAGCTTGATTCTGAGCTCTCTCGTAGAGTTCCTACTCGAGCTCAGGCTCGAATACTGGCTCAAATCCAGGCTGAGCCGGAGTTCTATGCTGAGCTCGAGGACTCTAGACTCCAGGCTAGAGAGCTCCAGCTCAGAGCTCGAGCTAGAGCTGGAGCTGGAGCCAGAGCTCGAGTTGAGCTCCGGCAGGAACCAGAGCTCGGAATTGAGCTCTCTGGCTCTAAGCTCAATTCCGAGCTGAGCTCTGGCTCCGAACTCGAGCCTGAGCTCAATTTCGAGCTCAGCTCTAGTTCTGAGCTCCAGCTCAATTCTCAGCTCCGAGCCGGAGCCGGAGCCAGAGCTCGAGCTACAGCTGGAGCTGGAGCCAGAGCTCGAGTTGAGCTCCGGCAGGAACCAGAGCTCAATTCCGAGCCCCGGCG
>KV458787.1:397424-427334 GCA_001662605.1 Pseudogymnoascus sp. 05NY08 | reverse complement strand
GTTAATAATTTTCTTCTTACATTCATTTTCAGAATATAATAGAGATCGTGGTGTTCGAGCTTCGGGTTTAGCGTCCGCCCTGATCGGGCAACGCGCGTGCACGGGCCTGCCGCCGCTTTCAACTTCTATAAAACGGCCGCTCCCTCCCCCCTCGACTCTGTCCCTCTCCACCGTCGCTCCTCCTTCCCAACATTCTCGCTCCTGCTGCGCTCATCGTGCCACGCTTGCCCCCCTCGGCCCCTCCCCCTTCACACTGCATGGCCCCGCCCAACGGATCCCCCTGCTTGGCCTCGCCGCAGCTGAAAACACGCAGTGGCACATGAACGCATTCGCAGAGCCACATACTCGATTTACGCTTTTCGATGACTGCGCCTTCCATGCCACCGAGCTCTTCGCGATGGCAACGAGCCCTCTGAGCATCGACGTCTGGTCGTCGGATCGGTCAAGATGCGAGATTGAACGCTCACGTCGCACCTCTTGCACCCTTCCTCTTCGCCGCGCACATCTGAAGCCCCTTGCGACTGTGGCATGCGCAAATTGCCGCGAGAGTGCCTTGCGCGACGACCTAGCCAATCGCAAAAATGCCTCGCCGTGACGTGGCCGGCCCTTGCGTAGAGCGCGGCGCGGCACCCTTTCCGACATTGCGAGTTACGTGCACTGAGCAGCGACGGTTGCCTCAGTCTAGGCTGATCTTCGAGAGAAGGGCCGATTTATGCTTGCGACTCTAGCTTCTTGGGGCCCTATACTCACATCCTGGAGATCGAAGGTGGATATCCCCTCTCGAAGGCCATCGCGGCCGCGACCATCCATGCGCTGAAGGCTGCGGTTCGCCTTCAATTCGAGGTGCCGATAAGGGAATACTACCGGGATTGCGGACAAATGGATATGGGGAGTGGGGAGTGGATAACTATTGCAATATGGTAGAGTCGTCTGACCTTGGCTTTCAGAGCGATCGCCTTCACAGCCCGCATAGTCCGGACATGATTTCTCCTTTGGGCAGCAGAGGGGCCGACCGCAGCGCTACACTTTCAGCTGGAACTGAGACCCCGCTCTTGAGACCGCTCAAGTTGCAACAACCCAATCACCAGAATGCGTCGGGATACGATGTGTCCTGCCTCTCTTTGACGCATATGTCTGGTTGGTGGAATCGGGTCAATGCATGTGGCGGAAAGTGCACTGCCTGGCTACTGAGCACGGAAAGGATGAGGGGACAGCCGGAGCGTGAAGACCAGCTTTGCAGTGAAGACTGCATCTTTAGCAGGGAAGCAAGGGGGGCTCGCAAATTCTAAGTCAACAGCGGAGCGACCGTCCGAATCTATATAACTCCTTGATTCCGCTCGAGAGTCTCGTTCTAGAAAACCATTCTCCCACTCATGTCCTATTCTGTGTCAGCATGGCTACTGTGAACATGAACTGCGTTGAATTCTATAACCCCAACCCAAAACCTACCTTCAAGGCCTCACACGCTCAGCTGACGAAGTCGGTGTTGAACAATCACCGGCTGCCTCTACAACCCAACAGATCGCCATCTGCAACGTTAGCGGGGGATGTTCTAGATAACGACTCGTCGGATGACCCTCTTCCCTCTCTTGAAGAGCTGCTCCGTCCACCTCAAAACGGAGACATCCCTCGGGTGCCACATCAAAACCACAAGTCCCTCCATATCTCGAAGCGCCAACTGGACGACGAGGGCCATCTGGTTACAGGTGCCACAACCCCGAACTCGGCCTATGTGCCAGGCAATACCCAAAGTAGGTTTCTTAGCTCGCTTCTCTATGCGCACACAACTTACCAATTCCACGCAGGAGAGCCCCTAATCATCGAAGATGACAGCGACGATGAAAGCGACGACGAAGCTGAGGTTGGAGTTGCCTCGAGCGATATCCTTGCCAGCATTGGGGACCAAGACGCAAGCGAGAACGGCCTAGCCACTCAAGATACCGCATCGACCCCCAGCAGCCTATTTGGCCCGTCCACTCCTCGAGACTCGGAATACCTCAATGCCGGTTGTTTCTCTGAGGACGGACAACAACGCCTGTCTTTCGCAGAGCTGGGCTCGACATTTCCTGTTCACGTTCGAAGACCTTCTCCAAGTTGCTCTGAGCTAGCTGAGACAACGGGTCATGATCAAATTCACCAGGGAGTCGAGAAGGCCATAGTCGACGAAATGAGGCCTTCTCCACTACACGAGAGGGCTTGTGGATCGTGCGACCGTGGCTGCGTCTGCGATATCGAGGATGAACTACAACAAACTTCAGCGGAAGCGGGGGGCCCGCTGCCTTCAAGCGCAGCTCACTCCCAATACAATCAGGTAGGCCAGGAAAGTCAAAATAATACAGACGTTCGAGGTACTTTGAGCGAAGAACGATTGTGGGAAGAGACGGTTGAACAGCAGCATTGCCAACAAAAACAGCAAGAAGACGAACAGGAGGACAACACAGAGGCGACCAGTGGCGAGGATAAAGGCCCGATTAGCTACTGCCAGCAAATAAAGGACAGCCCTCAGCACCAACGAGTGGAAGGCGACACCATAGTTGAGGCCCCTCTCTCACAAGTCCGCGAACACAGTGTCAAACCATATCAAAAGGATAATGAGGATAACGACAATGAGGATAGTGAAGATGACGAGGACGAGGATGTGCGACCTCCAATACGACGAAAGCGGCGCCGCAGAGAGTCTGACGCGACTGAGACCGCCACCCGCAAGAAGGCCCACATGCGCTCGTCCACTACAGCCCAAGCCCAGACCTGCACTACTCGAGGTTCTACAGTTTCTCGGAGTTCACCAGACGATGCGGAGCCAATTCTAGGCGCGGACTACCACGAATACCCTCTGCAGGGCTTCCTCAAGTGTGTGAGGATCGGACGAGAGACGACTTACAACCTAGAGTTCAGGCTGCTAGATCTTCCTGATTCGTTCAGACCATCAATCGGTCCCCACATATCAAATTCAACGTCTAGCGGGGAATCAGTTGGAGGGTCAGCTAATTCACGGGTTTACGCATCTCATGCAAAGAGGTCACAGCCTGCTGTTCCAAAGCAGAGAAAGCGACCGCCTTTGCAAGAAAAAATTATGAGCAGACCTAGTAGGCAATCGACATATTCAGCAGCTGATGACGAACTGTTGATACGGCTGAAAGAGGATGACAAATTGCCATGGGACGAAATTGCAAAGTCCTTCCCAGGAAGGACCAAGGGGACATTGCAAGTGCACTACTCCACAAAGCTGAAGAACCGCTTGCAGACGTCTAAGTACAAGAAACGCAAGATAATGAACTCAGCGAAAGAAAGCGGGGAAAGATATCCATCTAGGTTTTCAATGGACTTGCTTGATCCACAGCTTCAAGATGCTCTTCCTTCTTCCACATCAATTCTACCAGCAACTGCCGACTCGACCGAGGATGCTCACGGAAGCATACTGTCAACTACACTAGGAAACATAGAATGCACGGAGGTTCAGCCGCTTCGTAGCAGCCAAGGGGTAGAAAACAATCTAGTTGCCATCGACGCCACGGAAGGGAGGTGGGAGGTTGAAGCGCTACTTGCCACGTCAAAAGTAGGCAACGTGATTTGGTACCTCGTGAAGTGGGCAGGCTTCCGGGATGAGGATAATACGTGGCAGAAACAGGACGACATCAGTTCAGATCTCATCAATGACTTTGAGGCGAGCTATCGAGGGAACTATTTGGGCGTGCAGTTACTCAAGAAGCGAGAACGGAGAGGGAAGATTGAGTATTTTGTTGAGTGGAAGGGTCGTCCAGCGGCGGAGAATTCTTGGGAGAAGGAAGTTACGATAAGTCATGAACGAATATTAGAGTTTGAGGAAATGTAATGGAGGAAATCTTTGCATTGTATTTTATGAGCAGTAAGCTTTTGCTAATGAAGAGATGAATTTCATCTTGGGATAGATCTTGGTTTTTTTTCGCCTATATTCCTCTGTCAGTCTTCCTATACTATATTTCGTGACAGAAATGATATTTCTTGGCTGGTTGGTATCACGCGGGGCGGCTGGTTCCTTGTGTCGTGATCAACGCCGATGCCGAATCTATCCTAGGCGCGGACCACCAAGAACTACTGACTGCACGAAGTTAAAAGGACAGACTCTGAATCTGATCACGAACAGAATTATTTGTTAATTGTATGGGTTTTATCTTCATGAATTCCCTTATGCAAATTATCCAGTCAGGAACGTTCCCATTTTATGGGTTTTATCTTCGGTGAATTCCTTGTGCTACTCAAAATGCTCCAGTCAGTAGCGTGCCCATCGACGCTCTTGAGAAATTCTCCGGGTACCTGGCAATTAATTAACATCCCACGACTGCGGGTTAGCACTGCCAACCTCTTTGCCCGTCTGCTTTTTGTCCTCCAACAGATCAACACTAGTCGCCCTGCTCAAATGGCTACTCTCTTTAACCGGACTTGCACTCTGTGAACCACCAGCGACTCCCGAATTGATGTTGCTATTGCCACTACCGCCCTGGCTTGCGATGCGTACGCCAGGGGAAGAGAGGTGTGGTATGTTCTCTAGGAGAGGATGCTGAGAGCCAACGCTTTCGGTGTCGACCGAACTCGCTTTTCCGGCTTTGGAGAGAGCGTAGTCACCAGAGTCGAAGTATTTGTGCTCCGTGAGGTGGCTGAATTTGGAGGGGAGCTTGCCGTAGAGGCGGAAGAGTCGTTGCTCGTCGAGGGAGAGAGACTGCGTGTTAAATTTAGTAAGAGACCATAAAAGCTGGGAGGTGCAAAAAATGTGCTGGGTCACAAATTACTTACGCTGATATTGATTTTGTTCTTTTGATGGAAGTCCATATTGAAGTCTCTTTTAAATTTTGACGTGTGAAATGGATTACGTCGATAATGTGGGGTCCCGTCCCGCCTGACAAGTTTATATATGAGCAGAGGTTAGCATAGGTGAGATTGTGTGTATACGTCATAATATGGCAACATTCACAAACCGAAGGGTATAATATCATGTGATCCGAAAGGCTAATAATTAGTGTTGGCCTAAGGCATTCGCATCAAAATCTCGGATCACCCTCCCGACCATTCCTTAATACTAAACTTTGCGACAGTATCTTTCTTGTCCGCGAAGTCAAGTACTTTTATGCTGTCGAGGTACCGATAAGCTTGAATATTAAATGGATATATGAAATGGATATTCATAAAGAGTTCACTGAATGGGCTGTCGTTCGGGGAGTGAAACTCGACGGGATCGCAACACATAGATTTCCTGGTAGGGGATTGGGTATCATTGCGGAGAGGGAGCTTAATGTATGTAGGGCTGGGCAGGTGTTATTTTTGTGTCTGATTACTTTACCCATGTCTTTTGCTCTTTCTATACCACTGTTCCTGCGAGTGCATTCTGACGCTTAATCAGGCTGGAGACACAATACTGACTGTCCCCATATCTGCCCTACGAACAATCCGAACCGTCCCCAAGAGCATCTCTAAACCCATCGGCATTATCACCGTTCAAGGTCTCCTGGCTGCCGAGCTGGCAATGGACATATCCGAGGTTCGTGCCACATGGCGAGCAGTTCTACCAACCAAGGAGGACTTCGACGAGACAATACCATTCATGTGGCACCCTGCGCTCCAAACACTGCTCCCACCCGGATCATCATCTCTCGTGGAAAATCAAAAGAAGAAAATCGCCGTCGACTGGGCCGCTGTCTCCACTGCCTTCTCCACTCTGTCCTACGCTTCATATCTATATTACTGGTTCATAGTCAGCACCCGAACATTCTATTACACCTCCCCAAAAATAAAAACACCAGTCGACCACTACGATTGCTTGGCACTCGCACCATTTGCCGATTGTTTCAACCATGCAGATGTTGCCTCCAAAGTCACGTTCTCAACCTCTGGGTACGAAGTCTGCACGGATCGACGAATCGAGAAGGGAGAGGAAATATACATCAGTTATGGGAATCATAGTAATGATTTTTTGCTTGCTGAATATGGATTCATTCTTGATGAAAATAAATGGGATGAGATTTCTATCGATGAAGTTATTTTACCTCTGTTTACTGAAGAGCTCAAACAGCAACTGAAGGAGGCAGGCTTTTTATGTAACTACGTACTGGATAGAGAGAAGGTTTGTTATCGCACACAGGTTACGCTGAGATTACTTTTCATGCCGCCGAATAGATGGCAGTTTATGCTGGCAGAGGGATTAGAAGATGAAGACGAACATCAACTGGCCGTCAACAAGATTTTGCTGAAAGGTCTGAAGGCCTATTTGGATATTGCTTATGAAAGGCTTAAACAAGTAGAGTTGCTTGATTGTGGGCTACCCAGCCAAAGACACACGCTGAACAGACGCTGGGAACAAATATGCGTTCTTCTAACCACTGCTATAACTAGGATAGAAAGTTGAAATGTTCCACCATCCATGCCAAAGAGAGAGAAACTTGGAATGAGAACGTATCTAAGAAATTTGTCAGGAACACCGGACCGGAATACAGCCCCCCATGGGCCCCCCCGCTCAAACAGAGGCTCCCACGTGTTTGTCTCAGGTTCACACAAACGAAGCGGCATGGCACAGCACTTCATACTTTCGTTCTTGACATAGATATCAAAATTCTGCACCCACATCGACTATCTTATGATATCTTCATGACGACCATTGGCGCAATGTCATCATTATGATTTGAGTAGAGTTGACCTAACAATTCCTGAACCTCAGGGTGTCCGGCACTGACCGCAAGTTGTCGCGCCGTCAATCCATGTCGTGGTTCCGTCCCAACACCAGTGGCGTTTCCTTCCTTAAGTAACCACTGGCGTAATAAATCAATCAATCGTTTCTCAGCCATATGTACGTCTGTCACGCCATAGTCATATTCTTCTTCTTCTTCGACTCCACACCACCGAGCTTTTGCCTCGACGTCAGCTCCTCTTTCCAGCAGCTGTTGCACAACCGACTCCCACCCCATAAAAGCTGCTATGTGCAATGCGCTGAGATTGTCTTGTGTCTTTGCTTCCACACTAGCGCCTCCTTCTAGCAGATAGTGTACGGCTGTCTCAAATCCTATGAAAGCCGCTATGTGTAGTGCTGTTAAATCATGTCGAAACTTCGCTTCAACGTCAGCCCCAGTTTCCAGCAGCATTTTCACTACCTCTCGTTGCATGTTCTCGACCGCGTATATCAACGCCGTCCTCCCCCAACGGTCTACCGCGTTGACGTCGATCCCCTTCCCTACCAGCAGCTGCACGATTAGCCTGTCGCCGTGCTTAGCAGCCCAGTGCAGCGCTGTTCGTCCATGGTAATCCTCCGCGTTCACATCAGCCTCATTTTCAATTAAGAAGTGCCCAATCGCCATGTACTCATCCCTGATTGCAAGAAGCATCGCTGTCCATCCATACGCACTTGCATTAACATTGGCTCCGTTCTTGACCAAAAGCTGCACAACCGTCTCCTGCCCCCACTCGGACGCCCAATGCAAAGCCGTCCGTTTATCATATCCACTTATGTTGACATCAGCTCCATTCTCCAGCAGCAGTTGCACGATTTCCTCATATCCGAAATTGGCAGCTATGGTTAGAGCTGACCATCCTCCAACATCCTTCGCATTTACATCGGCTCCCTTCTCTAAGAGCAATTGCGACCGGCCGAATTGCCTTTTCTGGGCGGCTTCGCGCAGGCCCGTAAGTACAGTGCTTGCTTCCGCCTTACCTTCTGCAGCCTCCTCCAATAACGCCTGCCTTTTCTTGTCCTGAAGTTGCAAATCTACCCAGCCCAGTATCACCCTTCCATCATCAACTCGATCTAACAGCACTTGCACTAGGCCCTCGTACTGTTTCAGGGCTGCCAGGTGCAGAGGCGTCCATTCATCCTTATCCTTTACGTTGGGATCAGCCCCATTCTCGAGTAATAATCGTACCGTCGATTCACGCCCTCTTAAGGTTGCTCGATGCAGTGCAGTAAATCCAAAATTGTCCTGTGCATTGACGTCGGCGTTGTTTTCGAGGAGCAGTTCCGTAACTGCCAGTGGCCAATCTTGAGCAGCCCAACAAAGTGCAGTCTGTCCACTGTCGTTCTTCGCATCGAGGTCGACCCCGTACTCCAATAACAGCCGTACTAATGTTTTATGCGGAACCGCCCAATGCAGGACAGTATTTCCGAAATTATCTCTCGAGTTAACATCAGCTCCGTTCTGTAGAAGCACCCGCACCGTCTTTTCATGCCCTGGCGCTGCTGCAAAATCCAGTGCCGTGCTGCCCAAAGAATCTTGTGCATTGACATTAGCTCCACTGTCCAATAGCATTTGCACAGTAAGCTCATGCCCTTCCTCAGCCGCCAGATAAAGCGCCTTATGTCTTCCATCATATTCGGCAGTGATTATGTTAGCGCCATACTCTAGCAGCATTTTCACCACGTCATTGTTTCCTCCTACGACCGCCCAGTACAGTGCAGTCCATCCTTCGTTATCCTTCGTCAGGACATCGGCTCTGTTTATAAGGAGCATGTCTACTGTCGTCTTGTGCCCATTTCTGGCTGCCCAGTATAGAGCCGTCTCACCATTTACATTGCTAATGTTAATGCTGGCCCCTTTGTTGAGCAGAAGCTGCGTCACTGAGTTGTGACCACGCTTAGCAGCTATCTGTAATGCTGTTGCTTCATAGCTATCTCGACTGTCGACATCTATGTCAGTTTCGAAAAGAACATTAAGAATCTTGTCCAAACCCCAAAACGCTACAACATGTAGAGGCCCAAATTGTTTAGGGTAACGGTCATGCCAGTCATTCGTTCGACGTGCAGCAATGTGCAATATCTGAACGGAAGAAGCCAGCTTTTGCTTACACTTCAAGAATGTTAAAAGCAAACGCACCACCCTTTCATGAAGCTGATTCTCCATGATATGATAACCCCAATGATGAGAAGCGTAGTCAAGGAATTTATACTCTTGTAATCGATGGTGAAGTTCCTCTCCACTATTGCAAGAACCTCCCTGGAAGACGTCAAATGACAAGTATGTGAGGCATGCCATTCCCATTTCAACTTCGGGGTCTGGCAGAAGTTTATCCCGGTTCTTTTCTAGATACTCCTGCAAGGTGTAGTGTACTAGCCCTGCGGCGCCGCTCTGCTCATCAATCTTGATCAGGCCAGCGGATATATTGAGCAGAATCTCAGTCTCCGGAAAAGCCGTTTCGTCTAATTCAATATCTTCGGCTTCCATAGACAAGATATGGCGTAGCTCTTCCACACTCAGTGGTCTCTTAGCACAAAATATGTAGGAAAGTGCTCTCCGCGCTAGTTGACTATCCCCCTCATACTGGTTCTCGATCCTCTTCATGGCCTCCCCATAACTTGCAAAAACTTCTGTTGGCAACGCGTTCATAGTGTCTCGAACTTTCTTGGGACTCGCTTGTTTGGAAAGGTGGTTTATCTGGAGATAGGGAAGCAGGAACCTGAATAACTTCATTAATCTCAACACGCAGAATATCTGAAGGTGGGTACCTTCGTACTGATAGACTTACATGCCAGCAGCCTTTTCACTCACACTTTTGACTATATCCTCCTTCAACTTGATGTCCTTAGCAGCGAACAAAGATAATCTGTTGTTTGTACTGATTTCTGACATCAAGTAAGTCTTGATATCAGAGTCGCTGGCCGAAATGTCGACTCGAGATATTTTCAGGAATTTCGCCTCAATGTCCACATGCGGGCGAGAAGTGATGAACAACCAGACGAAAGGTTCTATTTTCGAAATCAAATTGAGAAAATTTTCTCTGTTGGTTTCAGGGCATTCATCCTTCACAAAATAACTAATCAGTGACTCTGGATCTTGCTAGACCGGTCGGGTAAAGGAATCTTACCAGGGCATCGACAAAGAGGTAGGTTTTCTGAAAGACGTGACTAATGGACTTAATGAGTGCGATCCACTCACCACCTGTCGGATTTCTTCTCTTTTCGGCATTCTTGTCACAAAATTCATTCACTTCTGAAGGCATGGAGCTTGTTTGCTCGGCTAATTGTCGGGCTATACTAGACAAAAGTTCGAGTTCAGATTGTGTCTTGGGATTCTTGTAGTCGCAATATAAGTATGCAGTCGCTGCTTTCGTCCCTTGAATAGCTTCTTGGATATGGTCTACAACAAAGGATCTAGTGGATGTAAGCCTACAGATTACCGAATGAATTGTAGTGGGCATGCGTACGTCATGACAGTCTTTCCAGCACCCGCTTATTTATATGTCAGCAAATTGATGCAGAGGTCATTTCAGCGAAAGAAAGGCGTACGAATTCCGGGGCACCAAAGCATTGATGGCTTTTTTGCTGTGGACCATCGCTGAAATTCATCCGTTTTCAACAGCCACTGACCAGTGCCCTGATGATGTTTTGCAAATATGTCTCTGTGCTTTTCATGGAAGTCAAGCGTCGATAGCCTTGCCAGGAGATTATCCCGTTCAAGAGCAGCTTCTCGACCTATAAATCGTCTTTAATACCAAAAAGTCGATGGAACGGAGAACAAACATACTCTCTATGCGAGCCATGAGGATCTTGGTATTCAGGTCTGTGCGTCCCGTTACAGCTTGAATTTGCCCCACTGTTGACAAAGTTGCATTCCTGACTGCGCCTTGTTCTTGTTCGACCATTTTATGGAAGTGCGCATAGGCGGTGGAGAGTTCGTCGTCTTCACCAGAGACTAGATTTCGAAAAGCTTTAACTGAGGACACGTTTATATCAGTTGCTGAAGAAGGTTCTTGGCATCAAAATGATGTTCTTTGAAACGGGTACGGAAAAAGCTTTCATGTATATAGATATGGACGGCACCTTTCCTTGGAAGGGTCCACCACATACGTGACATTGAGTTCATGAGGCTGCTTAGCACAACACTGTAAGAAATCTCAGGGGAAGCGACATGGCAAAAATATCCTACCAATTCGATTCATCTTGATGAACTTTGCACAAATACCACAGATAACTAAAACGGATGTGAGCACCTCTGTTAAAGCTACTTCCAGCTCTGGCACATGCGGAACATTTTTCTCCAAGATCTTGAGCCGATTGAGATACAAATCCAAATCCTCGAAGAGCCCAGCAATCTTGTCGTAATCGGCTTTCGCAGACTGAGATTTGTTAAGTACCATACTGTCCAAGCATAGAAGCATCATACTTGTATAAGATAACTGACTGCTGAGAAAATAGCAGTGCTGGGAGGGAAAGACTGTCGTGATATGGCATAAGTCATCACGAACTAAGGAGCTGGCAGAAGTGCTGTCTTACAGTCAAAGCCACCGACGCAACCATATTACTCAACTTATCGATGGGCCCCATGCTCTTGCTCACGAGCGATCTGAACTTGTCCAATTTGGAGCCGTCGTGGCGATAGCTTTTGAATATTGTTTCTCTTTCATGTATCTCGTCCAAAATCTCTTCCACATTGTTGGCTCTGTTGATAGAGTCGATCTTTACTAGAGTGATTTCCTCATAACGATCTATTGCCCGTTTCCACATCAGGCCAACATCGGTGGTGACGGCGGGTTTGGATCTGATGGACAGTTCAACGGTCGCCATCTTCGTTGAAGAGCAAAGCTCAACAGGTTCATGCACAATGATCAAAGGGTGGTGGCTACCCTCTTCCAGAGCTATCGCGGTCATATATTCGAGAACGTGAGTTGACACGTATGCTTCACTCACTACGGTTGTGTCCACGCCTCCAGTCGAGACTATTCTCGACTGGAGGCGTACGCCGGCGCTAAAGTGGTTTCGCTGCAACGAAGGTCGAGGATGCCATATTAAACGGCCGGTTTCGAAAGAAGCTGTCGACATGACAAGCGTTTCAGGGCACGATTTTGTCACATTCACTCTAGGTACTAGAGCGGCGTTTTTACAACATCTAACTGAGAATCCGAACAACCGCCGTGTATCTCCAAGCGCCAAAGAGGACCTGATCGAATGGTTGACGAACCCTCATAAACGACCGTCATCACAGGAGGACTTCAGCCGACGTAACTATGTCCGAAAGACCTTCGCTTGGGACGAGGAAAGCCGATCTCTGTTAGCAGTTGCGAAAAAGGATGAAGGCAAGGTTCGAACGGTGATTACTACGGACATGATTGTGGACGTAGTGGACATGGTTCATAAAGTCAGCGGAGACAGCGGTCATGGCGGGTGGGATGCGACGTGGAAGAATGTCAGCTCTTCATATTACGGCATTCTGCGATCGGACGTTATCTTTTTACTTAAGCAGTGCCAGGTCTGCACACAAAACCCCTCCAAGCGTCCCAAGGGCACGGCAGCCACAATGCTACACTTTCAGCCGACCAGCCATGAGTATGGTGACAACCTGAACACCGACGACAACCTGAACACCGGCGGCAATCTGAACACCGGCGACAACATGAACACCGGCGACATGCAGCATCGTAACTCTACATTGAACGTACCAGAATGTTCGGGAAACTCAGCAAGGACTTATTAATCTGAGAGCGGTTGCTGCATCTGGAATTGGAGACTGGTAGCGTATGTGGGCGGGAGATAACAAGGAGCTTAGATATCGTGGATTTTCAGATGGCGCGTGTTGCATGTAGCGTGCCTGCTATACATCATCAAGGCTGGCGGAAAACGAACTCGAGGCTGATAGCTTCTCCATATAGTCGCTCAAGTTCGCCATAATGGAGCAACGCTGCTGGCAGCACCAAGGACCCTGAGCCCCAATCTTGCTTTCGTTGATATTTCCTCTTTGGTTCTTCGATTATCCTCGCACACCGTTGCGAACCTAATGGGCTTTGTTGGTTTATCCAATGTTGTAGTTATTATCATGATATTACAATGTACAAATACAGGAAATTATGCTTCATGATAGATCCCCCATAAGAACAAAATCTTGACAGTTATAGCATTGTGTTGGGGCGAGCCGAAGTGACAATTATCCTTATATATGCTGACTTTCTCTCGAAACCGAAGTATTGCCCCTGTAGTACTTGTACAGAGTCACTGTTATGGTGGCGTATCTCATCATCGGTGCATAAAACTTCGCATTGTCCTGTTAACAAGGCCACGTCCTTGTTTAGCTCCGGACAGAATCTGGCCAACGGCTGTTCGGTTGGTATTGTTTATCTTCTCCAGGTAGAGTTGGTTTTGCAGTACTCGGAACAGTGGCGGCGGTGGTCTGTGTTGCTTCCTTGGCCCATTTAATGTCAGCTTGTTCTCTTCGTGATACCCAGACGTGTTTCGGGGCTGGTTTATGATCGCCGCAGCGCAGTCGAATGCGATTTGGCTTTTGTAATGAGGTTATATTTATCGGATAGAGGGAATATATTGATCGTCAGGTTGGTGGAGTACACGTGACATTCACGTCGTAGTTGAAACTTGAATGTTAGATGCTAAATCCGAATACTTTCCATCATTTCTTTGACCGCTGCTTTAAATTCCTCCGTCCTGTAGTAAGGCTCTTCGTGAGGATATTGATCTGGTTTCAATGTCGTCGTCTCTGGTCGTCGCTGCTCGTCTCTTACTTCTCCGCCAATTGACTTTGTGTGCAGAATGTTCACCGCCTTTGGGAGAAGTGTGCCTGAGGTCCAAGGCGCCAAAAAGCTAGTCAGCTGATTCAAACGCTCGCGCAACTGTTGATAGCAAACTCATCAACGAATGACAATCTATCGTCGCAACCTATTACCATCATTCGAGAAAGACTTATTGATCAGTCATTCCACATGGCTAAACGCAAGCCCACACTTACGCTTGTGGAGATGGAAAAAAAGCTAGGATACAGAATCGATTCCTCAAACTATCCTGAGGAGAGCGTGAAACGCTTCTACTCTGATCTCCGACCAGTTCCTAGTAGTGTCTACGAGAGGACCAAAGCGGAATTCGAGGAACATGAAAAGCAGAGGTTTGCCAAAGCAGATGACATCATCTTGGAGGAAATGCTTCCGGATTCTGACGTACGCAAAGTAGCCAGCCTCTATCCACGCACTTCAAGCTAACATATCCATAGATAATTGGCCATGGTCTCGAAACCGTGATATTCACACGTAGGACTCATGTCGGCTTTTACACTTTTGCTGTAGATATTCACTATGGTTTCGGATTCGACTTACATCTGCTACTTACTAAGAATGAGGCATTCAAGGCCATGACCGTTCCAAAGGTAGAGAAATTACAGGAGTCTTCTTAGAAATGAACTGAATCGGTATCTAGTTGCAAGTTGATACAATCCACAGCCTAGATTCGATGTTCTTTAAGCTCCCGAAAGAACTTCGTGACAAGATATATGCTTTCGCACTCCCAGCCGGAAAATGGCAAATAGAAGATGTTGACAGTTTTAATGAGCTCATCTTCGCTAAAGGTATAGGCGATCCCAGTGGTTTCTACTTTTCACCAAGTAGCCACGCCATGCTCCGAGTCAATAGACAGATGCGTCAAGAGGCACTGCGCCTTGCGTATCGTCAGATGGTGTTCCGCTTGGATGATATGGACGACCTCATTAAGCTTTTGATTGCAATTGGCGATATTGGTCGTGACAACATTGAGTCACTGGAGCTTGCCTGGCATAGTGGAACAGATCTTCAGTGTCAATGGGCTGAAGCTCCGGGGCCTAACGGACATTCGTTGGCTTTGCCAACCCTTCATGTCGCAAAGTGTGTCCAGCTGCTCAAGCATTGCAGGAGGCTGAGATACTTGCGACTTTATTTCGAGAGCGACCTCATACTGGGCATGTCTCCGGAGGCTTATAAGGCTGATCCTGGCATTTGTGAGCTTAGTTCCATTCGAGGAATTAGGAGAGTAGATATCTATGATTCGAATAACAAGCCTTTAGGGCGTTCTGACTTTGTCGAGTGGCTAAAGGAAGAAATGGAGGGTACCCGAGACTCGGTGTGCTTGTGAAAACCCTTTATTTTGGTCACTTGCAAGCCATTCAGAAGGAAGCTCCTTGGCCTCAACACAATCCTGCACATTCTTGTTTATCCGGCAGGAAAAGAGTCAGGTGAAAGCCATTAAACCGGCAAAACAAACGAAGATCAAGTTGCGCATCGTCAAGACTTCATTGCAGAGCGCCGCTAAGGGAAGACATTTTAGAAGGAGGTTCTGGAAGGCGTTCGAATTCCGGTACAGAGCAACGAGATACAACTTCACCGGTCCACGCGCTCGATGACCACCGGGAATGGGTGCGAAGGTGTTGCCGCATGACAACAGCTTGTTCGCGCGGGGAGTCTTGTGAATCGAGCAATACAAGTGTTGGAACACGGAGCGGCTGGGATTAGGAAACAAGGGAGAGCGGGCTTGGTTACGAGGGCGTTAGTAGAGTTGCAGGACGAAGAAGACTCTACGTATCCGTTAGAAAGAGCATCGCTGCCCGGTTGGGCGGAAGAAGTCTTCTGGAAGTTGTTGAATTTCTTCTTCATGCAGGCACAGCTCGATGCGATGGCACGAGTTGGCACGACGCTTCATGTGCGACGTAACGCGTCTAATTCACAGTTGAACGCGGAATGTAAGAGGCTAAGCAGCCCCGACGTGCATTTTCAGATATCAAAGAAGCTTCTCATTCAGAACCAATGCTGCTGTGTCCAGTTCGTGATTCGAACCAAACGCACCCACCCTAGTGCTAGTTGTCCCGCCCTTCCAGGGATTTCAATGCTAAACAATCCCGTGGCCTGGCGGGTCACGTTTATCTTGAACGATATCAAAGGCCGTTTGTGCAATAATACCATTATCAATTAGCCGTCGCACAAAATCTATCGTCCACTCTTGGCATCTTCTGTTGGTTGTCTGAATGGATAGTCAGTGAGGCGCCACACTATCAAATGATGGATTCACTCACATCGTTTACAGGAGCCCTGAAGTTTTCGCTGATACGAGGTGGGGCCACCTGGGCTGCTTCGCGCTCAAGTTTATCTCTAGGTTTATTGTCTCTGCTTCGGTCGTTGCTCGTAGATTCGACTATGTTGGCTGCAAAAACCTCTCCAATTGGGTACATTTCGTGCCGTTCCTGGGTCATGGTTGGAGAGTAGTTCCTCTTGAATTCGAGCATATAACCAGCCATAGGTGCGCCGACAACGTGAATCAAAGTCCCCAGATCGGGATTGGCACCGGACGGGACAAAAATTGCAAAGTGCGCTCGCTGTTTGGAAGAATTGCGATAGGATATGAGTTGAAGGGTTCGAGTGGCCATGTTGGCGCTATTTGCTTCCCAAGGGCGCGATAATAATATAATGATTGATGACTTAGGGAGAGAGTAGAGTACAATTGATGATAGAAATGGCTAGAAAATCGAGACGACTTTGAAGAGAAAAGGCATCTTAAGTACTCTGAGAAATACTCGATGCAGCAAAAAATCAAACAGCGATCTACGAGTTGGCATCACACCCAAAAAGCATTTAAAAATAACTGAAACTCAGCGCTTGTTGAGACACCTGTGATACAATGTTAGTTAATGTGCTCTCAAAGTTGGGCAGTGTAACTTGGATGATTGGTGTCGAGTTTACAACATAAAGTAAATTCATTCTGAGAGCTAAGGTGGGCGTTCAGGAACCTCATTTAGCGCGGCCCGCATAGCCGCCCTGCCTGGCATGTAAGGTGTATAAGTTGAGCCAATCATCTGTGTTGACTAGGTGAATTATAGCTGCAAGCGCTTTCGATAGCGCATTGAGCTCGTTCAATGTTATTCCCTGTTCCAGTTGAGGTGTCGTTCGTCCACAAAGTAGCGCGCGCTAGAGACGGTGCGATTGTGGCGAATGAGCACCGATGAAAGCGCACGCTGAAACAACACCATACACAACCCCTCGCACAGTGGCCGTGCATTTGTAATCGGGCTACTCTACGCGCACAAAGCACAGACGGAGGCCAGCGTTAAATTAGGTATCCTTGTGCAAATGCTTTCGCTGCCTGCGCAGAGTCGACCACTGTTGCCTTCTCCGTACTCGTCTTCTCTTTTCTCATTCGGTAAGACTTCTCTCTGAGCTCTCCTCCCTAACAACCTGTTCGTTATAGTAGTTGTTACCAAAAGCTCACAATAAGTTTCCAGGGCATTAATAATGCCAGCCAATCCTCAGATCCATGCCACAGGGCTACCGGATGGCAGAGAACTGAAAATGGACTTTCTCGAATCCTCTTTCTTCAAGAACAACGGACCTAACCGATGCTTGCCAACGCCGACAGAGGTTCGAGCCTTGTCAGGCACAAACCAGGCGAGGCCTCAACCACTTCCTGTGATATTTGAGCATCTTGATCTCATTGTCAAGTTCGGTCCTCACGTTGCAATTGCTGAAGCGCAATGTCTTTGGGTGATCAAAAGAGTACTTCGTAACGAAGTTCCTGTGCCAGAGATCTATGGTTGGCGGGTTGATGGGCGTGATGTGTTCATATATATGCAGTATGTACGAGGAGAGACACTGAAAGATCAGTGGGATTCTCTGAGTTTCGCCGATAAAACCTCTGTTTGCGATCATATACGCGAGATTACGACATCTTTGCGGCAAGTCGAGCAAGACCCAAATGATTCGTTCATTGGTATGCTCCGAAATGGATAAGCAGTTCAGTATAATGACTAATCTTCTTCAGGGTCTATCAATCGCCAACATCTCTTAGACATTGTGTTTGAAGGCCACCCTCCAGGCGGACCCTTCGCTACTATCAAGCAGTTCAATGATTGGTTTTCTCGACTGCCTTGGCTTCGGTTTCCCAACTCGGAAGATATCCAGGATCCTTATAGAACGTTCTTGCCAGATTCAGGAACTATCAAGCTAACCCATGGGGACCTACACCAAGGCAACATTATCGTCTCTTCAGCAGGGCCGCCACGTGTACTTGCGATCGTTGACTGGGCTCATTCTGGATGGTATCCTGATTATTGGGAATATTGCAAAGCAGCCTATACTTGTTCGTTTGATGGAGAATGGCGTAATAGGTGGATCCCAGTATTTTTAGAACCACGGCCTGAGGTGCATGAGATCTTTGCAGAATATACACGGGCGCTGGGAGCTGTATGAAAATTATATCATATTCTGGTTATAAATCCCTGGTTTGCCATGTCCAGAGGGCCCGCAGAGACATCTACTCCGTTGGTGGTGTTGCACTGAAGAAATCGCCAGCTCTCAGGAGAGCGCTGATGGCGATCGTCATCCACATCGACATCAAAATCACAAGAGACTAAAGTTATGGCAGAATATAAGGCGGTGACTACATCTATAAAGCTCACGTGATCTAGACAAGGAACGACGTTCGATCTCCTCACGGACAACCCCGACCTTGTGGTACAATTTTGGCCGCGGACGGCTAAGTCGCTCGACCACCATGACGCTCGTAACCCAGTAACTTTGCTATTTATCAACTCCAGTCAAGCCGACGCTAGCTTCGAACATCCGCCTGGAACGCGAATGCTCTAACAATCTTGTATGCCTCTCGAGTGTGTGATGCAGTGTCTGTTGCACTGTGGTGTTGGCGCCTTGATCAGCCATAGTGACGGGGTTGTGGTTTCTGGGTTTGGTTTGAGCGAGTGGTGATGGTAGATGAGGAATAAAGTTGTTGTTGGAGTTGTTCAGCGTGGGGGTTTTGTATGGTGATTTGCCTCGAGGAGGTGATCGGTGTGGGGCTGTGGTTGCCTCACAAATCCACGCCACTGCCTGGATTAAGCTCCTTTGTCTTTGTCGCTCGGCTATTATTCTTTGACGCGGTGGTCGGGTAGATTCAGCTGCGTCAATGCCAATATTAGTAAATCCCTCGAGTCCAGCGGCCTTGAAACATCGAGATGGCCCTTGCCGATACGCAGCCAACAGACCCAAGGTTTCTCAGTGTCTCCTATATCAATGACGACACCGCCACAGACTCGTGCCGGCACTACCGACTATATTTACGACATTTCGAGCTACTCTATATAACTGGAATTGTACGCAAGTGTCTTTGAGGTGACACTTACTATATCGTTCAATGGGGGAAATGTGCCTCGAACATTAACACCGAAAACATATCAATGGGTTATAGGCTAGGCCAATATGCTAGTCTCCATAACTGCGATGAAGAAAATGCATCGGATTTATGGGTTGCTTTCACATAGTTGCAGGGATAGTCTAACTATGTCACGCAGAATATAATCATGGTTAGGCTCCAATGGATTGTCTCTTGGCATTCCATGACGCATTTCAGTAAAGTCACCTGATATCAGAACGAAGGAAGTCTACGGATTCCAACTATCAACGTGTGCCCCGCCACCTTTAACCGAGAGCACACGTGCTCCTAAGCGTATCGGGCAACACAAAGTTTCTGCCCAAGCGCTTCGGCGAAGTCACTCAACCGATATAATCACCACGACTACGGGAATGCGACCATATGGTTCTCTAGCTCTTAAGAGTTGGAAGTGATAAGTGCTACGAAAGGCCCTATCCAAAGTGCTCATATTGCTTGAAGGAAGGTCCACGCATAGCCACAAGTCTTCCAACTGCATTACCTGCGGCAGTTCCTCCACTTCCCATCATGTCGACTTCCGGCCACCTTGATCAATGGGAGTTGTCTGATGATGAACAAAGAGCCCTACGTCGCCTGGGCGAAGTAATCATAAAAGCTTCTACGAAGTTTGACATCAAAGGTGGCGGAACAGAGCTATGCACGGATATTTCGTTGAATCCCATACTCAGTGAAGTACTCACGGTACTGAATATTAGAACACTGGTAAGATATTACCTGTTACCGCTAATATGTTCCCTACTAATGATAAAGTTTGGGTCTAAACCATCTGGGAACTCTATATGGCGTATTTCTGGGCCAGCCTCCCGCCCCTTCGAAAACTTGCCAGGTCCAGCATATCTGTTCCCTATACGAATCCACAACGGTAAACTTCCAACCATATCGGATAAGCCTGTGAATGTCAAGACCGCAACGACTATATTGGAACCTATTATTATCACACCCGGGCTGGACTTTCTTGTTATCATGACAATGTAATCATTCTCATCTTGGAACACGGCAACTTCACTCTGAAGTGGGATATTGTCGCTTAGTGTTGTGTCTAAGCGCCGGTCGAAGTCAGAGCAGCAAATGGATTAGAATTAATGAGATTCAATGTAGTTGGAGAGTGCTCAGGGTTTGGATCAGCGTAGGAAGCGAAGTTCACCGGATAGATGGTTGGAGAACATTCGAGGTTTGGAGTGGCGTAAGAAGCGAAGTTCACCGGATAGATGGATGGAGAACATTCGAGGTTTGGAGCAGCGTAAGAAGCGAAGTTCACCGGATAGATAGTGGGAGAACATTCGAGGTTTGGAGCAGCGTAAGAAGCGAAGTTCACTGGATTGAATGTGGTTGTAGGGTATCCGAGGTTTGGAGCAGCATAGGAAGCAAAATTCACCGGATTGAATGTGGTTGCATGGTATTCGAGGTTTGGAGGAGCGTATTCATGTTCGTTTGTAGTTGACGGTGGATATAATCTGTTTGCTGAAGTACAGTCCTGTTCTACAAACCCATTGTCAGCTTATATAAGATGGTAGGATGAATCACGAACCATGGCTCGCTTGAGAAGTACGACGTCCAGTGAATAGGTCATCACAACGGCTTCCGACATTTAGCCTCTCAAGGATATCTAAAGGTATTAGAATCGGCGTTCTAAGATGCGATGACTTCAGACTCACCTGGGCATTCCCTCGTTGGGTCGTCACCAACTGTTCCGCAGAGTTGTTGTGATGTGCCGATCACTACAGATTGGTCAGTTTGCCAGCTTCGATAGTGCGATTTCATGACTATTCGTTGGCCTACCTCGTTGATTTGATATTGGACTGTTCAAGATCGTAAATGAAGAAGGGCCCGGGCCAGTTTTCTGAGCCGCGCCAAATCTTGCATTTGGTTTTCTCCTTTTCCGTGATTGGGACGAATCGATCGCTCCATCACATCCTTCTGACAGAACGTTGGACGATAAGTCAAGTCGCTCATACGGTTGTAGTGAACGCGTCATTAATCCTTCCGGCTGCATACTGTTCGACAAGCTTCTAGGTAAAGGGAGCTTCGTGGATCGCGATTTGTGTAATTCTGCTGCTGTCGACAGAGCCAGCATCGAGTTATCATCATAACTAGAAGCAACCGCTTCTGTTCCACCTTCGAAGGCGTTTCCTATAATTAATTAGCCATCTAGGGTCTTAAAAATGTTGTAATTTATAGTTGTATCTCACCTACAGACCTGCTATCAACAGGAAGTGATGTATCATCTGCGCAGTATGAAGCGTGAGTACGTGGAAAATGGCGCAAGCAGACGACTATACTCACGGCTAGATGTTTTAGTCTGTCCAGTACGTGCAGATGACGTTCCAAGTGTGGCTCTCCATGGACTAAGTCGCAGTTCTATTAATTCTGCGACACACGGTGTAGCCTTCATGGCTCGATCCAGTACGTTCGGAATGCTGTCAACAATTGGTAGAAGCTTAACAAATTGCGGTTTTCTAACGACGCATCAATCGCGAGAAGACAATATGGCCATGTAAAAAGAGAACTTACAAACTGGGGGGCAGCTTGCACAACGCAACGATGATGCCTACGCTGCTATTTTCCGTGAATTTGTTCCACCGGCCCGCTACTTTGAGCCTCTCATCCAACCATTTCTTTTCTGCTGTGCTGTTGTAAATGCGCAGGCATTTCCACATCTCTCCAGCTGCATAACCTTGGTCTTCGGTAGTGACGAATGTATGCTGTTGCAAATCAGCCCTAACTCGAGCCTCTATGTCTCGAATGCGCAGGAGAGCTAAACTTCCGATCACATCTAGAACTGATGCGACCGAGTTCCTGATAAGTTTTGGCAGTCCGCTGTATACAATGCTGTCGATGAGTTGTCCTTTACTCCTTGGACGCGTATCGACCAAGAGTTTCTCGTAGTCACGCCGGGCTTCCAAGCCACGCAGGACATCGTCAAAGCCAGCAAGGGCTTCGAGTTTGTGACAGTATGGCGAGAGTTTTATAATATCGTCTTCTTTCAATTTCCACTGCGGCTCTTGTAGAAGAGTGTAAGGTGCAAACTGAACTTCTTTTCGGTATATACTCTCAATTCGTTGACGTATGATGTCGTCAAAGAGCTCGCGGGAGTATGTGGAGGTAGAGACGGCATCGATGAGTTTGAGGGCGTCCGCCAGTTTTTGTTTCGCCTTACCTGAAGTCAGCAATAGCTCAATATCGGATTGGATTACGCTGGCATACATCATCCGCGTCACATATCGTGATGCTGGTCATACTGGCGGTCGGTTCCATGGAGAGTAAGTGTAGTTGGGACGTTCTCTTGGTTGATTCTGTTGCGAGTAAGAAGGCTCGCTTGTAAAAGTGGAGCTTTAGTGCCAGATACTTATTGCGGCACTAAAGCCCCAGTTATTTTCGCACTTGTAGGTTCTACCGACCCTTTAGATGCGCAAAAACATCACGGGGCCTTCCTCGTTCGGTCCGTGCCGCTAGCAAAGTCGCTGGTCTACGCGCACAGGTCCAGTCAGTGCACGCGATTTGACACATCGATCTACCATCCAAGAATATTTCCCTATGTGTTTCTACAGCTGTTGTGAATAAGGAAGAAAGATTTTGCATCCATGTACGTACTTCAAGACTGAGATCTACTTCAATACATACGAAGACGTGGCAACCGGTGAGCCATCGCCCTGCAAGCGTGATATTTCAGGCTTGTTATTTGAGCTCTGCTTGTAAAGGTTTTCAGGTTTTGATATTCCGAGCAGCGCTCCCAATAGCCTTACAGGGTCCTGATTTTGAAGCGCCGCACGTCTGTTAGACGAAGGGACGCGAGTACTTTCATGTATTGAGAGTTCGCCTGTCGTGTTGCGATCCCTACTTTAATGCAGTGCATGGCGTCGACGATTTTTAGTAAGTTGAACATGCGACCGAATGCATGCTCCATACTGGTATAAGAAGCTGCAGAAAGAGGCTACCAGCTTCTGTCCTTTCCATCTCATTCCTGCTCTATCATATTTGATCACCTTCACCGGTCACGCTTCGCCGCTGTTTTTTATCAGAGTTATCCTGCATTCCGTCACTTCTCGCTGAGCTTCTTTGGATGAAGCAACTACCGCTCTTGTTCATTTCCACCGGTCCACGTTCGTTGACGCATTGGCATTGTGCATCCTGCACACAGCTTCTATTGGATTTGACCTTTGATCAGTCGTTTCATCGTCATGGCTCCCACAGATACTCAATGCCATCCATGGAAGCCTTATTACTACGTTACACATGACCGTCGGTCTAAGACAGCCGTATCATCGAAATTCGAGATATGTACACCTGATGGAGAAGGTCGACCTGAGCGTATAACCCTACTGCCTTTTGTTCCGTCATTGAATGATCTCAGCGAAGGGAGGGCTACGCGGTTATCATTTATCGCCGATCTCGACCATACATCACGTACATACGGCGGCGACAATGGAGATAAGGACAACCTAACACTGCTTTTCGTGGCAAGGAATTGGCTGTGTTGCATCGGTTCAAGAAGGATAACATCCAAGGCATATGCCACCACTTCCTGTGCTGATTCTCGTTCACTTCTGGTAAAGTGATACATCGGCGCTTATGTTGCAAGCGGTCTTTCAGCGATGGCGAGTGTCGAACATTCGTGCCTTTGCAGACATCTCTTTTGTTTTAGCATAGTTTCGAGCTTTATACATGTACTTAATACAAACAAATATCTCTTTTTGCTTCGTTCATGAAAGTGCGAGAGGGCACTGCATCGATCGAGACAAAAGACAAAAAGTAGTCCCAGAAGGCGGATGTGGCCAAAGAAATTCAGTTCGCATTCATGCAGCATGCCTCCATTACTTCTGATATAAAGACACGGCCCTATCTGCTGGCCAGCGTCGGATCGAAGGTCCCAACGTTCGACTCGGCAACGAGCGAAAAACACATTGAGAGCCGCCTTGTAGCGAAACGTTTGATAAATTAGATGAGATCTGATATTTAAAACAAGCATCTTTAGCCCTTTACATATTTATTCCCCTTACTTTTCCCTCCCCGTCAATCGTTCAGGTCCGCGACTTAGTTGAATATCAAAAGACGGCAAGGCAGAGTGGAGGAGGAGAATAACGTATATAAATCCGCATGTGGGAGGCGGCTGTCAAAATTATTAGTCCTCGTGAGCCAATGATGGAATACCAAACGTACCAGAGTCAGTCAAGGTTGACGAAAAGGTTGACGAGAGGTCGAGCGGCGCGTTGAGATAGAGAAAAATGGGAATGAATCTCCAGCCTCTTCTCTTGGGCATGTCGCAAGTCCATGATATCGTTCTTATAAGGTTTGTGAAGCTCATCTGGCTGATGGATCTGAGTATCCATGTGAGACTTGATATTGTCGACAGATGTAAATGTTTCCGAACACCATCTACAGGTCCAAAAAAGCTTCATTGTATCGGGATATGAACAATGAAGAGTTCATGGGATTGCAAGTCCTCTAATTTGCTTGCGGTCAGCGGCGTTGCCTCCCACTTTATATCTCTATCGCTGAGTAACTTGCTGGTTCCGGTGAGGTAGCATCTTTCCCGCTTATGATCAGCGCTGTCTCAAAAACAAACCATAAAACATCCCCAGCGTCAAAACGCCCGTTAGATGGCCAAGCCAGCTGGAGATAGAGAAGCATATAAAGCCATTAATTTTCCAATAGTCCTGTCTCGTTGTGGCATTCTACCTACACAGACGACCTTTACTCCTCAATCTACATATCAGTAGTCGAAATGGCCCTCTTGCACCCTAACGACAAGCCGACATTGCTTAAACGACCAAGTGATGGTGATATTGGCGGAGATTTGAGAAACAATGAGATGAAGAAACATATGAGAGGAAGTATGGATGAGATGCGGAAGCACCGTGTGAGTTAATAGCCGCTTTTCATTTGATGTTTCTAATAATGATAGGATCTTTACCCGGACTATGATCCGACAACTGCGCAAAAGTTAAATGAGACCCAGAGCGCAATAAAAGGATGGTTGGCTTCAGCGAAAAAGCTCAAAGAAACCGAGAACATCTGGGAGGCGCAAGACATTGTCAACGAGCTTCTTAAATCGATCAACAAATCTGGATACGATCTTTTAAAGATGGCTAGAGAAAGAAAGGAATTTGATGTGAATAAACGGATAAATCGGATGACTGATTCTAGTCAGAGCCAAAGCACTACGGTCAAACAAAATCACTTGTTCAACTTCGACCTTCTGCTCGAGAAATTCAAACAGCTTCGGAATATAGTTGAGGAAGCAGGCACTCAGTTGCTTCGGAAAGGCCATTGCGACATTGAAGATATTATGACAAAGCTAGAAGAAGCCAGGAGCGTTATTCCTGACGCAGCTCCTTCGCAAGACATCCCTACCCGTTTCAAGTCCAGAGCTGTGGACGTGCCGGCCTACAAACATGATCGAATCAGTCCAAACGATAGGTTACAGAATGCGATCAACTCAGAGCTCGAGCGAGGGAAAGTTGACGTTGACAAATTGGAGTGTGCCGCAGCTCTTTGCCAACTATGCCAGCGAACGAAGAGCCCGAGAAACGACAAGGACGCCGTTGCCATGTGGAAGTTTGCCATCTCTTTGTTAACGACGCAATCGGGCCAACTGATCCTTGACGATGATAGCGAAGTTTAGTTTGCGAATCCGACGTTGTTACATGCGAAGCGCTTGCAATAGCCTGTGGCTTAGCAGTATCAGGTGGCTAAAACTTGCTTAGAGTTCAATTGGCGCAAAATAGGCATTACATCACATAACCAGCTGCTAAAATATGACATTATGCTGTAAGCTAGCTTTTATGATGCGGTTGGACATGGAACCATCTGAAAACAAGAGCACGTGACACTCTAGACTTGACTCTGACCGTTGGCTAAATATCACTGTCCACGCTACCACCCACTCCTCGCTCAGAATTGATGGAACCTGAAAACGCTCGTCTGGTCATGGTAATTTGCAGTAGCACGCACATACGCAGGATCAATGTTGGGAAATTCGCTTCCTTGCCAAAACTTAGTAGTTCGAACACTGTCAATATCTCACAAATGTGACCTGTCACTTCACGGTGTCTGCATGAGGACCTGACAAAGCAATCGTGGTGCCAATTGCGTAGCTCGACAATGAAAATTTGTGCGTTTATTGCCGACAATGATACAGGTATATAAAGGTTATGGGTTGTCTCTAAAGTTTGCACCACTCTCAATCCCCAACAACCTCTCTTCAATCGTGACTCCAGAGTCACGTCAGCTCGCCTCTATTCCCTCACAAGACAACCAAAATCCTCACAGTTACAACTCAACAATCACTCTCACCCTCGGATCATGTACACACTGCTATCGACTGGGAGCGGAGACGAGAGGTGCCCGCAGAAGGCGGATACGGCGAGGAAAGGCTCTAGCTCGCATCAGGATCTGTATATTGTTCAGGCGGGGAATCATGGTATATCTTGAATCTCTAATACTCTGGAAATGCCACTAACAAGACGCTCTACAGCCTCCTGCGTACGCACTCGCTCTATCTCGAAACTCTCCGCCGCTCAACTCAGCCGCAAACGAAAGAACGATCGAGAAGCCCAACGTGCGACTCGGCAACGGACCAAGGCACAAATCGAGGGACTTGAGCAGCGAACCCGAGAGCTAGAGCAGCGAAACCGAGAGCTAGAGGATGAGTTAGGTTTGCTGAAGGTGAGGATGGCGGCGAAAAATGCTGCCGACAACAACAACGTCGGCTTCGGCATGCCAATGCATCCCAGCCAGAATATGGGCGCTGACACGGCGAGTATGAAGTGGCCGATAGACATAGATAACAATATGACTGGTATGGTGAGTGCGTTTGGGAATGAAACGTCGATGGGAGATGTCTATAACGTCGGCGAGGAAGGTCGTTATGAAGACAGTGCTTTCGGCCATCACATCACGCAGCATCCATGGGCACGCCTGAACGTATCCTCTACGACCGATCTGAACAACGGCTTTTATGGTGAACTCCCTTAGGGTAGGCAGTGCTCAAATACCGTCGCCTGATGCCTATCTCCGCTTGCGTACCAGATTCCAGCAATTAACGCGACGCCACAATGGTCTCGTACCCAACCGCTGAACAGCTGCGATAACTTATAACTTCCGTAATTACTATCATCCTCAAGGATGGAGTCGATTGCAAGGATAAGTCAGTGGATATGGTGATTGCAAGGATAAGTCAGTGGATACCTGGTGTGGGTTCATTGAGACCGTCGGGTGAGACCATCGGGTGGTGCCCCTCAAGCTTGGGATGCCAGAATTACCTGGAGGGATTAGGCCTTTGACATCTTCAAATAGTCGTGGCTTGCCATGAAATGCCAGCGACACTTTACGACTGTCTATTTCTAGTTATAACTCTCAAAGGCTCTATCGCAACATGAGCAACGTACGGAAACGCCAAAGCCAGAATGCATCTAGAAGGAGACGCACTCTTACCAACAAGGTATATGAGTATGAGGAATTATACGGCGCAGATGTTGCCTTGATCATCTATCAGAAGGGGCGCTATTACACTTACGTGTCTCCTGGTAACCCATGTTTCCCACCATCGAAGAAAGAAATTGTAGGTTCACTCCTAACTTTGATGGTATTTACTAAATACTGGCAAGATGAATTCTTTTCCGATCCCTATAAATATGTTGCCACATGACGTCGACACGAAATGCCAACGGAAACGCAATCCAGAAGATCCAGAGCGAGTGCCCAGATACGAATATTGCCACGGCATTAAGAAGACGGGATGATGCCCTCACTCCATGACGTTGCTATGGTTGGCTCTAGATAGTGCAGAGGTTGTATAAGCGACTTCATTTCATACCTGGTGTCGTTCATAAGTCAGGCTTTGAGTGCTCGCCTGAATCAGGACAGATTATGTCAATAAATTTATGTCTTCTATCTCTTGCATTTGTTAAATCTGCATGTTCAAATGTGAAGAAGAGACTGCCAATGACGGAATGAGATGTTCGCCGTGGCTAATGGCCAAAAATCGTTACCGATGGGCTGGAGGTTCAATGGGTGGAAGAGTATTAGGTGGAGGTTCAATGGGTGGAAGAGTATTCGATGGAGGATAAATGGGTGGAAGATATTCGATGGAGGATAAATGGGTGGAAGATTATTGGGTGGAGGTTTAATAGGAACGGCACGAGTGAGCGACGAGGACAGAATAGAGGTGGTTAGTTAACCCCTGTCGATCGAGCGGGACCACCCTGATCCACCACAGATAGTTCTGATGGCACTGGTACGTACTGCCTACGTCACCCTGGAGTTGTGAGGATCGGCCTAGGGATAAACAAGGGTAAGGACAGGGCTTTCGCAACCCCTTCAAGCAAAGAGGTCACAAAAGCGCGAACTTGGTTAAGTTGCAATGTGAGTCATACTGTTCTACTGCTTTCTATAGTTCTATCCCTAAGATAATTACGTCCTCTTACGAAAGCCCTTTTCTTGCACCCCATCTTTGTTCATCGTTACTTCCTCTCTTTGTATCTCATTCTTGTCAAGCCAGTGACAAGAACTTCTGCTGTCCCAGTCCTCACCAGATGATCAAAGCAGTCACGCCAGAGAAAGTATCCCCCTCGTTTTGTTGAAAGATATTTCCCAGAATCAGCTACTCGTAGAGCCTGTGCATTGACTGCATCCTTCAAAAATGGCGTCTCATGAACTGTGACCCCCTCTTCAGAAAACGTCACGACCTGCTGCCGACGATTGCTGGTATGATGAGAATTTGGTATTACAGCCTCATGTCGATTTCAGCAAAGTAATATCTACATTCAAATGATCAGACATACCTCGGGAGCCGAGTCGTTCAAAATATCTTGCCTTTCAGCGATATCTTCTATCTGCTCAACTAATCCTTCCATGGCTGTTCTAGCTATGCTACTCGGTATCGACTCGTTGACAAGAGCATGGTGTGTCTCTTGGGGGGAGGTTTTGTCATCTTCTGTCCTTCGCTCTAATGCCTCCAGGATTTGGGGACCTGATGATTTCATGGTGAAGATTATGTTCTCCTCCGATATCAATAGAAAAACTCGTCGTTGGAGTAGGGGATCGGTCCGTTTCTTTAAATCCTCCAGTATTTATATAGATTTCCATTCGGAACCACCGCATGGTTATCTGCTGGGGGGTTATCGGTATGATCAGGTGGTGCTTAATTTGAGAGGACTTGTGCCTGAAAAGGGCCATATTACGTTTCCTTTACGCTAAGCTGTCTCGAGATTAAAGATGTGTTCGCCACAAAGAACAGGTATCAATAAAGCACTCATCACCCATACCCCATGCCTTCATGAGTGCGCTTAGCCATAAGCACAAGAATTTTCGGTCCCCAAGCAGCCGCCTCTTTGCCACCTGCCATTACGCCGTGCCCACCCTAAGCTCCGCTCTTAGGCGGTAGCGCCAACTGCCTTGCTATCAATAAATCTCCCCTTGTACCTGTGCTCTTTTACTCTCTAGACGCCCCAGCAATCCTGGTTGCAAATTACTCTGCAATGTCATGATACCGTTGCTATTTTTACTATGCACCCACGTGACTCTCACAGGAAAAAAGTAATGGAACTTCTGACATTTTACGGTAGCTCATTCGTCGGTACAGACAACCATCTTCCGTGCGTGGTAAGTGTGAGACAGATCTTCGGTGGCCTTGCGTTTCAATCCAATGACTCTCTTGGTTGCCTCCGTGTGGAGATTCGCTGCAGATTCATGCATCCTATCAATAGCAAGCTCGTCTTCTGCGATTAGGAGGATTGTGTGTGTCCTATTATTGATGACTACCTCAAAGCATTCCGCGGGGCTCATCATTCGCAGATATGTGTTGAAAGCCATGATTCCTTCTGTCATGTAATCGTTGACCAACCGTTCGATGTTAGACGGATTCTCTGGATCGACTGCGAGTGGTGTTAGGTATTTCCAAGTATCGTCCTCCCATCTGACAAGGTTGATGTCTATCTCTCTCTCCAGTCGCTCTCTCTCCAGTCGCTCTCTCTCCAGCCGCTCTCTCTCCAGCCTCTCCCTCTCCA